>JACEHZ010000471.1:1800000-2308247 GCA_017893485.1 Hemerocallis citrina | reverse complement strand
TTTGTTCAAACTCGATCACTTTAAGGGCTGACTCTCCAAGTAAGTTTGTAGGGAGGCCAAAGAGAACGTGCCAAAAATCGTGCACTTCACGAGCACGTGTAGCCACGTAAGCTAGTTCTTCTGTGTCCATGAATCGGACAGGAGGGCGATCATCAGGAGAGAAATTCCTCGAACCCATGAAATTTGCATATGCAGCACCAAATGTGTTGTCAGGTAAGTCCCATGCATGCGAGACTCTGGAAGAGATGACACGGGGACGCTCCAAAAGAACCTCCTGAGAAATTTTTAAAAAACAGTTAAAACACAAATGTTTTAAGATATTAAACATCGTTCTCCTCTATTTAAAGGTTTCAAACTTCGCCTGAGACTCAATAAGAAGAAACTGGGTACATCATAAAAGATAATTCTGGTTTTTGGACTACAAATCTGATAGTAGCCCTAAAACTGTGTACATCATAGAAGACAATCCCTGAACTTAGGGGAAAAGAAAACAAAAATAATCCAATAAGAAGAAATTGAAACCATAAATCATTGAAATATTCAAAAATCATTTTTCCCTACTTAGCTTTTTACGGGTCATTTCCTTTGATAATCTAACACCTACCATATCCTTATTAATTGCATAAATTCGAGCCAGCTTCGGCATCTCTTTTCTGACTTGCCCATTAACTACAATTTTTTTCTCGCTATTCCTAGATGGCATCGTTATTGATCTCTTACACATAACCAACCCATATTCTCAGTTGTTTCTCCCTTATTTTATCCTCATATAGGGTTTAATTGCAACCACATGGGAACCCAGAACTGAAATAAGCAGAAATGTCTATCGAAAAGCTGTGTCCTAAGGAAAAGATTAAAAACGAAAATACTTCCAAATGACTGAAGGGATTTTTTTTATATGCCACTTTTAGAAACTATTTGCAGAAAGATGACAGTTGCCAAAATATTTGCGCTCATGGACTCAACAACTAAACTCGCCGTTCCCAACGGCGAGTTTAGTTATTTTATGCTCGCTGTTGGGACACAGTGAGTTTAGTGCTAATTTTTTTGACAAACTCGATGTTCCCAACGGCGGGTTCAGTTCAAAATTTTCAAAAAAAAAAAAAAAACTCGTTCCCAAGAGCGAGGTTCTTTGTACTAAACTCGTTGTTGGAAACAGCGAGTTTAGTTCAAAATTATCAAACAAGACTCACCATTCTCAACGGCGAGGTTCTTTATACTAAACTCGCTGTTGAGAACGACGAGAATATAGAAAAATTCACCGAGATAGTAACTCTGTTGGACTTGGTGAATTTTCGGAAAAAAAACTCCATATAAATTTTTTTTTGAGCTAAACTTATCGTTTCCAACAACGAGTTTAGTATAAATTTCCTCGCCGTTGGAACGGCGAGTTTCTAAAAAAAAAAAAAACTACACTCGCCCTGTCCCAACGGCGAGCATGAAACAACTAAACTCACAGTTGGGAACGGCGAGTGTAGTTGTTGAGTCCACGAGCGCAAATACTTTGGCAATTGTCCTCTTTCTGCAAATAGTTTCAAAAAGTGGCATTTAAATTTTAAAAAAACTGACTGAAGGAGCTAGCAATATTTGAATGTCCTAAAGGGCGCGTGTCGTTAAAATCAACTACTTAAAACTTTCATATGTGATTCAAGAGAATTTTTTTAGGTGATTCAATTTCAAAAGAGCAGCAGTATGTCTTATTTACAAGACAAAAAATACCCAAAACAGCAGACTCCAATCTATTTGACATGTAATTTATGCTACTTCTGGTGTTAGTGGTTCGAATTTAACCATCATTGCTATGTTCAAGTCATCCTTTGACTAAAATCCCTTTCAAATTGATGATAAAAGAATTAGGGATTGTCTTATGGCAAGAGAATGTGCTTGAAGTGGATATTCAAAAGACCTTAAATTGTATACCAAAACAAGGCAAAGAACATATTAATCTTCACCGTTGCAAAGATCCGATTTCGACCATGTTGTAAGGTAGTGAAAGATAAATATAAGGGTAGTTCATAGTTAATTCTTGAGCTAATAATGATACACATATGGACTAAACAACTTGTGAAATGGATGATGAATGATCAAGATTTCCTAATAAATCTTGGAATTTCAATGGATAGAGATGTTAGAGGCCACATGCCCGAATGTCCATACAACTACATTTCCAACTCTCTATTTAGGTTAGTACATTATGATTGCAACAAACAATTAAAATTAAGATATCTACAGGAGGACCATCTTATTAGCACCAAAAAACAAAAACAAAAACATAGACAGTATTAACCCTATATCTTTGTCTTGTGATTCACAGAGAAACAAAGTTTGTTGAGTGCTCTGATGCAACTAAAACAACATAACTCGAGATGGTGATCGGTGCTGATGAGAACTAAAATGAATCCAGCTGATGCAAACTAAGAAAAAATAATCCTGATGGTGCTCAGTAACCAAAATAAATCCAGAGAGTAACTAAGTTCACTGAAGACAGCAGGATTCCAACATAATGTTTGGAGTCAAGAAGTTGGTGTGAATCATACTATAAAATAACCTATATATATATATATATATATATATATATCCCGGAAAGCGAAGCCAAGAATACTAATCTTGCGCGATCTAACTAACCAATTTCTTCTTTACACATCTAGCTGTTCTACAATGTGGTCCACACAAAATGGCCGTTTGTACTTTAAATGAGACAATTCCCTATTAATTAGCCTCTGCTTTAACAACAGATAAAAGTTAGTGGTCAGAATCTTTAGCATCAGGACCGGCCCCCACCTTGAGGCCGGTGAGGAGGCGGGGCCCCCATATTTGTATTCCCCTTGTAAATATAGGCACTTATTTTACACGTAAAAAATTATATTGTTATTAGGGGTCCCAAAAATAATTATTTGGACCTTTCGCCTCGGGCTCCCGGGAACTTAGGGCTGGCCCTGTTTAGCATGCAAGGTTTATCTGGATTTGGTCATGAACCTAGTGACAAATAAAAACTCTTCATGCACCATCATTGGTACTCTGCAAATCTTTTCATTTTTGTTGTCAAGGATTAAAAATAAAGGCTTCAAAATTAGCATATAAATAATTATTTCCAAAAAAAGATTGAGAGGGAGTAATAGAATATAATTGTAAAAATCTTCAACTGCATAGTCCTGGTCATTTTAAAATACAAAACTGAAACACAGTGGTCTAGTAGAAACAAGTATAATTGGTAAAAAAATTGAAGTGCTGTTTTAAAATGTTTTCAAGACAGCCCAAACCAAAACGAGGTAAATATATCCTCTAATCCATATGTGCATCTTTTTTGGCTAATATATATTCACCATCTGATTCATATAATTAATTTTAACTAATTTAATTTCAACAACTATCCATTACAGTGCAGGTTCCAAGTGGAGGTTAATTGACAACTTGGCAAAAAACTCAAGTTTGTTGATAATTCTATGAGACTGGGGGAGCATACACAACAAACTTGTAACTTCAGTTGAAGTAAATTTGCTTCTTTTTTTCCCCTAATGAAAGTTGCGTTTTGCCTATTTATTGTTGGGATTGGTGGATCCAATATACGATACGAGACAAGGGTTTGAAGAAAAGGTGGGAGGCAGCAAGCAACAGCAGCAAGAGCAGCAGCAAGGGTAGCAAGAGCAGCTGCAGCAGAGATGCTGGCATTTAATTGCAGTCGACTGCAATACCCAGGCAACCACCGGCATTTGTTCTCTAACTTGCTCTCAGGACTCATTGCAGTCGACCGTCCTCCTTCGCAGCCGACCGCAACGACCCAAAATTGAAGATTTGAACTACGTCTTGGATCTAATCTATTGTAATTCTGTATAAATGTATGGTGTACGATTATTAGAGTTATGTGAGAGTTATTCCAAGATAGACAGAGAGATATAACAGCCGTTCTTGAGAGAGGGAAAAGAAGATAAACTCTTCACCTTGGTGGTGAGTTCTTGAATAATTGTAACATATTGCTCTTCATATTTTCTAGTGTAAATTGCATGAGTGCCTCTATACAGGAAAGTATCCATTACATTGGGTGAACCTCGAAAAAATCTTGTGTCTGTGTGTTGTTGGTTTTTTGTTTGTTCCTGTTTCTTTGATTCATTTCTTTGTTTCATCTCGGGTTGAGAGTTAAACTCATCCTTGTGACTAGTGGATGCAGGATTTCACAAAATAAATTAACTTATATTAATGAACATTAGATGAATAAATCAATAATAGTGAAAACAAAAAAATCCTGGAATTTAAAGCAATTGGCTTCCAAAGAAAATCTTGCTAGAGGCAGTTTCATGTGGCCAAATCATTAACGCAGGAGAATTCTAAACTAACTGATGAATTTTGAGTCCTAAATATTCATCGCCCTTTGGTCTGAAGGAAAATAAGTTTTCCTGTTTAGTGAATGCATGAATAGGGTCAAACTCTTGCAGATGATCACAGTTTTATAACCATTTGTAACTAGCGAATTTTACAAACTAATTTTATGTGTTCACGTAGCCTATCCACGTGAAACAAACATCCCCATACTTTCTCTGGTTGGACCTGAGTAACTCATTCGATATCCTCTAAATACAACAACAAAGCCTTTGCACAAAATTTTGGGGTCAGCTACATGAATCCTTCTCCACTCAACTCTAATTCTATTGAGGGCCACCTCCTTCGTCGAATTAGATACATTTCAAATCTTTATTAATAGCCTCAACCTAAGTTTTGGCGCTTACCCCTACCCCTTTTTGCTCTCACAACTTCAACCTGATTAATTTTCCTAACTATGGTAGATATTGATTGTCCAATCCACCTCAACAGGTTCTCTTGCATTTTATTTATTATTATTATTTTTTATAACGAGGATAGAGTCATAAAAATGCATTTCAAACTATATTTCTCTTGCATTTTATTTTTAATTGAAGCAATCTTTATTTTATTCCATATGCAATCATTTATTGTTTTTTTTTTCTTTAAGTGTGTTTCCACTCATCCACTTTAACATCATCAGTTACATGTTTCTTAACCGCTCAACATTGATCTTTCAAGCAAGACGGGTTGTATTGCTCTTCTTTAAAATTTTCATTTAATTTCCAAGGTACCTTACTCCTGATACAATTCTCCATTTTACAAGCCCCTTTAATTCTATATGTAACATCCTCCTTTATTTCTCCATGGTGAATGATCATTTCTAAATAGTACAATTGGTTACTCCAAAGTAATTCTTGGTCCTCAATACAAACTAACTTTCTCCAAGATTTTCTAAACCTACAATACATATATTGTGTTTTAGTCCCACTTATTCTAAACCCCTTAGATTCTAATGCTTCTCTCCATCTCTCTAATTTCAGAGCTATGTCTTCTCCAATCTTGTCAATCAAAGCTATATCATCTGCAAACAACATGCACCATGGGATCTCATATTGAATATGTCGAGTTAATTCATCCATAACTAATACAAATAGATAAGGAAAGTAACAAGGAAAGGGCTTCCTCTTCCCTCCGCTAGTTCTAATACCCGTTACTACATTGTAATACATATCCTTAAATTTAATAACATCAATATAACTACTTGCCACTTGTTTCTTTTCTAAAACGGACCATAAAATCTCCCTAGGAACTCTATCATAAGCCCTTTTTTCAAATCGCTAAAAAGCCACATTTAGATCTCTATACTTGTCCATAAATCGTCTTACTAGATATCTAGCTTCCATAGTTGACCTCACCGGCGTAAAACCAAATTGATTTTCCGACACTATCTATATCCTCTACATAAATACTACAACATATTATCTCATATACATCCATAAACAGCATTCCATACTTGATGTTTAAAAAATGGCCTTGTCAAAGTTCTCTTCCCACCAATCCCTCATAACCAATTCTAACCAAATATAATTTTCTATAACTAGGATTTAATTACAAACAAAATGAGCATTAATTAAAAAACGGCAACTTACTCTGCCTTCATGACTGTTGTTCATTCTCTGAAGCACCCTCTCGAAAGCCGGCTTCCCGGTAGTCTCCCCAAGAGCAGCTATCAGATCTGCTCTTCTTGGGTCCATCAGAGCTCCTAGCGCCGACCCAACTGCTACTGCTGCTTGCTGCCATCTCTTGAGACGAAGCTGACCTCCTCCTTCCATTAACATCTTCAAGAAATTGTTGTATCTTTTTATTATAAAAGGAAATCAAGATATATGAAATTTGAGGGCTGATTAGAAATAGGAATTAGATTTGTTTTTAATTTTTTAAAACCTTTTGGAACAGATAGATTTTAGATGGAGATTTTCGATCGTCAAGCTTTCTTCTCTCCCTCCCCCTTATTATAAAAGGAAATCAGTGTGAGAAGGAAATTTTGGAATTGGCCGAATTTGATGTACATTTTAGGCTGTTTTTCCAATAAGGCCATCCGCAAATATGCAAATTGCAAATTGGCCACCCACAAATTGGTAGTATTTGACTATTTGTCATATGATGTTTGACCTTGATTAGAAACAGTTAGAGCATCTGCAGTCGTTTGCTATTTATTTATTTTATGCATATTTTAGCAGATGAACGGCTGCAGTCGTTTACTATATATGGATATTTTGATGATTTCGGTACAGTAGATTGCTATATATAAGAGCGGATATGTGAATATGCATATTATACAGGCCGGATCTTGAAGATCGGTCCCAATCAAAAAATTAATAATTTTTTCGGCCGGATCTTCAAATTCCATCCCTACTAAAACTTATTTTTCTTTTCATTTATTTCCTCGGACGGCACTTGAAGTGCCATCCCAATTTTTTCCTTCTTTTTTCATTATTAAAATTATACTTAAATACACTTAAATAATTAATTTTGTGGTTAATTAAGGGTTAATTTATGGGTTAATTTCGGGGTTAACTGTGGGTTAATTAGGGTGAAGGCGACCTGCCCAAAAACTGGGACGGATCTTGATGATTCGTCCCTTGCCCCAAAAAAAAAATTCGCTAATGTTTTCTTTTTATTTATTAAAAAAACGCATAAATTTTTTTTAAAATCGTGAGACGGATCTTCAAGATCCGTCCGATCATATTTTATTTTTTTTGCTATATTACAGCATTTTTACCACTGCAGCAAACTCGCTTTGCTATATGTATAATATGCATTTAGCCATTTTTAGCAAATGACGACTGCAGATGCTCTAAGTATACCCATATAATTAGTATACCCCTGCCCAATGTTGCACAGACTTTATCGAATGATATATTAAAACATCAATACCATTCAATAAAAAATTTGGTAGAACCTACCCACATATGCAACTTTTTTCTTGTATAATTATAATTCATTCTATCAACATTTACGATTATGTAGTAAAAATCTTTAAAAAAACACAAACTTCAAGCTCGAGCATTTGATGCAATAAGACTTCCAAACACAATCTCATTAGAAAGAAACATTATATACTGAGAAAAATAACAATAGGAATTAAATTAGAAAAATGTATAAAACATACCTGATGTAATATAAAAGTTTTTGTTTGCCTCAAACTAACTGGAAATCTCCCTATATCTTTGATTCTTCACACATACTGTTGCAAACAAAATTGTTGAAAATTTGTCAATAACACCAATCTCTTGATTATTCAATATTCAAATTTAACAATAGACTTTTGAAATAGCATAATATATAGATATAATATAATGGTCTCGCATGGTATAACATATAAACATAAACCGATAAAAGGAAAAAAAAAAAAAGAAGGAAAACACATATAAACATAGATACATCCATGGACATGTAAACACATATAAACATATAAACATAGATAAACATAGATAAACATATAAATATGTACAATATTGCATAGACCTTGGTACTCTCATTTCTAGTTATTTAATGATGTCACGGTACTGCATAACAAATACCCATTTTGTGTACTCAAAAGGTGATTTTGAGTATAGTGCAATATTGCTAGAATTCTTGAGGATTGCTGAGTATAACCCTTGGATAAACATATAAACATATAAATATGTACAAGATTGCATAGACCTTGGTACTCTCATTTTTAGTTATTTAATTATGTCACAGTACTGCATAACAAATACCCATTTTGTGTACTCAAAAGGTGATTTTGAGTACAATGCAATATTGCTAGAATTCTTGAGGATTGCTGAGTATAATCCTTGGATAAACATATAAACATAGATAAACAGAGGATAGACATCATCCTATACCCTTGGATAAACATACATTGTGACTTCATCTATAACATCAAAATCGCATAACAAATACCCAATTTGAGAGATGTGCCTTTATTATCAATTTAATCGCAGCATAACAAACCACTTATTGACTATCATTTTAGGAACAGATAAAAGTGAATATCATACATTCACTTGCACATATCAAAACCTAACAAACCACTTTTTGAACAAATCCAACCCAAAGTTTGAGGGAAAAAAATGCTGGTGTAACTCTAGCATCATCTATAACTTGTTCTCACTTTGGTATTGTGTTCCTATCAAACAATTAAACAAAAATAAAGGATGAATGAAAGAAAGAAAGAAAGAAAACGAAAACAACCACATGCATGTTAATTTTTTTAGGATTGCTTATTGAACCCAAGCTAAAGACTCATAAAAGTTTCTGCATTGTATTTATTAATATTAATGATTTTTTTAATTTATTATCGTTATTTTGTATTTGCGAAGAAAAAAATTAAGTATGCTTGCCCTATTTTACTAAAGAAAAAATTAATGAAACACAACCGTAGCCTCATTGGATAAAATGCTATGCCCTGCATAACTCTAAAGAGTAGACCAAAAACAAAACAGAGCATAGATATAAAAAAACATAGATAAACATATAAACATATAAACATATAAATATGTGCAATATTGTGTCTTTCTCTCTCATTATTATCTACATAATTTATATTCATTCCTCCTCCTATCTTAAAACCTTGTGAGTATCTGATGCCATGATGTGACACTCATGTTTATGTTTGTCATGTATCAGTAAAGCGAGAAATTAAACATATATAGTTTTATTGCTAATTATTATAGTGTGCAATAAACATTGTTAAGATGCAAAAAGAAACGGTAGCAATTGGTTAATTTTGTTAAGATGTACAGTAAGAAAGAAAACAAAAAGAACCCATAACAGTTATTTGATTATGTCACAGTATTGCATAACAAATACACATTTTGTGTACTCAAAAGGTGATTTTGAGTACAGTGCAGTATTGGTAGAATTCTTGAGGGTTAATGAGTATAACCCTTGGATAAACATATAAACATAGATAAATATAGGATAGACATCATCCTATACCCTTTGATAAACATACATTGTGACATCATCTGTCACATCTATAGTATTGCATAACAAATACCCATTTTGTGTACTCAAAAGGTGATTCTTCACAGAGGAAATTAAGGTCCCTAGTTAAAACAAAATTAACCAAATATAAAGTTGTACATCTTAACAAAATATAGTATATATTTGAGACAATTAGTGTATTCCATTTAAAATTAATGTGCATTCGAATAAAAGAAAAAGAACATCTTAATAATCACTCGAAAAAGTTCAACTTAATAATAAAGGCATTTTTCGAAAAATCTCTATATGAGGGTATTTTTTCATTCAAGAGAAGTTGTATTTCACTGTTAACACAAAAGTGTTCTTCAAAAATTATAGGGCATTCGAATAATCAAATCATAGGGCAGTCTTTGGCTTCAAAATGGAATAGATTTTAACTAATAATAATAATAAATAAGGAAATAAGATATTGCTCCTAAACTACACTTTTATACTCCTACTTTGGAAACAAATTGTGTGAGTTATTGTCATATGCGTCTTTCTCTCTCATTATTATCTACATATATTATATTCATTCCTCCTATCTTAAAACCTTGTGAGTATCCAATGCCATCATGTGACTCTCATGTTAATGTTTGTCATGTAACAGTAAAGCGAGAAATTAAACATATATAGTTTTATTACTAATTAAAGCGAGAAATTAAAGCAAGAAATTGTCAGTGGGGAAGTTTAAAGTCGAGAGAATAAAAATTAGGAGCCAAAAATAAATAAGCCCCAAAAAAGAGAACTCCTGTAATACATGCATTTCATGTTAGTAGAACAATGGAAATATAAATTATTAGTTCCATGTTTTTTTTCTTCTGAAAATAGGAGTTGATCAAATAATATGGCAGTCTTTGGCTTCAAGATATTGTTTTTTTACTAAGACTTTGATCGATAAATCACACAAACAATAGTTGATTTTGTTCTGAACTCAAATACAACTCAACCAGAAACAAAGGAGTGGGTTAATGCCCACATCGTGCAGAACTAATTTTTTTTTAAAAATAATATTAATCATCATTTTACAAAACTAAAAATCAAAGTATGTGTGGGTCTTACTATAGTATACCAATGAATTTGGCAATTTTGGGTATGGAGGTGAGAGGTGACAGGGGGGAGGGGGGAAGCAGAGGTGGAGGTGTCGAGCGCGGGAAGCGGCGCGGAGAGTGGGAGGTGGAGGCAGCGAGGCGTTCGGGAGCAGCGACGGTCGCAAGCGGCGAGCGCGGGCAGCGTCGCGGAGTGTGGGAGGTGGAGGCGGCGGTGAGTTAGGGCGATGGAGGGCTAAGGTTAGGGGGGGGGAGGGGAGAACGTGGTTTGTTTTTTTTTTTTTTTTTTTTTTTTTTTTTTTTTTTTTTTTTTTAAATGTGAGGCTGTCAGGTGTTAGGAAAGTGTGAATCCTTAATTTTGCTTTCCTTTCTTCATTTCAAAATAGAGATAGGGTAGACCTATTAGCTATATATATATATATATATATATATATAAAAGAATAATGATTTTCAGCCATACAATTTTGTGACACTTCAATGAATGGGCAAATGAATTTCAAATGATTTGATTTTATATATTTAGACTAATTTAGACGTGTAGATCAATGTGAACGGTTCGGATTTTCGATATGAACGCCCGAAGGCCTAGTGTTCACGCGGTGAGCACTAGAGGAGTGCTCAACCGATCCTTTCCATATATATATATATATATATATATATATATATATATATATATATATATATATATATATATATATATATATATGCAAATGCTTGGTTGTTTTCAACCGGGTTGGAAAACAACCATCTTGGCCATCCGATCGCTCATCAAGATGATGAGCGGATCAGATTCGCTCCGCTCTGATCGGCTTGGTTTCTTAGTTTTAGCGGAGGGGTATTTTTGGTACTTCACGACAAAAAATGCTTCGGTTTTTTGGCGTGAAGTTTTTTTTGTCGAAAAAACCACTTAGGCCATTGTTTGAAACAACGATATAGGTTGTTTTTTTTTAAATTAAAAAAATCAACCTATAACACTTGTACATACCCAAATCTCCCTCACTCTGTCTTCGTCACAAACTCTCTCTCTTTCTCTTCAGCTCCAGAAACCCATCCCCAAACCCTAGTTCTCTCTCCCAACTCCTTTTCTCGATCTCTTTGCCTTCTCGATCTCCCCCTCTTGTCGAAGCCTCTCTATCTCTCTCTCTCTCTCTCTTGAATACCCCAAACCCTAACGTAGGCCCCAAACTCCCAAATCACCTGAACCGTAGCACAAATTCTCCAATCCCCTAGCCTCTACAAGTTGTTCGTCTACAGCAGCGGCTTCTCACATCTTCGCCAACTCTCTCTCTCTCTCTTTGGACTAGGTATTTACTTAATCACAATTTACTATAATGAACTATGTTAATTTCTTGAATTATTTTTCAATTTTGGAGTTTGGTTTTTTTGTATTATGCATAGTAGTCTATAATTTAGAGAGTATACAATTAGCTCTGATCATGTATGTTATATATATTTTGTTGACATTTTTGTAGATGTAGTGTTAGTTGTACTTGTGGAATAAAGAAAAAGGAAATAAATGAGATCCAAAAATTTTCAAATTTTACGAGTAGGTCAGACTCACTGCGTAGAAGGTAACGGAACTTGTAGAGGCGATTTCTGTCTCACGGGTTGCAAGATACGTCCGTTTATCACTTTTATTCAATACAACGGATATAAAGCGATACACGGCCGTATCTTTCAAATCGAGAGTCGGAACTCACCTCTGCAAGTTTCGTTGGCTTGTGTTTGGTGTGCCAGACTTGACGGCCAAATTTAAGAATTTTTGCATCTCGTTTTAGTTGTTTTGACGCGTATATGAAAAAACTTCAATCTACATCGGAACTTTTTTAGTGAGTTCTCAATAGAAAAATGCTTAAACGAAGTTCAAATAATACGAAACTGTGCGAGTATGTTGGGCTAACCATTCACAACCCAACGCAACTTGTAATTGCGAGTTCCGACCCACGGTTCGCGAGATACGTCAATGTAGCGCTTTCCGCTCTTTTTTCAAGAGTGAAAGCGATACACGGCCGTATCTTTCAAACCGTGGGTCAGAACTCGCTTTTACAAGTTGCGTTGACTTGCGTTTGGTGTGCCAGACATGACGGCCAAATTTTGGAATTTTTGCATCTTGTTTGTGTTGTTTTGACGCATATATGAAAAAACTTCAATATACCTCAGCACTTTTTTAGTACGGTCTCAATAGAAAAATGCTTAAACGAAGTCCAAAAAATACGAAACTGTGCTAGTAGGTTGGGCTAACCATTCACAACCCAACGAAACTTGTATTTGCGAGTTCCGACCCACGGTTTGCGAGATACTTCAATGTATTGCTTTCCGCTCTTTTTTCAAGAGTGAAAGCGATACACGGTCGTATCTTTCAAACCGTGAGTCGGAACTCGCTTTTATAAGTTGCATTGGCTTGTGTTCGGTGTGCCAAACTTGATGGCCAAATTTTGGAATTTTTGCATCTCGTTTGTGTTGTTTTTGATGCGTATAAACGTACTTTTGAAATTTTTGCATCTCGTTGGCTTGGGTTTGCTTTTTTTGGTGAATAGTTTGTTTTATATATGGGAACTTTCTTGCAGAGAAATGGTTAGAACGAGGGGAACCGGAAGGACATCTAGGGATGCTCGGGGGGAACATTCCACAGAAGTAAAAAACTCTTAATTTTGTATTGTTCCATTTGTTTTTAGTGTTATTGTTAGTACACTAATAATAATTGTGTTTTGTGTTTATGTAGGTTGGTGCATCTTCTTCGATGGCACCACGTCGTGGTCCAGGACCAATATTTGACGGTGAACTGACCTTGCAAGACCACCACAAATCCGCGGCAGTGTGGGGTGGGACGACGCGGAGGTGTAATTTTCGCACCCACGAAACCATGAAGGTGCACCCACGTATTGTCGAGTACCTAGTTCCGGCCGATTTCTACGGAATCAGTATGATGGGTCAGGTTAAACTCGACCGAGCACTTCTCTCAGCACTTATGGAGCGATGGAAGCCAGAGTCGCACACCTTTCATCTACCGGACGGAGAGATAACGGTGACACTACAGGATATAGCGATGATCTCCGGTCTTCCAATAGATGGGTTGGCTATGACGGGTAATATAAACTTTAATAAAATAGAGCTGTGTAATGAACTCCTCGGTACAGAGTTTGATTGAGGAGGCTGCGGAAGATAAGGGTATTTTTGTCGGACAATCAATCCGACTATCTTGGTTGAAGGGACATTTTGATGGGACGTTGACCGATGCATCACCCGACCACTATGTACAGTCCTACACCAGAGGTTACATTCTAACGGTTCTCGGAGGGGTTCTCTTGCCTAACTCATCCCGGGAATATGGTGCACCTCATATATCTACGATTGCTCGCCGACCTAGGCTTAGCTGGCCAGTACAGCTGGAGAAGTTGCTCATTGGCAATGCTATACAGGTCGTTGTGTTCGATAGCGCTATATGGGATCGAGATGACCGGTCCGATGGTTTTGTTCCAGATTTGGTCATGGGAGTGACTGCACTTGGGTCGTCCCCGAATTAGGAGACCAGCGGTCGGTTGGATGGTCGAACCAAAAAATCCTCATCTGTTAGCACCCTTAGGGGTATATTGGGCAGGTAGTCAGAGTTATAAAGACAACCCAAAAGGTGTACTAACGTACTACAGAGACGAGCTCGACCAACTACGAGAAGAGTTCGTGATTTCGGTGTTGTATACAATCAAGCGGGTGGGAAGACTACCACCGATGTGCACGATCAGGTTGCAGTTGTGGATGATGACGGCTCCACTCATCAACTTTGGTATAGTGGAGCATCTGCGGCCGGAGAGAGTCCTTCGGCAGTTCGGTCTTCAACAAGATAGTCCCCAAGGTGCAGAAACCTATACGACCAAGAGTTACATGCCGTGAGGGGTACCGGTCGCATGCCTACTCATGATTGGGCAGATTTCCATCGTGGTCATGTTGCAGAATGGAACGAGTGACGGTTTGAACTTGTAATTATTAATGTCCCAGAGTACGATGGCAAGCTGTAAGGGAAGTACATGCAATGGTTCAGATCAATTACACGTTTGTACATCTCTCCCGATACAGAACTACCTGCTGGTGTTCAACGAGTAATTGAGGAGAGGGAGATTAAACCACCACCCGCCTATTCTATTTCATAACCCATGTTCCAACTAAAGGCCTCAGCTATACGTACATTGGTGAGTATAATGTTCAAATTTTGTTGAATGTTCGTTATATTTAAAGTTATTAAATTGTTTACTTTTCCGAATGTGTTTAATTTTATTTTTTTGGTTTTTTGTTTTAGATTGATAATACGATGGACATGGCAAAAGAATGCACGCAAAAGTAATGTGGGCATGCCTATGAAGAAATTCGCTCAGAGGATGCTCTCTTCATGTCGCACCAATTTGGATGTTTTGGGAGAGGGTGAACGTTTGGATAGAGCATTAAGCGCCGAGAGGGCGACGAAAGAGTGTGAGGGATAGGCCAGCTACAGTGATGGGGCAACAATGGGAACAACAACTCAGAGAACAACAAGGTACATCTTCACATCCACCTCAGGAAGAAGAGTAACAAGATGTGAATGAAGAAAGGGTTGTTGGAGACGTACAAGAGGAGAGAGAAGAAGAAGAAATTCCTTAGGCGTCATCCCCGCTCCGGTGATGAAATCCTACTTGGAAGAGGCGAGCACCACAACCATACACGCCCGGTTCTTAGCTAATATACTATACAATTTTTTTGTTGTAGTATTTTATTCAAATTTTGTTTTTATTCCTATTGTAACTTATTATGTGATAATTGTTGTTCGCAAGTGTAAGTGTTGTTGATGTTGTTGTTATTAATTGGTAGTAGTCAATTATGTTGGTGATTTTGGTGGCTGTACGTAGGAATTTATTTAGAGAGTGTAGGTGATGGGAAAGTGTTTGCATTTTGAGGGTGATTCAATTGTAGTAGCTGTAGCTGTTGTTGGAGTTGTAGATTTTTTTTTAAACCTAGGTCGTTGTCTTCAACAACGGCCTAGGTTGTTTGCTGAAATTTTTTTTCATCAATAACTCTCTCTGTGTATTGGAGCCTGAAGACAGAGAGCAAGACCCTTATTTTTTTTATACCTTAGGCCGTTGTCTCCTAGGTAATAGGCTAAAAGTTGAAGTTTTTGGGGTGCTCTCTGACTTGTTGGAGTTAAAAAGAGAAACAAGTCAGAGAGCAACACCCTGTTTTTTTATTACCCTCTGACTTGTTGGAGTTAAAAAGAGCAACAGGTCAGAGAGCAACACTCTATTTTTTTTATACTTT
Source organism: Hemerocallis citrina (assembly GCA_017893485.1). Taxonomy (NCBI): domain Eukaryota; kingdom Viridiplantae; phylum Streptophyta; class Magnoliopsida; order Asparagales; family Asphodelaceae; genus Hemerocallis; species Hemerocallis citrina. The sequence continues at coordinate 2,292,606 of JACEHZ010000471.1, read as the reverse complement.
TGGCATTGTCTCCAACAACGGCCTAGGTAATAGGCCAAAAGTTGAAGTTTTTTGGGTGCTCTTTGACTTGTTGGAGTTAAAAAGAGCAACAAGTCAGATAGCAACACCCTATTTTTTTATTACCTCAACAACGGCCTAGGTTATAGGCCATAAGTTGAAGTTTTTTGGGTGCTCTCTGACTTGTTGGAGTTAAAAAGAGCAACAAGTCAGAGAGCAACACCCTATTTTTTTATTACCTTAGGCTGTTGTCTCCAACAACGGCCTAGGTTATAGGTTATAAGTTGAAGTTTTTGAGGTGCTCTCTGACTTGTTGGAGTTAAAAAGAGCAACAAGTCAGATAGCAACACCCTATTTTTTTATTACCATAGGCCATTGTCTCGGTAATAGGCCAAAAGTTGAAGTTTTTGGGGTGCTCTCTGACTTGTTGGAGTTCAAAAGAGCAACAAGTCAGAGAGCAACACCCTATTTTTTTATTACCTTAGGCCGTTGTCTAGGCCAAAAGTTGAAGTTTTTTGCTTTTTACAATTTTCTTTTAACTTTTTATGAACAGTGTCTCCGGAACTATATACCAAAGACAGATTATCTATACTTATATATCGTTTATATTTTTTATTACTTTCCAATTTTTTCCACCTATCTAACCAATATAAAATGATAAAGGTTATATGTTTAAAAAGAACTCCAAAAAATAAAATTGTATCTTTTCGTTTGTAAAAAACAATTTCTTAAATTATTCTGCAATGCTTACATCTATCCGGGGACTGTTGAGTGTATGGTTTCAACCCAATTAGTAAGGGTTACTGTAGGGTTAGGGTTAGGGTAAGGGTTAGTGTTAACAGGGGTTAGGGGTAGTGTTAGGGTAAGCTAGAGTTAGGGTAGGGTTAAGGGTTATTGTAGGGTTAGGAGTGTAGGATTAGAGTTAGGTAGCGGGGGTTATGGGATAGGGTTAGGGTTAATGTAGGGTTAGGAGTGTAGGGTTATGGGATAGGGTTAGGGTTAGGGTTAGGGGTTAGGGTTAGTGGTTATAAAAGCATTCCAATTTTCAAACTCATCTAAATTTTCCAAAAAATGGCTTATTAACCCTAACCCTACCCTTACCCTACTCATAAGTACGATTATGGTAGGGTTATGGTCGGGTTAGGGTTGAGTGGTTGGTTATGGATAGGGTTATGGTTGGTCCATTAATTAGGTTAATATTTGTAGTTGGAGGTAGTTGCACTGAATATTTTCCCTTATTGGGGTTATATATGTGGGGATCTACATGTGGTACCCACTTTGTATAGTAAAATGTAATAGTAGGCAAGTTAGGGACTTTAGGTTTTTCCCATGTTGGATCCGATGACTCTCCGTTCTAAAGCGCACTGAATCTTTACCGTTATTGGGTTATACATGTAGGGATCTACATGTGGTGCCCACTTTGTAATAACAAATATAATAATAAGCAGGTTATGTACTTTAGGTTTTTTCCATATTGGACTTGTTTTACATGTGGGTTTCTACATGTGGTGCCCACTTTGTAGAAACTATGAAGAGAAAAAGAGCAAGGACCGATGAAACTATATGAAGTGATAAACATGTGGTGCCAATACATGTGGGGATCTATATGTGGTGCCCACTTTGTAATAACAAATGAAATTATCACAGATCCTTGTCAAAGATACATGTGGAAATCCATGAGTTGATAAAACTCCATTCCATTCTCTTTCACATGATCTTTGTAATACTGCTCTTTGTTCTTGTCACAGATTTTGCATATATATTGGCCACAAAGAGCATTATAACTGCTAACCCTAACCCTAACCCTAACCCTAACCCACAATAACCTTTAACCCTACCATAACCCTAGCTTACCCTAACCCTACCCTAAATATCAATTTTTATTGATTTATACGAGTGAAAATATTATATTTTATTATTTATAAATTTTTTTTACATTTAACCTTAACGATTTTATATTGGTTAGTTAGGTGGCTATAAATGGAAATTAATAAAAAATATAAACGATGTACAAGCATATGAATGTCTATTCTGTAGAGTTCAGGAGATAATGTTCATAAAAAGTGGAGAGACAGTTGTAAAAAACATGAAAAACATAACCCTAACCCTATCCTTAAACAACCTAGAAGTTACTACTTGGGTTGAAACCCTACACTCACGAGCAACAAGTTTTAGGTGTACGCTATGCAGAAGAATCTTTGTAGTACGAGTAAGAATATATGTAAGAAACTGTTTTTTACAAATGAAAAGATTATGTTTTATTTTCTGGTATTTTTTGTAAACATCTAACCATAATGATTTTATATTGGTTAGTTAGGTGGAAAAAATTGAAAATTAAAAAAATATATAAATAATATACAAGCATAGATCAACTATCTTTGGTATATAATTCCAGAAATACTATTCGTAAAGAGTTAAAAGAAAATTGTAAAAAGTAAAAAACTTCAACTTTTGGCCTATAACTTAGGCCGTTGTTGGAGACAACGGCCTAAGGTATAAAATAAATAGGGTGTTGCTCTCTGACTTGTTGCTCTTTTTAACTCCAATAAGTCAGCGAGCATCCCAAAAATTTCAACTTTTGGCCTATAACCTAGGCCGTTGTTGGAGACAACGGCCTAAGGGAAAAGTAATAAATAGAGTGTTGCTCTCTGACTTGTTGCTCTTTTGAACTCCAACAAGTCAGAGAGCACCCCAAAAGCTTCAACTTTTAACCTATTACTTAGGCCGTTGTTGGAGACAACGGCCTAAGGTATAAAATAAATAGGGTGTTGCTCTCTGACTTGTTGCTCTTTTTAACTCCAACAAGTCATAGAGCACCCCAAAAATTTCAACTTTTGGCCTATAACCTAGGCCGTTGTTGGAGACAACGGCCTAAAGTATAAAAAAAATAGGGTGTTACTCTCTGACTTGTTGCTCTTTTTAACTCCAACAAGTCAGAGAGCACCCCAAAAACTTCAACTTATGGCCTATAACCTAGACCGTTGTTGGAGACAACAGCCTTAGGTATTAACAAATTTGCTGGCGTCCAAATCGGCCAATATAGGAAGCTACTGATCCAAAGAATAGTTTTGCACATTTAACTTAGGCCGTTGCCTAAGTAAAAAAAATAAAAAAAAAACAAAACAACACTTTCACACTGCAGCTACAATCTCCCAACAACACTTTCACACTTAAGCTAAATTATACACAACCCATCAGCTATAATCTCCCAACAACAACAATAACAATATTAACAATCGACACAAACCAACAGCACTTGAGTCTCAAGAATATTTACAGTTAACAACAAAAGGTAATTAACAACACTTGCATCAATATGTAATATACCGAAACTTACATTAAAAAAATTCCAATTCACAATGGATCATCATATCTCTCGTCAGAACTCTCTTCATCGAATGGAATCACTTCTTGCGAATTGTTTGGCCTTCATTCAAAGATAAGTTTTAGTTTGTGAGAAACTCATTTACCACAAATGAAGTATATTAAATTTAAAAGAGGGACAAACAAATAAAGTACGTGTCTTACCCCTCAAATAATATTGGACAATTTCTTGAATCATGATTCATTTGCACAATACCGCATCTTTGGCACCGTCTCGGTTTTTTTATGCGGAGTTGCTCTCTTATCGGCCTCAATCTTTTGGCGTGAGGACTTTCCTTTGTTGTGCATTGCTGTGGGTTACTTAACCGTGTAGGTATGTGTCCACTGCCTTCATCATGTGGTTGTGCACTACCATGCAGTTATGAACTACCTCCCGGTTCTACACTGTCATGTGGTTGTGAGGCCTGTTCTGGTTGTTCACCCAATCCGGGTTGTAACCAAGAGACGCCATCTATGATCTTCTGCAAATTCTCCAACGTGTATTTGTAACTTTCATTGGAGGAACAACTGAGATCGACAATCTGTTTTGCATGGTAGCTCAACTCACAATATCGAGAAGCAAAATTCTTGGTATTGGGTTCGGTTGGAACAGATGTATAACTTCTTCTCATCACATCCCGGGTCCATCTTCTTTTAATGTATACATCCGGAAGGGAAGTGTGATGGCTGAACCGAAGAGCGGCTAAAATATGCCTGCAAGGAATGCCAACGAAGTCGAAGAAGTGACATGCATATGTAATAACTCCTTTGATTTTGCATAATTGAAGAAGGCGAGCCAGTTCTGATTCTCCACAGAGTATCACATGGAAGGTTGAACTATCCGGTGTCTCAAGATCGACAACGTAACTCACATTGTACATGAAGCTTTTTGTATCTTCATCTTGGAATTTGTAAAAAAAATTTAAAGTGTATGTTTTAGCTATTTGTGCCTCCAAAGCCCATTCGATCTTCAACTTCGGTCTCTTCTCACGGTTACGATGATTTTCTTTCAGTTCATCTTGTCTTTGCCTTCCCAAAAAACGGTCAAATATGATGGTAAATTCATGCAAGGAATATTTCTTTTCTGTATTGTGCTTCAAGGCAGAATGCGCTGACTCAACATGTCGGCCCAAAAAAAATCTTTAGCATAGATAGGTGCCCAATTTTTACGGATATCAAATAGATCGTTCAACCATTTGTTACTCTCTAATTCGTATTGCAAAATCAAAACACCCCAATTTTCTACAAAGTCATATACATATTCGGTATTGTAGATGACATTCTTCAAAGATTCCATAAACTTGTCTACATCGTTTCGACATATGCACCTCCTGCGGTAACTTACCCAAAAATGTGCTAGATACAAAAACGATGCCGAGTCTGGGAGAAAACTTTCTTAACTGCGGCGGCAATCCCACGGTCTTGATCGGTGACGATACCGGATGGAGCACGATTCATAATCCCTAACCACTTTTCAAAGAACCATTCAAACGAAGAGGCCGTCTCATTTGGAATGAACCCACCTTCTAAGAAAGTCGATTGCCAATATTGATTCACTCCAAAAAAGGGAACAAATAATATTCCATACCGGTTCGTATTGTACGTGGCATCAAAGCAAAGTACATCGCCAAATTCTTCATAATTCATCCTACAAATACCATCAACCCACATACAATGTGACAACCGCCCTTCGGGATCTACTTAAATTTCATTAAAAAAATGAAGGATCTGTCTGTTTCTTAGATTCAAAAAAATCAATTAGCATTGTAGAATCATGTCCTTTCAATGCTTCTTGTGAATCTCTAAGTAAATTTCTAACATCTTTTTCGGTGAATCCTACTTGATCGTGACCACTACTAGCACTTTCGAAGAAGAGCATTTGTCGACATGTCTGGATATTAGCTTGGTTGAATTGCTCTATTATCCTTTTATCCGTATTTGACACGGAACTATTTCGGGGCAAAAGATGCCTTCTACCGGGTGAGGTGAATTCGTGATTGTGTTCTTCGTGAAATGAATACACCACCCACGTACTACTTGCTTCGTTCAATTTTACACGAACGCAAGCCTTGCAACCCGTTCTACAGGTTGTTCCCCGTCTACCATCACTATGTTGACTCGGCGACGACCCGGCTTTATTACAAAGATATGACTTATCTACTTCCACTCCTCCCTTTAATTTATTTCCACCCTTACGCATTGTAAAACCCCCACAACGAGCATATGAAGAATAAAATTTTTCGGCCTCCACTTTAATTTTAGTTTTAGATGTTCTTCCACTAACGGCATGGAATCAATGATTGGTTCTACCCGCACAAAATTATCACCGGCAGCAGAACTCTCCGTATTGTTGTTCATCTGGGGTAAAAATATATTATTGATAAATTAATACACACATCATATATAAAACACCTTGTTAACAAACGATTGTGATATATATACATACGAAACAAAAAAAAGTGACAAAACATCGAAAAAGACGTCAAAAAATACGAAACTCTGCGATTGGGTCCGGCTTGCTGCACACAAGGTAACGGAACTTGTAGAAGCGAGTTCCGTTCCACGGTTTGGAAGATAGGGTAGTGTCTCGCTCGCTTTCACTATTGGAAATGAGGGGAATGCAATACACGGATGCATATAGCAAACCATGGGTGACAACTCGCAACTATAAGTTGCTATGACTTGTGAGTGGCGAGACTGACCTACTCGCAAAATTACGGATTTTTCAAGTGGGTTCTCTATTGGAAACTCCCTCAAAACTAGGGGTGGCAACGGGCCGGGCTTGGACCGGACTTATATAAGCCCGGGCCCGAGCCCAAAATTATTTTTTAGGTCCAAGCCCGGCCCGATTTTGCATCGGGCTTCAAAATACAGGTCCAAGCCCAAGCCCGAATTAACCAAAAAAGCCCAAGCCCGGCCCGATTTACGTAATGGTCTCCCTTGCTCTTGACTGCACTTAAGCTATAGTAAATACAGGGAGACCATTGAGTGCAGGAATGAAGAGCACTTACCACGAAGCAACAAAGCTATGGAAAAGAACATGGAACTGAAGGGGCATGTATTGGTAATTGATCCAACCAACTATCGGCCAAAACTGCAAATAAGATTCAATACAAATTATGAGTTTAAACTATCAAGATACCTACTTCAGGTTCTAGATATAATTCAAAGTGTCCTTTTACCTTCCATGTAGTCAATTGGATGGTTGGGTAATCTTTTCTAACCTTGCTCTTGACTGCACAGTGCATTTCATGCAATTTCAAGCAATTCACGCAATTTCAGATTGAGCCTTAATAACAATATTCCTCATTTACTTCCTCATTTAACAAGCTTTAAAGCTTGTTATATTTATTAGACTTATATAAATCGGGTCGGATTCGGGTCGGACTCATACACACCCGAACCTGGCCCGAAAATGTAATCGGGCTTATTTGTTGAGCCCGGGCCCGAAAAAAAATGAAAAAATCAGGCCCAAATCCTACTAAAAACGGGTCGGACTTGATCGGGCTCGGATCGGGCTCTGGTCAATTGCCAGCCTTACTCAAAACATAACAAAATTCATGAGTAAACCGAACAATCGACGGTAAAAAAAAATCAACTTTGTGATTGGGTCGGGCTCCCCGCTCACAAGGCAACGCAACTTGTACAAGCGAGTTCCGACCAACGACTTGCAAGATACGGCCGTGTATCGCATTCATTCATGAAAAATGCCAACAATGCAATACATTGACGTAGGCCCAAAACCGGGGGTCCGAACTCTCAACTACAAGTACCGTTTGGTACCGAGCGGTAAGCCCAATATGCTCGCAAAATTTCTTTTTTTTGGGATCTCATTTCGTACTGAAAAGTACCATCGACAGAAATCAAACATTAATTGAGGTTGTTGTTTGATATATGGTACAAATCCGCACAAACGAGATCAAAAAATTCCAAAACTTTGGGAGTAGGACGGATACAAAATACATGAGCCAACAAAATTTGTAGAGGTGAGTTTCGATTCACGGTTTGCAAAATACGCCTATGTATCGCTTTCACTCACGGGAAATACTCGAAAATGATACACGACCGTACACTTCAAACCGTAAATCCAAACACACTTCCACAAGTTGCGTTGGTTTGTGCGTGGTAAGCCCGACGTACTTGTAAAGTTGCATTTTTTTTCTCTTTGTGAGCTATTACTAACATCGAACAACGACCAAAAACAACTAATACTACATCTACATCCCCAATAAAATTAGAATTACCTACTCTATAAATACCTACGCATAATATAGAAATTGTACACTCAAACATTGGAGAAAAAATTCTAATCAATTAACCTAGTTATATCTACTCAAGTAGGAACAAATTAATACCTTTCACAATGAGGGTTTTCGGAAAGGAGATAGGAAAGGCCCTTGCGCGCTGCTGTAGAGAAAGGAAGGGGAGTAGGTTTTGGCTAATTTCTTTAGGATGAGGGTTTTAGGGTTGGGGAAATTTCGTATGGGTTAGGGGTTTTTTTCTTCTAATTGGGATCTTCAAAGGAAGAGGACAAGAGTGTGAGAATAGGGAGAGATTCAGTGAGAAGCAATGAGCAAGAGAGAGCTAGGGTTTTCAGATCGATAGAGAGAGAGCTAGGGTTTGGGGAAATGAGTTTCTTGGGGTCCACTAGCGAGAGAGAGAGTTGTGAGGGAGATGGTGATCTGAGTATGTACAAGTATTTGGAAAAACACTTGTACATACTTAGGCATTTGTTGGTAACAACGGCCTAGGTTGAAATTTTTGTTTAAAAAAAAACAACCTAGGTCGTTGTTTGGAACAACGGCCTAAGTACAATTTTCTTCAAAAAAAAAACTTCAAATAACTTAGGCCGTTGTTCCCAACAACGGACTAAGTATAGGTCACTGAGAAAAAAAAAACTTCACGCCAAAATAACGCTAAGTGTGAAACGTTTTTTGGCGTGAATTTCCGAAATTGCCCCTCCGCTTTTAGAGTCGTTAGTGGGAGACGTTAACAGGTTTCGATCTGATCCGCTCATCATCTTGATGAGCGATCAGACGGCCAAGATGGTAGTTTTTTAACCCGGTTGAAAACAAACCCGTTTTCAACCGAGCATTTGCCTTATATATATATATATATATATATATATATATATATATATATAAGAATTCAAAAACCCTAATTCATTGGAGAATTCTTACCGGCGGTGTCATCACCCATGGCAGACCAGCGAGCGTCGACGGCGAGGATTTGGGCGGGTTAGCGAACAACGACCGCTGAGATTTGGGGGGAGGAGGGTTAGCGGTATTTTGAGGAGGTGGAATTGGGAGAGGAATGATTTTTTTTGTTTATGTATTTGTATTCGTATTTTATTTTGTTAAGTAAAAAATATGGTGTGCAAATTGCCCCTCCACTTTTAGAGTCGTTAGTGGGAGACGTTAACAGGTTTCGATCTGATCCGCTCATCATCTTGATGAGCGATCAGACGGCCAAGATGGTAGTTTTCCAACCCGGTTGAAAACAAACCCATTTTTAACCGAGCATTTGCCTATATATATATAGGAATTCAAAAACCCTAATTCATTGGAGAATTCTTACAGGCGGTGTCATCACCTATGGCAGACCAGCGAGCATCGACGGCGAGGATTTGGGCGGGTTAGCGAACAACGACCGCTGAGATTTGGGGGGAGGAGGGTTAGCGGTATTTTGAGGAGGTGGAGTTGGGAGAGGAATGATTTTTTTGTTTATGTATTTGTATTCGTATTTTATTTTGTTAAGTAAAAAATATGGTGTGCACGTGTTAAGGTAGGTGTGATTTCCTACTTTTGCTTGAAATGCAGAAAGGATAGAGGGGGTAGGCTATTAGCTTAAGATATAGTAATATATATATATATATATATATATATATATATATATATATATATATATATATATATAATATATATATAATATAATATAATAAATAAATAAGGGGGATTTTTCCCTAACTGACCCATTTTTTAAACTAATTTTCAAGATAGACCAATTTCGAAACTAATTTTGAGGATAGACCAGTCCTCATAGGCCATAGTTATGAACTGTGCTGCCTGTTAGATTGTAAGGCCACAGTTCCTAACTGCGACCTCTTCAAAAATGTGTTTTTCGAGGCTGCAGGTTCCAGCTGTGGCCTTAGTTCATTTTATATTTGGACTAGAGAGACTTCGAGACTTGGACAATTTTTTCTAAGTAAAAATGTGTTAAATATGGTCTAAATATAACAGAGGCCGCATTGGGGAACTGTGGCATATATTTAACAAATTTTAAGCCTTTTTTTAAAAAAAAAAACCCACTGAACTTTGTGTCATTTTAAAAAAACCGCACAAAAGTTTAAAAAAACACACACTAACAGAGTTAGGGTAAGGGTTAGGGTTAGGGTTAGTTAAGGAGAGTTTATTTAAATATGTGATTAGTTAAGTAATGTTTTTTTAAACACAAACGAAAGAAGAATATGATTTTTTTAAACTTAGCCTAACGGAAACCTAACTCCGTTAAAGTGAGTTTTTTAAACTATAGTTTTATGCGGGTTTTTTTATTAAAAAAACCTTAGTGTGGTTTTTTTTAAATGGCCCAAAGTTCAGTGGGGTTTTTAAAAATAGTCTTTTAACTTAGAAAATTTTGTCTAAATCTCGAAGTCTTCCAACTCAAATATGAAATGAACTAAGGGAACTGCGACCTTCTGCGACCTCACAATCGATCACGCCGCAGTTCGCAATTGCGGCCTATGAGGACTGGTCCATCCTCGAAATCAATTTCGAAACGGGTCTATCTTGAAAATTAGTCTGAAAAAGTGGGTCAACTGGAAAAAAGTCTTTAAGGAGGAAGAGATCTACTGGTCATGATAAATACATTGCACTCCTTTCCGTTTCCTAGGGCTAAGAGCTTGTCTGTGTTTGCAAGCATCTCAAATACAAGAGACATTAGGGAATTTGTGCGAATCCACCACTCTAGATATCTGTTTGCTTTGAAACATCAGTTTATTCTACAATCATCTTCGACAGATGCACTACAATATTCCCACTTCGATGTGCCATATTATATCTGTATCTTAGACCAATAGGATAGAGAGTCTACCCCCTTTCTTTCTTTCTTGTTTTTTTTTTTGTTTTTTTTTTTTTCTATTTTGAAATAGAGAAACGAGAGGAAAAAATAGAAATTCATATTTAACTAACACGTGCACTATGCATGATTTTATTTAAAAAATTAAAACAAAAAAAAAACCTCAATCCTTCAAACACAAACTCTTCTCCTCCCACTTTCTCAATCTCACAAAATCTCACATAGCTTCCCAAACCCACCCCTTCCCTAGCTTAGAATTAGACTTTTAAGCAAATACAATTTATAATTTTTTAAAATAATTTTTGTAGTCTATCATCTTTAGCTTAACATGTGCTATAATGTATAATTTATAATGTATAACCTATTTACTGAATATTAATGATATTGTAATATACCTGTTAACATAAATTAATTAAATTTGAGATATCTTTTCATTGCATGCATTTTTTAGCTTTAGTAATATTCAATTGGATAACATTATGATTTGGCAATGATTCTCTAAACCAAGTGATTCTCTAAACCATCTGTTTATGAGAATGATAATAAAGATTTCAGTAATTACAGTAGGGATGATATTCATACGGTTATTTCAATTCTCTCATACTTTTTGGACTGCTATATAATTTTATGAGCCTCTCAAAACTGATGTAGGCTATGCAATTTGCACATGGTAACACTATTTTAAAAAAATTTCTCAAATCTTTGATTTTTTCGCAACTGGAAACAATAAACAAAATAAATTAAAACAGAGTTACCGGCCTATGGGGAAGTCGTGCAGAACGCACAGCCCTAAGAGTTGATCTGAGGCCTTATGTGCAAACGTTTCTCAGATGCTCCTAGTGGTAAAACCCCCGGTATCACCGGCGTCTCGCAGTCGCACACAACGTCGAGAGATCGACCCGAACTTGTCCTTGCCCAGAATGGAAGAGAAAAACTGATGATCGGAATTGGCAGAGAAGAAGACAATGTAAGGAAGAGTTTGTGGGAAAATATTTTTCAGTAGTCTTAAGGGAAGAGAAGATTAGAATATATATAGGCTGATCCCACTCACAACGTGCACAAAAAAGGAAGGCAAGAATTTCAGATCTGAATAACAGATCCAATGTTTTGGAGGAAATAGTCAAAAGGTAAAAAACAAATAGCAAAAAGAGTTTTGGGCCTCAACTCGAACCCGAAGAGCAAATCGGATCGGCATTCGTGTCCGCAGGTGCGGGCACACACCCGTGCCCATTACGCGCGCCGAATCGAACCGGGCCGGGCGGCGGCGGCGGCGCGCACGTGTGGCCCATGGGTTCCCCACACCACACAAGTCTTCAATGGAGTAAAGGAGGGGTTGTAATATAACCACTCACATGGCAAGTCCTATTACCGATGTAGGACTAAAAGCAAGCAATGAGGAGGTTGGTTTTGAGCAACACAGCCAACAATCCCCCCCCCCCCCAAAAAAAAACCAAGATCCGAAGACAGAGATGACAAAAGAATAATGATAGAGAAGTTCTGGGCAAGAGTATACTATGCATAAATGAGATGGACTACAGCCTTGAATCTCACGTAGTGACTATTGTCTTTATCTGAAGAAGTGCTTGATGGACTATGCCTTGAATCAGACTTCTTGAATCATATTCAGAAAATAGCACACATAGTACGCTAGAGGTTCTTGGGTCTATTGGGTGGCGCTTTTGAATGGCCATGCGCACTTTTTCCATATTCATGAGAGTTGTCTGGGATCGCCCTGTCCCATAGTCGCGGCCTTCACGACCTCTCATATAGGTAAGTCCTCAAAGGATTGGTGATCGGAGTCAACCCCACATAATAATGCTTGGACATATTAAGAGTTTAGAACTCATCCTAACCAGATCACACCGGAACACTGTCACCCTAGGGATGGGATATCATTGTACAACCTCGTACAGCCACCTGGGCATTAGTTTATGAGAATTTAATCTCTGAGTCAGTGTTCCATAATAGTCACCGAAGTCCAGCTTGTTTCTACCCATTGAACCGGCTTCTTGGAATCTCCAGTCAGACTCGGTTGGGTTGCCACTACTGGTGACTTACTTATGGGCTTAACCCCATCCCCCTCGATGATTCTAGGATCAAAGCCCTAGATAGACCCTTTGTCAAGTGGTCTGCAAGGTTCTTTTCTGACTTTATATAGTCAAGAACCACATATTTGCCTAATAGGCTCTTGATTGACTTGAAGCGCAGCTGCAGGTGCCTGTTCATCTTAGCATTCACAAAATCATGCTTTAGTAGTTCTATAATAGATTTATTATCACAGTTTATGGAAATAGCAGGAACAGGAATATTAGCAACAGGTATATGCATAATCAAATTTCTAAGCCATTCAGCTTTTGTACAAGTAGTGTCCAAAGCTATCATTTCAGAGTCCATAGTACTTCTAGCTATGATAGTTTGTTTACATGAACCCCAAGAGATTGCAGCTCCTCCTAGGGTAAAAACATATCCAGTTGTGGATTTCACATCATGTGAGCCAGTTACCCAGTTTGCATCTGAGTAACCTTCTATGATATCAGGGTGTCTAGAATAATAAAGTTTATAATCTATAGTACTCTTAAGAAATCTAAATACTCTTTCTAATGCTGACCAATGTGACCGGTTTGGATTGCTAGTATATCTACTAAGTCTCCCAACAGCAAATGCAATGTCAGGTCTAGTTTTATTTGTTATATACATAAGAGAACCTATCATTTGAGAGTATCTATGTTGTTCTACAGGTGAACCTTCATTCTTTTTGAGAATGATACTACTGTCAAAAGGAGTACGAGCAGGTATCTTATCAAAGTACTCAAATTTCCTTAGCATTTTCTCAATAGAATGTACTAAGGAGAGAGTATAACCCTCCTTGGATTTGGATACTTGCATTCCTAGAATCAGGTTGGCTTCTCCTAGGTCTTTCATATCAAATATGCTAGATAAATAATCTTTAGTATTACTTATCAACTCAAGTGGTGATCCTAAAATGAGGATGTCATCTACATATAAGCATATAATGACACAACTTCCATCAATATTTTTAGAGTGTATACATTTGTCATACTCATTTGGTAAGAAACCATATTCTAAAATCACTTTATCAAATTTGCTGTGCCATTGCTTGGGAGCTTACTTTAGGCCATAAAGTGATTTTACTAATCTGTAAACTTTTTTTTCTTGACCTTTAGCAATAAAACCTTCAGGTTGCTCCATGTAGATTTCTTCCTCTAAGTCTCCATTCAAAAAGGCTGTCTTTACATCCATTTGATGAATTAGCAAGTCATAAATGGATGCTAAAGCTAGAAGAGTTCTAATAGAGGCAATCCTAGCTACAGGAGAGTAGGTGTCAAAATAATCTAATCCCTTTTTCTGGGTGAAACCTTTGGCTACTAATCTAGCTTTGTATTTCTCTATTGAACCGTCAGCTCTAAGTTTCTTTTTGAAGATCCACTTGCAACCTATGGGTTAACTACCTACAGGTAGATCTGCTAAATACCAAGTACTGTTCTCCATAATGGAGTTGTACTCATTGTTGATGGCTTCTTTCCAGAAAGGAGCATCAGGAGAAGATATTACTTCTTCGTAAGTTGAGGGATCACCCTCTATCAAATAAGTGAAGAAACCTTCCCTTAAATTTCTTTCAATCCTACCTCTTTTACTTCTTCTAGGTTCTGAATCTTGATCAGGTTGAGAACTAGACGGTTGAGAATGGGAACTGGTAGAAGGAGCAAGGGAATAACTGGAGGGGTTGGAAGAAATTCTATCTTTAAATGGGAATATATTCTCAAAGTAAACTGCATCTCTAGCTTCTATTATGGTACTGTTAGAGATTTCATTTACTTCAGAATGGGTTACCAGAAATCTATTGGCATTGCTATCTAAGGCATATCCTATGAACACAGCATCTACAGTCTTAGGTCCAATCTTTCTCTTTTTAGATTCAGGGATTCCTACTTTTGCTAGACATCCCCAGACTTTGAGATAATGGACTCTTGGAGTTCTGCATTTCCATAATTCATAGGGAGTCTTATCTTTAGACTTACTAGGGATCCTATTTAGGATGTAACAGGCTGTCAATAAGGCTTCTCCCCACAAGTTATCAGTAGCACCTGAGCTGAGAAGCATGGCATTCACCATGTCTAACAGAGTTCGATTCTTCCTTTCAGCAACTCCGTTGGACTGTGGTGAGTAAGGAGCAGTCACCTCATGAATTATTCCGTGTTCTTCACAGAAGTTAGTCATTTCGTTTGAGGTATACTCTCCGCCACGATCAGATCTAAGGATTTTAATCTTTTTCTCTAGTTGGTTCTTAGCTTCGGATTTGTAAACCTTAAATCTATCTAGAACTTCATCTTTGGTTTTGAGAAGGTAGATATAGCAATACTTTGAACAATCATCTATAAAGGTGACAAAGTATTTCCTACCGCCTTGGGTCAAAACCCTATTTGAGTCACAAACATCACTATGAACTAGTTCTAGAGGATCAGAATTCTTCTCTACAGATTTGAAAGGTAGTTTAGAATGTTTGGCTTGAACACAAATCTCACATTTGTGTTTATTATCTACAGGAGACTTGGGAATAAGAGCTAAGTTCATCATCCTTCTAAGAGAACCCAGATTCACATGACCTAGTCTACCATGCCAAATATTGGAAGATTCTACAATTGAAACAATAGGAGAAGGATCTGACAATTTATTTATAGTACTGAGAATAAAAAGACCATCCTTTACATATCCTTTTCCAACAAAAGACTCATTCTTAGAAAATACAACTTTATTGGCTTCCATTACAATCTTGAAACCTGACGCTACAAGAAGGGAACCACTAACTAAGTTCCTCCTAACTGACGGCATGTGAAGTACATCATGAAGAGGCAGACTTTTTTCTGATGTCATCTTCAGATCTATTCTTCCTCTTCCTACAATCTGTGCCGTTGATCCATCACCTAGGGTTATGCCTCCTCCACATGATTCCTAATAGTTTGAAAAACAGGAGCGATCAAATAAAACATGAACATTAGCTCCAGAATCCAACCACCAGTCATCAGAATGGTAAGAAATATTAACAGAAGGTTGGTAAGTCACAGACCTGAAGGAACTAGAAGATCCATTCAGAATCATGTTGGCTTCTGGTTTGGTAGGGCCTTTCCCCTTATAAGGAGTCTTGATTGGTTCCTTCTTCCTATGAAAACAATTGAAGGATAGATGGTTTGTTCTTCCACACACCAAACAAAACTTCTGTTGATCCTGAGTCTGACTGAAGTTTCTAGTCCTGTGGTTTTACTGGTGTTGGCGGTTTTGGTGGTTTTGGTGATTCTGGTGATGAGGCTGAAAGTTCTTTTTCTTGAAGGAGTTCTTCTTAGGTTTGTGAGGATTATTAGGTTTGGGTTTGCCATGGGATGATACTACAAGGTTTATCTTTGCCTTGGACTCATTTTTAGGGTTAGACTTTAGCCTAAGTTGATCTTCTGTTCTAATCTTCTTTTGGACTTGGGCAAAGGTAAGTTCACCTTGAGTATGAGTGAGTTCCTTCTTGACATCAGACCAAGAAGGAGGGAGCTTATCTATTAGGCAAGCTATCTTATACTCAGTAGAAAATATTGTACCTTTTGCTTGAATATGCCTCACATATTCTTGGAATTCATGGATTTGGTCATTCATAGGTTTGTTATCTACCATGAAATACCTATTAAAAGTAGAAAAATTGAATCTTTCAATTCCAACATCATCAGAACCATATTCATCTTCCAAAGCATCCCAAAGTTCTTTAGCGTTTTTATATTCAAAGAATATATCATAAAGAGAATCAGATAAAGCACTTAGAATTCGATGAAAACAGTTAAAGTCTATTTCCTTAGGGGTTTTAGGTTTTTGGGAACTAGAGGGTTCCTTATGAGTTTGAGAGGAAATAGGGGATTCAGAAATTTCTTTGGTAGACTCAGATTTGTCAGAATCAGTTGTGATGCGTGTGAATCCATCAATTGCTGAAAGCAGTCCTAAAGTGGTGAGCCAGAATTTTATCTGACTCTGCCACCTCTTGAAGTGGGTGCCATCAAACATGGCTGGCTTGGCAGAAGCAGTCTCATCTTTCCCAGTCATGATAACTAGTATAGCAGTCTAGAGTCTGCAGAAATAATATTGTAGCTACTTAATAAAGGTGTCAGGGGCTCTAGAAAAGCAGTTTAATGATCTTGCTAATTGACCTTAACAAATCTTTAGTCTATGAAGTTCCGATTAACTTGGGATAGCTGTAGGGGTCGGTTCCCAGCTAGCGGTGGTCCGAAGACGCTTAAATACCGTGTCACTTAGGGCTGTTTACACCCGGTTGACAGAAGGACCTTTTCGGCTTGTTCCCAAATTTATCTTTACTTTTTAGAACTTTAGATTTCCTTTAAAGGAATTTGCAAAGTCAATAAACTATTCCTTTATCTAAATGTTTAAAGAATACCAAGTAATATCTAGCACCACAGATTAATAATAGCCTTGATATTGTTATGTAAGCAGTAATGCTATTCACAATATAATAAGAATAATGTACTAAAAGTTAATTAAGCTAGCAAATTGATGATTGCAACTTTATAAAGGCTGTTTTACAGCGATAAATATTCTAAAGCTTTGAGAATATTAAAATGAATCTAATAACACAAATGTTGGTGCCAACAAATATTGTGATTAACAATAGATCAATACCGTAGGAATATTAAAGCTACAGATATTCTATAATGTGGGAATTTATAGTGATCTATCAATACTGCAATTTGTTAATAACAAAGTATGTGATCTATAAGTAATTTTCTATCAAAACCTTCTTATAAATTTATCATGCAGAAATAAATAGTTTAAGTTAGTTGTTATCTAATAACTCAATCATTTTTGAGTCTTTTTGAAGTTGATATTCTGCATTTGAGAGTTCAGTTGTCTTACTATTTTGGCTTAACGCCCACAAGCTATTAAACAGCTTTAAGGATAAAACAAACTGAAATTGTGTCAGATTTATGATAGCAAAACCATACCGAGTATAATAGTCAGAAATTTGATGTGCAGTTGTCGTGTATGGCTTTGCAGAGTAACAGTATGCAAATTAGTTTATAAGTGCTAATCTAATCAGTATATATATATGTGTGTGCTTGACAGATTAACAATATGCAAATTTGTTTATATGCGCTAAAATTAACCAGTGCTAATCTAGTCGTGTTGAGAATTATTATTTTTCCAGTCCTTTCAATATATAGTAATGTGTGTAATTAACAGAAAAACAGCAAGAACAATTAACAAGGTCAGGGATACGAAAGAATGGCAGGATAAATTTTATTGTATCCAATAGTATATCAACAGAGGCTAAGTTGGAATTTGAAGAGTTGAATAAACTTATTCGTCAAGAAGGAGGACAGGGAAATAGTTTAGACGATGAAAGATGGTGGGATAGAGAGAATTCAAAAGTGTTCTCAGTATCATCCATGTATAGATGGATCAACGATGGTGGCACGAGATGTCAGGTCCAGTCCGTTTTATGGGGAGCCAAAGTCCCACACAGAGTTAAAGTATTCTGTTGGTTAGCACATAACAATGCGATTCTATCCAAAATAAACCTCAAGAAGAGGATGATACATATCGACGTGATTTGTGAAGCGTGCAGAGCTGCTGAAGAAGACGTCAACCACATTCTATTTCTATGTCCAAAAGCACGGCTCACTTGGGAAATCATCTGTAGGGGTTTTGGGTGCGTTACGGTTCCGAACAATAGCATAGATATCTGGGCAAACTTTAGACAATTGCACATCAAACTAGATGATAGAGAGGCTTGGGACATTGCTTCAGCTGCAACCATATGGAACCTTTGGCTAGATAGAAATGATTTAATTTTCCGCAAAAAAACTTATAGTTTTTCTTATACCATGCATAAAATTTTCCTTCTGATTCATGATTGGGCAGGTGCCCAGGAGCAGGTAAAGAGGATCAGGAACAGTGCGGGAGAGTAAAGAGAGATCTGGACGAGGCAGAGGGGAGCACTACAGTATGCTAGGTGGGATAGCTGTGTAGCTATAGGCAGTTTGCCAGTGCGTGGGGTTAGATGTCAGGATTTTGAGGTTTTTGGGCCCCAGGCCAGTTTCGGTGGTTTTGGTTGCCATTGGAACTTCTATGTTTTAGTAGCTTTTGTTGTTTATGTCGGTTAGGTTGTTGCTTCATTTTCATTTATCTGATGTAATGTTCGGTGTTGGTACTACTATGTTTCCTTAACCTTTCATTAATGAAACGATGGCTTCGACCATCTTTTATCAAAAAAAAACAATTAACAAGGTATATAGGCTAAACTCTTAGATTGTCTTAAAAAATTTCCTCGAATCTTTGATTTTTTCGCAACTGGAAACAATAAACAAAATAAATTAAAACAGAGTTACCAGCCTATGGGGAAGTCGCGCAGATCGCACTGCCCTAAGAGTTGATCCGAGGCCTTATGTGCAGACGTTTCTCAGATGCTCCTAGTGGTAAAACCCCCGGTATCACCGGCATCTCGCTGTCGTACACAACGTCGAGAGATCGACCCGAACTTGTCCTTGCCCAGAACGGAAGAGAAAAACTGATGATCGGAATTGGCAGAGAAGAAGACAATGTAAGGAAGAGTTTGTGGGAAAATATTTTTCAGTAGTCTTAAGGGAAGAGAAGATTAGAATATATATAGGCTGATCTCTTAGATTGTCTTAAAAATTTTCCTCGAATCTTTGATTTTTTCGCAACTGGAAACAATAAACAAAATAAATTAAAACAGAGTTACCGGCCTATGGGGAAGTCGCGCGGAACGCACTGCCCTAAGAGTTAATCCAAGGCCTTATGTGCAGATGTTTCTCAGATGCTCCTAGTGGTAAAACCCCAGGTATCACCGGCATCTCGCTGTCGTACACAACGTCGAGAGATCGACCCGAATTTGTCCTTGCCCAGAACGGAAGAGAAAAACTGATGATCGAAATTGGCAGAGAAGAAGACAATGTAAGGAAGAGTTTGTGGGAAAATATTTTTCAGTAGTCTTAAGGGAAGAGAAGATTAGAATATATATAGGCTGATCCCACTCACAACGTGCACAAAAAAGGAAGGCAAGAATTTCGGATCTGAATAACAGATCAACCGTTTTAGAGGAAATAGTCAAAAGGTAAAAAACAAATAGCAAAAGGAGTTTTGGGCCTCAACCCGAAGAGGGAAAATATTTTTCAGTAGTCTTGAGGGAAAATATTTTTCAGTATTCTTAAGGGAAGAGAAGATTAGAATATATATAGGCTGATCCCACTCACAACGTGCACAAAAAAGGAAGGCAAGAATTTCGGATCTGAATAACAGATCAACCGTTTTAGAGGAAATAGTCAAAAGGTAAAAAACAAATAGCAAAAGGAGATTTGGGCCTCAACCCAAAGAGCAAATCGAATCGGCATTCATGTCCACAGGTGCGGGTGCACACCCGTGCCCATTACACGCCGAACCGGGCGGCGGCGGCGGCGCACGCGTGTAGCCCATGGATTCCCCACACCACACAAGTCTTCAATGAAGTAAAGGAGGGGTTGTAATATAACCACTCACATAGCAAGTCCTATTACCGATGTGGGACTAAAAGCAAGCAATGAGGTTGGTTTTGAACAACACAGCCAACAAACACTAGCATAACAGTATAAAGTTTTGAGCAGTCACAGTGGAGAGGAAATAGTTCTATCACCAAGAGTAAAGACACTATTGCACTCGAAACTAGCATGATCTCGGAGCAAAATCTTGAATCTATACCCCACTTCAGTTCCTAATACTGATACATAATAAGTAAAATACATCTTCGGTTGACAAAAATTTTCCATATATGGGGAAAATACAACATGAGATGCAATTCACGAGTAGGATTTTAGCCTGATACCTACACCGGATGCACTATCAACATTGGATACATTACACATAAAATAAAATAAAAAATCATCCATTTTTTCTTTACAAAGTAAGAAATCCCTTAGGCGAAACCCTAACCCAAGAATGTACTTCAAAATCATATTCAACAACTTTTACAGTGAACTCCAGACATATGCTGTTCCATATAAATCTATCCTGCGTCATGAATTTATATTTGCTACTATCGTTCAAAAGGTTCTCGAGTATTTTTTAATCTCGTATAGGATAGATGATATGGAAACGAGATCTTTGTTTAGTGCAGAACCACCGGGAATCCCCTTCAACCAATCAGAGAGCCGGGTATAATACAGAAGCATCTGGGTCAATGCTGATTTTAGAATGTCCATCCCACTTAAGAAATTACTGAAAGAAGTAATGATATCTTTATGCATCAGCTCTATTGCACCCTTCCACCTGCTTGCAAAGTCCTTGACGAGGGGTTCGGCGTCTGAAACAGTGGGCCTCTCTGTGCTGCCACTCATGTCTTCGGCTGTTATATATTTTGATATAGTTATAAAGAGAGAAAGGAAGAATAAACTAAATCATCCCTCCCAAATATATAATGTAACTGAAACAATAAGTAATGATAATTTAAACTTACAAGTACGTGTCTTGACAAATTTTATCAGATCACTAAAATGCTCCAGAAGAAGTTCTTCCTGTATTATATAACAAGATAACTCAGATTACTAAAAGACAATAAAATTTGGCTAAGGTAAAAAGCTACAAGAACGTTCTTTCATATGATTATCATGTTCTATATGATTCAAGATTTAAGGAAACCTGCAATATATATATATAGAGAGAGAGAGAGAGAGACTGCTTCCATTGTGCACTAGCCTCCGTGCACACTCGACCTTCGGGTCTTTGTATCGACGATCCGAACCGTTCACATTGATCTGCACGTCTAAATTAGTCTAAATATGTAAAATCAAATTATTTGAAATTCATTTGCCCATCCATTGAAGTGTTGCAAAATTGTATGGATGAATATCGTTATTTTTTATAATGACATGATGGATGGGCAAATGAATTTCAAATGACTTGATTTTACATATTTAGACTAATTTAGACTTGTAGATTCAATGTGAACGGTTCAGATCATCAATACGAAGGTCTGAAGGTCGAGTGCACACGGAGGCTAGTGCACAACGGAAGGGGACTATATATATGTATATATATATATATATATATATATATATATATATAAGCAATGCTCCATTGCAAACGCAAATGTTGTGAAAACGCATGAAAACCCGGCCTAGGTTATAAACATAAGCCGTTTTGTATATATATATGAGCAATGCTCCATTGCAAACGCAAATGTTGTGAAAACGCGTGAAAACCACCTAAGTCGTTGTTCCCAACAATGGCCTAGGTTATAAACATAAGCTGTTGTTGGATTCTAACAACGGCTTATGTTATAACCTAGGCCGTTGTTGGGAACAATGGCCTAATATAACCTAGGCCGCTGTTCCCAACAACGGCCTAGGTGGTTTGGAATGAAGCATTGCCCTATATATATAAGGGTTAAAGAAACTTAGGAAATGTAAGAACTATCAAATTATGTTGTACAATCGATTTGGTTATACGATCATGAAATGAGAACACTTCTAACATATCAATCAAAAACTACACAAAAAATATTTTGCTTTAGTTAGCAATTACATTTTGGTTTAACTAAATAGAAATTAAGAATGCTATCAAAATTAAAGTTGTATCTTTAATTTATAATGATTATGTAGAAAACTAACGAAGGCACGACTACTTATACGAGAACGGGATGTATCATTTGATATGTACATATGGTTTTGTTATAAATATAAAAATTATGATCATTTTTATCACTAACAAGATGAATCTGAATTACATCAAAGATACGCTTTTTATGCAAGCCCACAAATAAAATCAAGTATTTAAATTTTGTGAAAATTCAAATATCAGCAAGAAAATAGTATTGGCAACTTATAATTGTTTGTTTGTCTTGATAATTTATGAAAGTGACAAAGGTTGACTGCACGCTACTTTCACATGTAAATACACATAGGACATGTTCACTAAAAACGAGAAAGAAAAAAAAAAGACAGAAAAAAAAGCTACATGAGAAGGATGTCAACATCCAATAAGAAAATGCCCACAGAAACTTAAATGTAAGAAGTCCAGAAGAAGGTTTGGCTAATGTAGAATGAGATAGAGAAGCTCATACGAGAAATCCCAGAAGATGCAGCAAAATTTATCCTGAAAGTTAAATCTACATAGGCCCAAATCTCCCCTTAAAAAAGCACTCCATCCTATTCATAAAAATAATGTTGGAACTTTCTTTAGAAATGCTATTGAAACTAGAAACACAAAAAGAGAAAAATATTATACTGTTTTTCTCTTAAGATATACAATTCACTGCCTAGTGCTTAACCCCTGATAGGATGATTTGGTCCAGTTTGCCAGCAAATTAGACTACTAGTTCCAGTTTCAACTAGCTTCTCCTTCTTGTGATAATACAATACCAATGAAATACATTCTTCTTTCTCTTTCATTCATTAACCATGATAATTTAAGTAACAAGAAATGTAGACACGTGCTGTGTGTGGTTCTTTCTTCATACCTAAATCTTGCTGCCAACCCAATACATATATTGAGAATTAAAGGATATCACTTAAATGTTCGTGGTGGAAGAGCCACCACATTTAAATTTTAAATATTATGCATCAAGGCATGAAGAAAGAGGACCATAAACTTATAAAATGTTGAACAATGCAACAGTAAAAAGCTATCTAGTTATACAGCAGTATATAAAACAGAAATTGTAAACCAAATTTGTGGACTATTATTATCCTTTAAGCAGTAGCACATATTACTGGAAAATATACTACTCTATACCTAGTAATTGTCCACAATACTCACCACAAAAATAGAGATGTTGCTCTTTAGCAGGTCCTCAAAGTGTGTTTGCATTTTTCCACCTTCTGCACCAGCTTCCTGAAAAAGAAAACCTTGCCATATTATAACTACACGATGTATTGCAAATTATAAATCAACGCAATACATAAATTTCGAAGTATTTACTATTTGAAGTATTTTTTTTGGAGAAAAATAAATAACAGAAAGTGGATAAATGTTTCTTAAGGCAGCTTTAAATGCAGAAACATATGAAAGAAAGGGTAGTCAAATAATCACTATTTTCTATCTATTGGAGATTATGGATATATTTTATTTGTGGCGTGTGGGTTGGCATCTGCCCACCTTGTACCCCACTTAACTCTGCCCATGATCATAAGATAATAATAATGCTCTCACCTTCAATATAGCAATAATCATATCATAGTTGTTAATTAGGAACACTGTTTGTGACTTCGGCTTTGTGAATGTCTTGGCCAGCTTAACGAGCAAGTCATCGACAGCCATCCGCAACCGTTCCAAGTTCAAATCAAGCTAAAGCGAAGAAAGAAATAAATAAATAAAACATTTCCACAGAATTTGACGATTTGGAGATGTCATATAATGATGGTCTAGAAGTGCTATTAAAGAGACATGAATTTAAATCTAATTAATGTACACAACAAGAAAAATAACATGAAGTGTATTTGATAAATACAGGGTTAGGGTTTCAGTTAGAGAAAGAGAGAGATCGAGAGCTAAAAAGAAGAGTATTAATAGACAGATTACTCATCTCTCATAATTTCATTAATAATATCATTCCCTTTTGCACTAAATTCCGGAACACAGCCATATACTACTTAATATCAAGGAAAGGAATTTACAAATATTAACAGTTATGAAACAGTTATATAAGAATAGATATCCCACTAACCTGACCATCTCCATATTCAACATTGAGGTGAATAAGAGAAGCAGTGAATTCTGCACAACGCCTCATTACGTAGTGAGGATGAACATCATTTTCCCAAAGTGTCTTCACATCAGCATTACGCAAACTGTTGAGATGCATGTCGAATATCATCTTGAAACGAGGCCACAAAGAAATATTGACCTGCGCAAACAAAATGAAATTTTGATTAAGACACAAAAACAGGTTTCCCAGAAATAAGATGCAGAGACAATAGCCAGTTCCAAGACACCCCAACAAAAATTAACGTTGCGTGTTCTATGATTCCAGTTACTAGATTCAGGTTACAATTATTATGAGGATGTAGATTAAAAGCTATTTCTTTCAGCATCGTTAACAATTAATAGCTCAACAATATTTTGAGATAGAATAGCATGACCTGATACAATAAATTATACTTTGTGTGCGCTTATAATGTTACAGTTACAATCTAAGTGACCTATTTGCACAATTCAAATGTGGATATATAAATCAATGAGAGATAGATATTCTTTTGCAACATGAGAGCCATTGTTACTTAAATTGGGCCATAAAAACTAAAAGGTAAGGGTGTTTCCTTGAGTCTCAGAAGCCCTGTCATCATCTTATGCACCATAAATTTATACATGAATCTCTCCCCATCGATCTCGAAAACAACATATACACTAACATCAATATCTAGTCTCCAAATCTATCTGACATATTACAGCAGATTTACAAAATGCTGCAATTTCCATGATTTCCGTAAAAAAAAAAGGATTATATGAGAGAGAGAGAGAGAGAGAGAGAGAGAGATGTCTGGAAAAGAATTTAGAAATTATTATTATTATTATTATAAGAATACGTAAAATGTCTATGAATACAAGAAATAATACATCTTCATAATTATAGATGATTTGCAAACTATAAAGTAGTAATAACATTGAAATCTAGTATGCATGGGTGAAGAGTCTAGCATATATGACAATGAGGTACATAACACAGATGGTTACATTCAACCCTCAAGTTAATTGGGATAGGTTGTGGGTCACAAATTGGGACAAAAACCGAACCATATATGTATTATGTGCCAATATGTGCCTTGCATATTATTTATGCAGGAGTAAAATAATCAGTACCTCATTTATAAGGGAAGTTTCTTCAATATCAAAGTGGGAAACCACAAAATACATTTACCACCACATATGCAGAGAATAAAACCTTGTTTTATTTAATGCTACATTAAAAGCATTACACCGCTTTCTTGGTTTAGACTGTTGCCATTTCCCTCACCGCTACTACAGGAATTACTAATGCTTTCTTTTCCTGACCACAATTTTTAGCTCCGTTTATACTTTTCTAAAGAATTCACTTATTGCTATAATACTCGTTGAATACTTCAATGATAATCAATTCATCGAATTCATATGTGGAAACATTTTTGCCCAGTACATGACTGGAGTTCATCTATGTCAACATCATGCCTTCCAAGGTGATAATTTGCTCTCATGGTTCTCAATCTTGACTAGGCTACCATTACTTAGGTCATCACAAGATAAGAAATGACCCCTCATGCTCTTCATGCAAATGGTTATATTTTACAGAAATACTAATTCTTTCATCTTATTTTTATTTTTACAGTTGCCGTCGTCAAGATTATATTGTAACATGATTTTCATGCATAGTTGCATCGCTCAACACCTTCTTTTGTCCATCATTTCTTCTATAAATGTACCATCCTGTATGCCTGAAGGGTTGCAACAGAATTAACAGAAAAATAAACTGCAGAAGCAGATACAAGATGTAAAGTGATATAATATGAGGAAAATGAAAGGATAAATGGATAATAGCTCATAATGGACTTTCCATAACATAAACGGGTTGATGCTTATATATTGTGTTCTATAAGAAAACACCAATAACTAGTAACAGATATATGGCCAGATGCTTATATATTATGTTCCACTTATGTCTTAAAAGTAATGAAATTAACAAGAAAGGGTACATTTGAACTAAGAAGTACAGGTTGAGAATTTCTATTAATCATAGAGTTTAGCATTTCATATTCTTCCATGTGCAAGTATACAATATGCCGTTTTCTCCCGAAAATTCAACTTTTTGGCAGGCTAATGCGTCTACCCTCTAGCCACCCATTAACACAATCTATATGTAGTTTATATTATTTGAATGTTAATTAACTAGTACTTCACCATAAATCATCTTAAAGTATGAAACATCATACGAAAATCGTCATAAACAAGAATGTGAATTTCTGCGAGTATTTACTTTGGTGATGCATGTTCTTACAGAAGCAATACTGACAAAATAACTGCAAATTAAATTAAACCACTAACAACAGGAAACAACATAAAATATAGCACAGGGCCACAGATTATAAATTTTTCGAAGTCAATCAGATCAAACCTTGTCTAAGTATGAATCCAGACATGGTATCCTCCTCTTGAACATGGTCAGCTGCAAAAGGAAAATATATCAAACAAAATAATTCATAATGGTAATTTTAATAGTTCAATAAGCAGGAATGAGAAGCAAGATAGAAAGGAATTGCTGGCCCAATTTAGTCATACATTTATTTATTTATTTATTTATTTTATTATTGTTCTTCTGTGCCTTCATTTGGGGCTACTATGGTTGATATTTCAATCAATGCACTGATACTACTCTGGTGGTATGTTCCTAGAATGAAAGGAATCGAGAGGAGAGGAGAAACAAGAGGGATAATATCACATAGAGCCTTTGCTGACAAGTCACGACCAACTAAATTTTCTAGTAACTTGAAACTGATTTTATTCACTATATCCCTATATATAAGGCAGTACAATATAAGATCTAAAAGAAATTTTGCAATATCAACAGGCAACATGATAATATTACAAAAACTTCAAATGTAACCAAGTTTTGAAAGACTGGCCTAGTGCGACTCCTAATTAAATGTTTTAAAATATCATCGTCAACCATTAAAGATAATTCAAATTCTAACAAATCTTTACTAATATCATAGGATATATATCTAATATTCACTTCCCACTATATTGGGGAAGGGATCCTGTTCCACACCAATCAGTTCTATTTCCACTCAAGTAAAGGAGCTTGTTAAATAAATATGACTAGGTAAACTGATTAAGGCAACATTATCTTTAACCACTTCTCCAATTTGGCCTAGGTTATATGAAAATTTTGGATCCCATTCTTGAGGGGAAGTTATAGTGGAAGAGGGAAAACATAAAAGTTAAGAAGATTATAACAATCATATGAACTACAAACCTACAACTTCCAATCTCTGTTAAGAACAAAAAAAATTTAACTCCTACTAGCCAATCGATAATTAGTTAGAATGTGAAAAGGTCATACCTGATGCTGGTGAATTATACGAATCATAAGCATTATGCCAATTGCATCATAACAATTTGGAAGTACTGTGTTAAAATGCTCATCAATTACTGCAAATGGCCCTGAAAGTAATAAAAGGCACGTCAGCATTTCTGTTCCTAATTCTGCAAAGAACTGTATCTTACCAGGATTATCACTTCATTAGTAATTGGTAGCTACTTTCATGATTAATAAATGTGATTCGTAAAAAAACCCATGAACTTTCAATTTTCAGTTACGAGTGTGTGTGTGTGTGTGTGTGTGTGTGTATATATATATAGGGGATTGATCCCCTAAGAACTGATTTTACAGCTTAGTTTGAGTTTGAGATCCTCTTCCTGTAGAGATCTGAAGGCCATCCGATTGAATCGGCAGGCATAAGGAGGCAGGAAAAAAAACCAAAAAAAAAAAAAAAAAAACTCAAAAAAACCTGGTTTAAGCCCAAACCTAATCTCTACTTATGTTTATGATGGGTGCGAATCATTGAGCGATCAAAGCACACATTTTGGGGAGATCGGACAGCTGCAGAAGAAGCGATCGGGTTTTCTTGCAAGTGAATTGAAACTTGGGTTATTTCTAGTTTTTTTCCCCACTTAGATTAAGTGAAGGATTGTGACCCTTCCGATCTGATAAATCTTAGATCTGACGGCTCCTAATAGCTGGCGGGTATTGAATCCTAAATTAAGCTATAAGATTAGTTCTTAGGGGATCACTCCCCTATATATATATATATACATATATATATATATATATATTCTCAAGAGGGGTCGAACCTCTCCTAAGGTGGGCGAGCTCACCATGGCGGGATCATCCTATGAACAATCTAAACTATTCATCTTGTTCTAAATACTTAACATATTCTAATCATGTGAGATCAAGTCATTTGAACTCCATTTTCTCTTGCATCATATCATTAAGAGAATAAAGATATCAACCGTACAATTTCGTAACATTTTAGTTGCATGGAAAACGGATTTCAAAAGTCTCAATTCCAGAGTCTTAAACTAGATTAAGCATTTCTAACAAAATGAATGATTCAGATTGGTCATAGGATGTCTCCATGATGAAGGAGAGAGTTGGGATCTCCCGTCTTATCAAAAGCGAGAGCACCAAACTTTCTTGAAGATTTCCGAATATACATATATAGTCCCCTTCCGTTGTGCACTAGCCTTCTTGTACACTCGCCCTTTGAGCCTTCGTATCGACGATCCGAACTGTTCACATTAATCTACACATCTAAATTAGTCTAAATATGTAAAATCAATTCATTTGAAAATCATTTACCCATTCATCATGTCATTATAAAAAAACGATATTCAGCAATACAATTTTGTAACACTTCAAACGATGGGCAAATAAATTTCAAATGACTTAATTTTACATATTTAGACTAATTTAGACGTGTAGATCAATGCTAACGGTTCGAATTGTCGATACGAAGGTCCGAAGGGCAAGTGCACAACAGAAGGGACTCTCTCTATATATATATAGAGAGAGAGAGATCTTCGGTTGCACACTACTTTGGTGAGCACTCCGTGAACACTCACGAAATAGAGACCCTATGAAAATCCAAACCGTTCATATTGTTCAATATGCCTAAGATAGCCTAACAATAAAAAATCAAGTAAGTTGAAGTTCATTTGCCCATGATTTACATCATCACAAAATTGTATGGCTGAAAATTCTAACAGCATGATGGATGGGCAAATGAACTTCAAATTACTTGATTTTTTATTGTTATGCTATTTTAGGCATATAGAACAATATGAGCTGTTCGGATTTTTCATAGGGTCTCTATTTCGTGAGTGTTCACGGAGTGCTCACCAAAAGTAGTGTGCAACCGACGGGGACTATATATATATATATATAGAGAGAGAGAGAGAGAGAGAGAGCAATGCTCCGTTGCGAATCACTGAAGCCATTGTTCGGAACAACAGCTTCGTTTATTTTGAACCTAAGCTGTTGTTCGGAACAACGGCTTAAGTTATATTCGCAACAACGGCTTAGGTTTATAACCTAAGTCGTTCCAACAACGGCTTTCGTGATTTGCATATCCGTTTGCAATGGAGCATTGCTCATATATATATTTATATATATATGGGCTATCTTCCATTGCAAACGCAAATGTTGTGCAAACGCGTGCACACCACTTAACCCGTCATTGGCGATGACGGGTTAAGGCAAAAAACATAACCCGTCATTGGCAATGACGGGTTATGTGTTTTGCCTTAACCCGTCATCGCCAATGACAGGTTAAGTGGTGTGCACATTTGCAAACGCTACAGTAGCGTTTGCAATGGAAGAAAGCCCTATATATAGAACAAATGTAACCACTTAATTCATGGGAAAATCATATTCAACTTGATAATATTTCATCCTCTTATGTTTTATAACATGTCGGAACACTTTGAGCGGTGTGGTCCGTAGATCATGCATTTGGGAGGAGGGGGTAGGATTTTTTTGGATGCCATAGAAGGAATTCCTACTATTCCATAGGACATCCTGTTTCCTCATATATATTATACTCAACAGAGGTTTACTTTATTGAGTTGAAGCATCCAAATTCCTAAGTCCTAATTGCGTAGACATTATACAATATACTCCCTCCGTTTCAAAATATAAGTCATTCTAGGTTTATACACGCCTATTAAGAAGAAAAAAAAACTGGGATCGACAAAAAGTACTAACATTAGTAGTTTTCAAGCTCATAAATGAGCTATTAATTGTAAAATGTCCAATTTTCCCTCCTCTATAATTTTAGTACTATTCTTTTTATGATAAAGATAAGGGTGAAATTGGAAATCTCATAACATGGTGTTTGATGGACAATTAAGAATGACAAGATATTTGTCTCGAAAACCTAAAGTGACTTATATTTTGAAACAAAAAAAAGGCTAGAATGACTTATATTTTAAAATGGAGTATAGAGTAACTAAAGGCTTAGGTAAAGAGTAAAGATAACAGACAGATTTTCAGCTCATCCAACCTCCACTCCACCATCACAAGGAGAATAAGAAGAGCTCCTTTTCTGTTCTAGGAGAATTTTGGAGGCTGCTCCATGATGTTTAATCAAAAAGGTTTCCAGCACACAAACTAGTCATGTAGGGTTTATCGAAATTCCCACTCTTCTTTAGTTGCTTTGTCAGGAATTTAGTGACTATTTGAAGAGTGAAAGTCTGGTCGAAATATGATCATAAAATCTAGCTAAACCCCCATTTTGATGGAAAAGATTTATTAAATGAAGAAATGTTTCCTAAAAGATGATGATCTTTACATAATAAAAGATAATTTCGTACATAGGAAACTCTTGCCAACCTGCTCAAGGCATATCATAAACATGTCATTCCTACAAGGTGACTAATATAGATCAGTCTTGCTTCCATATTGACACAAGGATGAATTTTTTTTCTTTTTCAGAAAAAAAAGGTGGAAATCAACAAGTACAGAAAAGAAAAGCTGTTCATGTCATATTAAATCCAAAGCCTCATATTAAATTAAAAGCATCTACCAAGGAACATGTTATATACACTAGTAACAATTTTTTCTAAACTACCTGCAAAAATTTCGTAGAATATAGATTCTTCTCCAAAGAAATCATCACAGAATAGATACCTGAAGCAAAGCAAAATTACATTTAAGTAAACATTCCAAAGCAATTAAAGAATTTACAAAGTGTTATAGATGTGAGTACTCTGAAGTGGCAGTGTCCATCAAAAGCTTGTGCAAACTTCTAAAAAGAACTTCATATGGATATTTCTGAGAATTAGCTTCAGCTATATGTGGAATCAGAGCAGGTTGTTCGACTTCCTGAAAGAAACAAAGAAAACTTTAGCAGAATTATCTTTCAGTTGTGTTGCTATTACCGCTTTGAGAAGTGAAGCTGCAAAAATTGATTGATTTTCAAATACAGTGGAGATATCGGAAGATATAACAAGCAAAATCGCTTTACTTGACAAGCTATATTTTAGGAGAGCAGGTAGTCCTGATTTGAAGCTTAGCTGAAAACTTTAATTTATTATGTATTTTGTGTTACTTGGTATGCAGAGGTATCTTTTATTTCCTTCCAATTTTAGTTTCTTGGTAGACAGGTATTGTAAGCCAATTTGAAAGCTAGGTTAGTATTGAGACCTCCATTGCTTTTCTTCTCGTCTGCAGTTCCCCTTCTTATCCTACTCCCATCATCTAACCTGTCTTGTTTCAAGCTGACATCACTTGCCTCATCTCTTCTCCTCAAATTTATATAAATATGAACTTGGTGTCAATAACATTGGGATAATAGCACAAACACTAAAGATCAGTCACCAATGTAATGGAGCACACACCACATGTATTGTGTACTTTGGTTTACTTTTTCTCTAAAAGAGTGGTTTCATGGGATAATCCCTATCCTCATCATCTTAGATTGTAAGGTTATGCAATCATATGATGAAACCTCATATCCATTAGCTTCCTCCAAATCAATATGTAACCTTTGAGCAAGTGGTTGAGGCAAGGTTACTCACTTTTTATGTAGATCACACCTTGTCAGCTTACAGAGTGTTTCCATCTGCTCATGAATGACTCTTCCTATTTGTGATTTTCTTGCAGGTACAAAGTTTTATAAAAAATAACAAGGATATTTGGTTGCATGCAGTGAAAAGGTGACAACAACATCTAAGATGAAATCAATACAAATGAGTAAACATAAATATGTACTATAATTAAGTGGAATAAAAAAAACAAAATGTTAGAAAAGACAAATATGGCCCAGATGGTCAAACAAGATGAGGCAAGACATTTCAAAATGTGGTATTGCTTCATAAAAGATTCTGAAGTTCTATTTAGCAAATTTAAGCTTGCAAAGAATAAGCTAAATGATCCGCAATAATTAATATGCTTTACATGAGAAAGATACTACTGCCAATACTGAGTTATAAGTAAAGACCTTTAATATATTTATTCTGTCTCCTAGAGCAAAAACAGCAGAACGGTTTTTCATTGGTTCTCTTCCTCGTAAGAAAAGGCTGGAGCTCCGGGTCTCAACTCCGATCAAATCACTTGATGTTGCTATATCAAGTTGCAGCTTCTCCATTGCTTGTATGTATGCACGAAAGTGTGCACATAAAACCTGGGACAACAAAAGAAAGGGCTAAAGTTATGAGAACTGCTCTTTTGAATTGAACAACCATAGCTTGGGGTTTGCAACCTCAAATCCTGCAAGGATAAAGGATGTGTGGAGGAGGAAATGACCATGTCGTCACTTAGGAAGAAAAGTTAATACGTACAACCAACATAGATAATAGGCATATGCAGAAATTCATTTATGTAGGCAATATTGATGCAACAGAAGACAACAAAAGTTCTGAAGAAAACTGTTAATATTTTATGGAAACAAATTTGTAGCAAACCATAGCCATTTTTTGTTATTATAAGGTGGTACCAGGCAAGCTAAAAGCTGTGATTTAGCATATATTAAATGTCAATCTTTCATTGTTATTGTCATTGTTGCTTTCTGCTGGTTTTCGGGTGTAACTTATAGTTAAGTCTACAGAATGCACCGAGCCAAACCCGGTGGAAGATGCATAGCACATAATAGAAACATGAGTTACCTTGTTCATTGTATCAACATATGCTGCACGGACTTCAGAATATATCTCCTTGCCATGTTCTTTAAGAAAAACTAAAACATACCTGCAATTACAAAATCCAAGACAAGTGATTACAAATATCTCAATAATAGTATATACAAGGCATCTTGAAGAACAAAAGACATAGTGAAGGTAAAATATTATTAAAACGGGATTATCACCAATAGTTTAAGGTATCTACCACTGCCACAATGATACAACCAATAAAACAAAAGGGTACACCAAAGATAAACTATCAATGAGTGTTGGTTGCACATAGCTAAATGTGGGGCCTAAAATGACAAAACTGCCCTCTGCCACCTCCATTTATTCTATGCACCCACCTCACCTTGTCCAAAATCAATAATTTAATACGTTCTCATGAATTAATTGAACAAACATTTTAGATAGGGATCGACATATAGATTGATAGGACTTGAGCAAGGTCATGGGTGAGGAGTGGCGCAATGGCCAGGGACAGATAAGACTCGTGGTAGCAACAACAACTGCAGAATTGGGGAAGATGGAAATAAGTACAAAATTACTCTTATTCATGAAATTAGTTTAAGGAAGAAGCATTTTTGTGGACCTTTGACCAACAATTAAAGTTGTAGTACCCTAACTGTAGACCAAGGCTCTTAGAAGCATGTTTTAAATGTGGTGAGTTTTCTACCACAAGCAGAGTAAAGGGAGTTTTCTGGAATTTACCAGAAGTCTTTAAAACTACAATGCAGAGTTTGACACCACACAGGATGCAGCCAAATAACTGGGTTTTCAGAGCGATTTTTCATATTATGCAGATTATAGGACACATTAAGAGATATGCGCTCAGTGCTCACATAAGTTATTTTCCGACAAAAAAGTTCAACTGAATATGCATCGAATCTGTCATATATGCAGCGAATGTATGTGGGACCTAAACAAATGGTCCTGCCAGCGCCTTAGATAACATTTACAATTGGTAAATGCAGATTGTGCGACCGCATATGCAGACGCAGGTCACGCAGCCAACAACCTGGGTTTTTGCAAGCAAAAAATTCTTTTTTATTTTTTTATTTTTTTATTTCTATTATTATTATTTATTTATTTTTGCGAAAAGGCCATGGCCCAGATAATCATATTATGTGTCAATAGTGCATAGGGGCTGCATAAAAAATATAAGCCTACTTCCAAACACATTTTACGGTACTTCCAAACACATTTTACACATTTTATGGTACTATGTGCAGTATGCAGGACCGAAATGCAATGTGCTGCATATCACCTTTCATAGTTTTGATTGAATAAAAAACTAGGCGAAAAATAATAAAAGTAAGAAACATAAGCATAAGGAAGAAAAACTTGCAGATGGTGCAACAAAATGTCAGATTTTCTTATTATATACAAGGATAGCAGAGGAGTGGTGACTTACCATACAAAACTAATAGCATGCAAGTAACCAAATAGCAACTTGTGGTTATCACGGACATGAATTTTTATTACTGCCTTCAATAAATAAAACTTACTTGTATTTCAGAAGAACACTTTGCTGTAGGATCTGGATATTTGTTTTCGGCTTTCTCAATGCATACAACTTCTGAACAATAAACTCAAATACCTTCAAAGAATAACAAAATTGGTAATCAGAAGCAGAAGATAGTGAAAACTATGTAAAGATACACTCATTGTGCTCAGAACAATTTGAAAACCAAGTACATAAAACATACAAAGCTATATCTTTACAGTCTCTGGCTGGACTATGACTGCAACATCGTGGTTAAATTAAGAGGACTTCACTTCCACTAGGACAATTTTTGGAATCATGTATGCATGGACTCATTTAATGAATTGTGGTTGCCAAGAAACACATGATAGCACGCATAATAACAAAAGCCACCGAGGATTAAGCATATATGCTAAAATACATACATGACTGTGTATGTGGACATCCACGAAAGTACGAGGCACCAAATTTTCCACCTCTCCGTATCTGTTTCGTGGGCGGCATACTTCCTATTTAATGTTTCAACTAAAGGAAAAGATAAGAAAAAATCGTCAGTGTCTTACACTAATGGAAGACTATGTAGACAAATAGGCAGTTATATATATTTCAACTTCAGCTACTGTACCCAGAAGTAAGCATTATACAGGGATTTTTCTGTCCAATTAATCATTATTCATAAGTCACAACAATAACAACAACAAAGCCTTCATACCAAATTTTTGGAGTTGGCTACATGAAACATTCTCCTCCACTAAACTCTAATGAGGGCCACCTCCCTCTTCAAACATATAGTTCAAATCATTATTAATAGCTTCAACCTAACTTCGTCTCGTTCTACCCCTAGTCCTTTTTGCTCCTCCTAACTTCCATCCTATCCTAATTGGGCGGTAATTGGTCTCTGTTGAATGTGTCCAAACCACCTCGATCGGTTCTACCGCATTTTTCTTCGATTGAGACAATGTACTTTCTTCAATATGCATTTATTTCTGATTTTGTCTTTTAACTTGTTTCCACTAATCCACCTTAACATCCTCATTTTGCCACACTCATTTTTTCAACGTTGTTCTTAACCGCACAACACTTCGATCATAAAGTACGGTTGATCGTAATTGGCCTATACAATTTCCCTTCAATTTCAAAAGTGTCTTCCGATCACATAATACTCCGGATGCAATTAACCATTTTAACCAACCCAATTTAATTCTATATGTAACATCCTCTTAGATCTCCTTAGATCTCCCCATCCTCATGAATGATAGAAGATAGATCCTAAACAACGAAGGTGGTTACTCCTAGGTAATTCGTGGTCCTCATTGCAAACAACATTTTTGTCAACTCTCCTAGTTTTGCTAAACTTACAATACATATATTATGTTTTCATTCTACTAATTCTAAATCCCTTAGATTCTAATACTTCTCACCACCTCTCTACCTCTCTAATTTTGAAGTTGTATCTTATCTAGTCTCATTAACTGTGTAACATACAAACAACATGCTCGACGGAAGGCATCTTGAATACACCTAGCTAACTCATCCATAGCGAATACAAATAGATACGACTTAAGGTTGATCCTTGTTGCGAGCCCATGGTAATAGAGAATGACTCCATCTCCCTATCATTGATGAATCGTTCTTACACAAGTTACTACATTAAATACATACCCTTAAGAACATCAATATAACTACTACACAGTGTACACACTTGTTTCTCTTCTAAAACCGACCACAGAACTTCTCTAGGAACTCTAAGACAAGTCTTTCCTACATTAATAAAAGTAACATAAAGATCTCTTTTTCTCTATACTTTTCGATCAATCATGTTAGGATACAGATAGCTTCCATAGTCGATATCCCTAGAATAAAACCATACTGATTTTCCGACACTACCATTTCCTTTCTTTAATCTTTGGTTAATTACTCTCTCCCTAGTTTTCATTGTATGGCTTTTAAGTTTTATCTCACAATAGTTCTCGCACTTTGAATATCTCATTTATTCTTGCAGATGGGTACCCAGATGCTTTTACTCCACTCTTCCAACACTTCCTTAGTCTCTATAATTCTATTGAGAAACTTAGTTAACCACTCTAGGCCTCTATCTCCTAAATATTTCCAAAATTCAATAGGCAGAAGAATCGGCAAAGTCATGGCCACAACATCAGTCCCAGTCATAAAGAACACCACACAAGTAAAAGGGCTGAAGGAACCAGTGCTGACTTGACATCTGGTGGAACACTACCTCCAATTCCCTGTATTTTGATAGAGCCAAATAATCCCCCCCATGGGTCTGCAGCCCATCTGATTAGTTTAGCTATCAGTGGTGGAAGCCCATGCAGTTGTTCGGCTGCATACTACCTGTCCGCGTATCTCAAACTAACACTATTCCTCTCCAATTCATTGTGTCTTTGTTTTTGGGCTTATCTAATCCGGGGACTGTTTTTTGCTGCAGATCTCACATCGAGAGCAGCTCCTTCTTGTCTGGGCTCGATCTTCCTCCGACTATTGGGTCCAACTGCATTTCCCTTTTTCATTTTCTTCAAAGCATCTTCTCTTCAATAAGCATAATTTTTTTGACAATATTTATACTTCTATCATGCACTCTAGATCAATATTCGCTAATACCAATGTGAACCTGCTACCGAAATTTTCATGTGGTCTAGCACTAATGTTTCGCGGTTTCACCTCCTTAACTGTAATTCTCTACACACACACACAACCACACCCACACCCACAATAAAACATAAAATAATAATATGATCATCATCATGATATTTAAAATTTCAAAAGTTTATATAATATAGTGAATACATTAAACTGAAGCTGACGATTTCAGAACTATTTGAACATCAAGATATAATCTTTCAAACGACCAACTAAATAAACATAAAGATACTTCAACGAATTTGCTTATTTACTCAAATACCTTTGAGACTGCCTTTTGCCGAAGTTTTTCCATTTCGGGTTGAACATCCTTAAGAGCTTTAGATGATTTGACCAAGGAATCAGCTTCAACAAATTTAAGTTTTTTGCTAAGTGTCTCCAGGGTTCTCAAATATTCATCATTCACCTGAATTTTTATAAATAAAATAAAAACAGTATTGTACTAACTGAAGTCAGCTGAAACCAACAATGCATTTCCACTTGAAAAGGAAGGAAAACATATATAAGGTGCTTTCTTCTGTGTCAAGGATTCATGAAGAAAACTGATAAATTGGAAATCATGTTACCATCAGTTTCTTTCAATCAACTAGTTGAAACTTCAAGCAATACTTGAAAAACATACTAAAAACAGGAAGCTGGAAGGCATGCATGTATAATCAAGGAAATGAAGTAAAATATATTATAAGTGGTTTTATGTAGCAAGGATCAGAGAATAGCCTGCAGTGACATTCAAGATAGAAAGCATCATGAAAGCAAAAAATGATAAAGAAAGACTTTGTTACTAGCCAACAGAAAAATCTACACTTAAGGTTAACATATTAGGGGGCGTTTGGTACACAGATTGGAAGATTTCCAGGAATGAGAGGATTCCCGGGAATGTGAGTGTGGAAATGAAGATTCCAAGGAATGTTGCATTATCTTGTTTAGTATATTACATTGCATTC
This sequence comes from Hemerocallis citrina, assembly GCA_017893485.1. Classification (NCBI taxonomy): domain Eukaryota; kingdom Viridiplantae; phylum Streptophyta; class Magnoliopsida; order Asparagales; family Asphodelaceae; genus Hemerocallis; species Hemerocallis citrina. The sequence goes on along the minus strand of JACEHZ010000471.1, from coordinate 2,254,374 downwards.
CCATGAATTATTTATTATTGTATTTTTTTATTCTAGTTTTTGGGTTATTTTATTGTTTGTTATGGAAATCTCATGGGAATTCTCAAATCTCATGATTTTAGGGGGGGAATATTTTTTTTTCTTTTTTTGGGTTATTTTTGTTTGTTATAGAAATCTCATGGGAATCTTCAAATCCCATAGTTTTTGGGGGGAATGAAAATCCTTCTCAACAAAGGATTTTGATTCCCTTGGGAATCCATCATTACTTCCAAAACTATGTTTGCCACATTCCAAACAAGATAATCTAAAGGAGAACCTGGGATTCCCTTGCACATTCCCACGTACCAAATGCCCCCTTAGAGAGATGTGTTCATATAAAAGTAATATGCATTGTGTCAATAATTCATTATGAATTACCACTAGTCACTAGATATTATAAGCATAAATATCAATAATGATTATGCAACCGAGCAATGGAGAGAGTTTAAATTTCACGCCAAAGAAATGGATACAACTGGAACGAACTTGTATGTGTTAATGTTTTATCCTTTGACAAAAATGTGAATTAACAATTATAATCATATGTATTGTAGAAATTTATTATTAGAAAATGTGTACAGAGTACACCCCATACAGACGACAAAGATCGATCAAAAATTTTATGTTTTTGACCTTCACAGGACTACACAGATAATACCTACATAACATCCTTTTACGAAAGAAATTTGAAGAGAAAAATACTAGATAATAGGCATTTAGAACGTAGTAATATGGCGCCTTGTGTGAAACAACCAAAGAGTAATTTCAGAAGCAAGCAACAGAATTGGTGTTAAACTAATTACCTCTCCCTCAACAATAATATCAATCATTCTTGGTGGCACAATAATGTCTTCTACGAATCTTGTCAGTTTTGATTCAGCAACCTGCAGAAAGAAACATTCACTAATACATCTTGGAAATAACAGAGAGCAAGTCCCCTTAAAAAGGAAACGCAGGGGACGTTGGAAATGATGTATATACGAATTAAATCTTTTTTGAGAATCATATGAATTATACCTTATGCAATAAAACAATTTAATATATCAAGAGAATAGTTCAATACTCAAATCTGCAGTTGTTTCCATTAGACTTGTCCTGTCTCCCATACTAAAATGATACAGACTATACATGAAGAAGGCCACAATAAAATGCCTAGACATTATTTCACTACATCAAAGTATCAAAATAAGAGAGATGATTCACACAAAATGGATCAAGAAAAGCTAAATAATACAAACAAAATATACATAAAAGCAATGCAAGTGTAAATCGAGATTTGAGAATCAGATACTCAAGAAATTTTCTATTCTAAATTATGTTCAAATTAGATCTATTTTATTTAAATATGTCGATTTACTTCCCATAATTTGAACCTATGCTTTCTTATTTTTTCCTTTTTGGTTTGGTATTATAGTCTGCCGCCTTTCCGAAGGTAAACTTATCTATCATATGCATGTTCAGATAAACAGCGAGACACCTCACTAACATGACAAAAGAAATCATAACTCCCAACTATCATTTAATATTGAAAATTAAGTAATTATCAGTAACAGAAATCTTAGCACCCAACTATCATTTTACATAGAAAATTAAATAACTATCATGGTAATAGAATTCTTAACTCCCAACTATCATCTAATATAGAAAATTAGGTATATATGTTAGTGGGAAATCTTGGCCTTTTAGTTGCTTAGAAGTAGTTGAAATTAGTGTATGTACTCAAATACAACAGGAGTACAACTAGTAATTATATCTTAGCTGTTCATATATATATATATATATATATATATATATATATATATATATATATAGATATATATATATATATAGTTTCACGGGTATGACACATAGTTATCATATCTTGTATATATATTGTTGGCTTGTATGCTGCAATAGATAAGAATTCACTTTCTCTATCTCTATCTCTATCATGGTATCAAAGCCAGCAAGTGGCTCTTGATCCTCAAATTCAAAATCAGATTATAAAAATTCAAACCAAAATCTTCTCTTTGATTTTGAAATCAAACCCAAAATCAAAACCCAAATCCAAATCAATCCCATAGAAATCCAAACCCAAATCAATCCTGATCCCCCGAAAATCCCTCAAATCTGATCGATCCCGACTGCACAATCTCCTCCAGTCCTCCCGATCGATCCCAAGACTTAATCCCAACTAGGTTTTTCTTACCAAATCCCAACTCCTCCTGATCTCCATTCCACCCCGGATGAATCATGGCCTCGCCTATCCACTCCATTCCCACTACACCCAAAATTATCTGGCATAGAAAATTATCAAACTTGGTCTCTCTACATGTTTGTACTTCTACAAGCTCATGACCTTGTTCATCATCTTACGCCTGATCCGCCATCAACGACATCTCCTACTCTTAATTCGGACTCTACCATTACCTCTTCCGCTGCATCAGCTCAAAGTCTTAGGAGTGGAGAGCACTAGATTCTTAAGTACAGGTCTTCATTATGTCGTCGGATTGCAATTCTCCCCTCTGCAAAGGTTATTTAGATCCATCTTCGAGATACTTCTGAGCATTCTAGTCATGCTCGTGAGTATACCTTGAATCAGGTACTTGCTGCAACCACTCAAGGTGATCAATCCGTATCAGATTTCTTTGCTTCTCTTCAAAAAATTTGGCAACAAATTGATGAAATTGAGGATCCATGTAAGGAGGAGAACTGTGTAGCATCGCGTAATCGAAAACGTCTTTATAAAATTTTTATGAGACTTCGTATAGAGTTTATAATTGTTCGCAATCAGCTTATGTCTCGTGAGAAGTTCCTACCTTGTACAGGACAATCAGATGTGTTAGCCACGGAGACCAATCTTCAGACTACCACTCTTTGTCATATACCACAGTCTACTCATGTGTTGGCTGTCACACCAACTGTCCCTCCACCACCACCTTTGTAGCATAGCTCTTCCTCTGCTTCTTTTTGTCCAATTAAGCCAGAGAAGCAATGTAACTATTGTCACTTTATGGGCACATAATGTGGCAAGCATTTGCGCTTGAATCAAATATTGCCTATAACTGCTCCTATTGAGACTCCTACTAAACCAACTCAGCTCATATCTCAGCAACTCAGTCGTCAGCTCCATCATATGGGCATCACGACACCCAGTGTCTCTTCTTCTTCTGGTACTCCATCTCATCCGCCACAAGCCATGAGTGCCAATAGGGAGATTTCTCATTGACAAAATTTTCTATTCCATCAGTCCTTTATGTTTCTAATTTATCTATAAACTTAATTTCTGTTGGACAAATTGCCGATCACAATTGCACCATTACGTTTGACTCTTCTTCTTGTCCCATGACGTACAACATCGCAGGACGGAGGCACTATTTGGGGCTAGCCATAGGCCTAATGGTACATATGTAATGGATCACTTGCACATTCCAATTGTCAAAGCCTTAAGTTTCATTGTTCCTGCCATGTTTGGCATCAGCGCTTAGGTCATCATTATTCTTCCAGATTATCTTTTGTATATCAGTCAGGTGTCTTCAATAGTGTCTAAGCATTATACTAGAAACAATAATGACTCTTGAGGTTGTCATCTCGGTAAACAAACTCAGTTATCTTATCCTTTGAGTAAAAGTTGTAGTTCTGCCTTGTTTAAGCTTGTGCAATATGTTTGGGGGTCTTCTCCTCATGTATCCAAATCAGGTTATAAATATTATGTTGTTTTCAATGATGACTACTCTCATTTTACATGAATTTATTTTATGCACTCTCGCATTCAATTTTTTAGTATTTACAAAACTTTCGTCACAATGATTGCTACACAATACAATCATAAGATCAAAATCTTTCGGTCCGACTCTGGTGGAAAGTATATGTCTCCGGAGTTTCGAAGTTTCTTAGCCACTCAAGGAACATTTCCTCAACTATCTTATCCTGATATTCATGCTCAAAATAGCACTGCTGAAAGAAAACATAGGCATATCATTGAAACCACTGGGGCCTTGCTTCTATCTGCCTTTATTCCTCCTCAGTTTTGCATTGAAGCTACTTTCACCGCTGTCCACTTAATTAAAATCCAGCCTTCGACTGCCATTGGTAGTGATATCCCTTTCTTTCGACTCAAGGACAAACCACCAACTTATAACTACCTCCTGATTTTTTTTTTGTATTTGTTATGTTCTCCTTCAATCTCGTGAAAGTAACAAATAATCAGAATAATCTATTCAGTGTTGTAATACCCCTAGTATGCATGGTTAATAACTTTTTTCTTTTATTTAAAATAAAAAAATACATATACATTGTTATATATATATATATAGGCTTCTTCGGTTGCAAACGGGTCTGTGTGCACAGACCCGTGCGAACTTTAATCTGAGCCGTTGGATCTTTGATCCAGCGGCCCATATATTTTTTATAATATTTTGCCTTAACGTGCCGTTTCCAACAACGAGTTAGGGCAAAATTTTATTAAAAAATATTGCCTTAACCCGTCGTTGACAAGGACGAGTTAAGGCAAAGATATAATCTCAGATCTGTATACAGTCCTTCGTCTTCCTCGTCGAAACCAAACCCCAAAACCCAAAAACCCTAGCACACAGACTCGTTTCTTTGGGCAAAACCAAACCCAAAAACCCAAAAAAAATTCCAACGTCCTCCGTTTGCTCCTACTCTGTCGTTTGCTCTTACTCCTCTTCCACTCTCATACAATCTCTCTCCAAATATCTACATCAAAAGCAAATCAATTCCTGTGCGAAGGCCACAAATCGATCTATTGGCAAAATTCATTGTTATTTTGTAAGGTATTGACTAATTCTTTGTCTTATTAGAGTTACTTCTGTTGAAATCTAAATTTTTACATAGTAAATTATTTAGAAAGTCCAAAAAAATGCTATGCCCAAAATAATTTAGAACTATAGTAATGTTTGGCTTACTAATTTAGTTTTATTTGTGTTGATTTTTCACATTCAATTTATACGGAATTAATGACTTAGAATTTTTTAGTGCGGTTAGAGTAGAAAACCTTGCAAACGGCCTCCAAAAAATACGAAACTTTGCAAGTAGGTTGATCTCACACAACAAAAGTCACCCCAACATGTAGAAATGGGTTTCGATTCACGATTCGAGATATACAGCCGTCTATCGCTTTTGGTTAAAAAAAACCTAATAAAGCGGTATACGGACGTATATCGCAAACCGTGGGTCGAAACTCGCTTCTACAAGTTTGGGTGGCTTGCGCTACGTGAATTCGACCAAGTTGAAAAGTTTTATAAATTTTAGATGTCGTTTGTGCGGTTTTCTCACGTTCCTCACATTAGAAGTTAATGACTTAGAATTTTTTAATGCGGTTAGAGTTGAAAACCTTGCAAACGGCCTCCAAAAAATACGAAACTTTGCAAGTAGGTTGATCTCACGCAGCACAAACCACCCCAACTTGTAGAAGTGGGTTTCGATTCACGGTTCGAGATATAAGGCCGTGTATCGCTTTTGGTTAAAAAAACCTAATAAAGCGATATACGGACATATATCGCAAATCGTGAGTCGAAAGTCACTTCTACAACTTCGGGTGGCTTGCGCTACATGAATTCGACCAAGTTGGAAAGTTTTATAAATTTCGGATGCCGTTTGTGCGGTTTTGTCACGTTCCTCGCATTAGAAGTTAATGACTTAGAATTTTTTTAGTGCGGTTAGAGTTGAAAACCTTGCAAACGGCCTCCAAAAAATACGAAACTTTGCGAGTTGGATGGTCTCACGCAGCACAAGCCATCCCAACATGTAGAAGTGGGTTTCGATTCACGGTTCGAGATATACGGCTGTGTATCGCTTTTGGTTTAAAAAAACCTAATAAAGCGGTATACGAACGTATCTCGCAAACCGTGAATCGAAACTCACTTATACAAGTTCGGGTGGCTTGCGCTACGTGAATTCGACCAAGTTGGAAAGTTTTATAAATTTTGGATGCTGTTTGTGCGGTTTTCTCATGTTCCTCGCATTAGAAGTTAATGACTTAGAATTTTTTTAGTGCGATTAGAGTTGAAAACCTTGCAAATGGCCTCCAAAAAATACGAAACTTTGCGAGCAGGATGATCTCACGCGGCACAAGCCACCCCAACATGTAGAAGTAGGTTTCGATTCACGGTTCGAGATATACGGCCGTGTATCGGTTTATTTGGGTTTTTTTACAACCAAAAAGCGGTACACGCCCGTATCTCTCCAACCGAGAGTTGAAACTCACATCCGCAAGTTGGGATGACTTGTGCTACGTGAATCCAACCAAGTTGACTTTTACTGCTTTTTTTTGTTGTCATTTGTGCGTTTTTTCCCACAATCTCGGTATGTTTATTGATGATAAATAACTGAATGTAACGCGTACCAACTACATTTAAATTTTTTGGTACATAGATAAATGGCTAGAACGAGGCAACCGAGAAGCCCGTCCGGTACCACTAGTGGCGCACCAATTACGGAGGTAAGATTGATTATTATTATTGGTTTTAAATACGAATATGTAATACTATCTCAATAATAACATTTGTTATCTTTATTCGTGTAGGTTAGTGGCCATCAATCTACATCTACTGAGGCAGGTCCGTCGTCCTCGGTTCCCGTTACACCACCTAGACCCGTGGACACAAACTTACTCACGTTGCAACCCAAACACCGATTTGAAGCCGTGTGGAATGGGTCCGATAAGAAATGTAATTTCCGGAAGCACGCGGTTCTTCCTTTTGACCCCCATATCACGCTGTACTTAGTTGAGACCGGTTTCTATGGAACTAAATTTATGGGGGGAGTGAAGCTAGATCGGCCGCTACTTACAGCTCTTGTCGAGCGATGGAGGCCGGAGATCCACACATTCCACCTATCAGTGGGTGAGATGACTGTGACCCTCCAAGATGTAGCAATGATAACTGGGCTACCAATAGATGGGTCGCCGTGACGGAGAACATGGACTTCGATCGAGTTGAAGTTGTTCGTGATTTGCTCGATATCGACCTCCAGTTGATAGTTCTCCAAAGAAGAGAGGTCGTTGAAAAAGAAATCCTCGAAAATGTTCATGCATGTATTGATGAAGATTTATTGTATGAACAAATTGAAGCTACAAAAGATAAAGCAGAAGCTGAAGTTATGGATGAAACTTTTGATGGTAAATCACTGTATATTAGTTGGTTGAAATTTCAGTTCGAGGAGGTTTATTTGACCCCCGATTAGGACGAGGAAACCCTAACCTACTATGCACGTGCGTACATTTTTAGTATGATAGGGGGAGTGATCTTTCCGAACTCATCCGGATCAACCGTGCCGCTAATGTACCTACGGTTGTTGAAAAATTTCCGTTATGCGGGCCGTTTCAGTTGGAGGAGTGCGGCACTGGCGCTACTGTATAGGAATTTGTGCAGATATTCTTTAGGTGCCATACAAATGGGTGGCCCGATGGTGCTACTGCAGATCTGGAGTTGGGAACGCATCCACATCGGACGTCCCCGTATTATTGAAGTTACACCGGATTGGTTGGCCGACCCGGGGGTGCCGGAGTTGTTACCTCCTCTAGGAGTATATTGGGCGAGGCGGCACACGTGGGTCGATAACCCACGCCAATCTTTAACCTACTACAGAGATGAGTTAGATAACCTACAGGACGAGTTCGTCAATTGGGAACCGTACTCGATCGCCAGGTTGCAAAGGGTTCCACCGGTCTGTTTAGACAGTGCCGTTTGGTTGACGGCTGCACCACTTGTAAATTTTAGAGTTGTCGAGTTCCAGTATCCTGGTAGAGTGATGCGTCAATTCGGATATCAACAAAAGATTTCCGATGTCCGGTGCTATGATAAAAAGTTGCACGAGGTGAGGGGAACGGGACGAGTGCCCAACTTCGATTAGGCTGATTACCATCGTTACCATGTGGCCAACTGGAACACCATGCGGTATCAAATGACACTGAATATGATACCGCATGATGTGGTACAAGCAGGTAACACGGTTGTATGTTTCTCCAAAGGCCATTGTACCCACCGGTGTGCAGATTCCGATTCCCCCAACCCAGGCAGAACCACCTCCGGCATATTCCTCCTCCCAGCCGATGTACCAACCAAAGGCTGAGACATCGAAAAATGGTTAGTCAAATTTCATATAATTGGTATGCATGTACTGTAATTTGAGGTGGGTGATGTGTTAAGTATGCATGTTGTTTAAATTGAAATTTTCAACCTAATGTAGATTGAAAACACATGGGAGAACGTTCGAACAGCTGCTCGCGTCCTGAAGAGTAAGGTACCCGAGAGCTTTAAGGAGATAATGTGGGAGATGCTAACGCCGTGCCGTCGTACTCTTGAGGACGCGGGTGAAGGTCCGCAACTTGAGGCGTATTTGAAAGCAACGTGCCAGCAACGGGTTCTAAGTGAAAGAGCGTGACAAGGCAGGGAATTCACATCGCCGAGCCACAACAAGTGCAACAACAGCAAAATCCTGAAGAAGTTGAAATGGAGCAGTGATCGGATGATCCTGAATCTCCCGGGACACAAGGCAGACGGCGAAATCCTCAAAGGAAGCGGAATCCGCCCGATCAATTTACACCAAGCGGTCGCAAGCCGCGTTGCCGTAAACGGTAGTATCTAATACTCTTTAGTAGTTTAGCATTTGGTTGTTGATTTTGTTATTCCAATAACTAATGCATAGTTTGTTTCTATATTGATAAATTGTTGTAGGTAAATACCAGGCATGCGTGCAAGCCAACGTGAAGAACGCCTTGATAATTTTTTTTAATTTGGACATGTGTCGAGTTGTATATTTTTTGTGAAAATTTTGGATAACTGTATTGATTTGAATTAATTATGTATATTGGTTAACATTGTCCATTTGTATGCTTTAAAATTCTTATGAAGTTATCTGTTGTATTATATACATTGATGTGATGTGAATTTGTGAACAAAATTTGGTGGAGTTATATTTGTATCAACCAAAATGTATAGAGCCAAACACAGACAAAAGTTCTGTACAAATCTCTCTACTTAGCCCATTATTGACGAAAACGGGTTAATTGAGTTTAGCTCGTCATTCGTGATGACGGGTTAAATAAAGAGATATTGGCAGTCCTTTATCCCCTACAGACCAAGTGTTAATAAAGGACTGCCAATATCGCTCTAGTTAACCCATTATTGTGAATAACGGGTTAAGTGATCTTAACCCGTTATTCACAATAATGGGTTAACTAGAGCGATATTGGCAGTCCTTTATTAACACTTGGTCTGTAGGGGATAAAGGACTGCCAATCTCTCTTTATCCCCCTACACATAAAGTTATCATAATGGACAGCCAATATCTCTCTACTTAACCCGTTATTGGGGATAACGGGTTAAATTCACTTAACCCGTTATCCTCAACAACGGGTTAAGTAGAAAGATATTGGCCCTACATCTCAAGTTTTGCATAATATACTGCCAATATCTATCTACTTATCCGTTGTTGTGAAAAACGGGTTAAGCGATCTTATGTAGAAAGGTATTTTTATGCTTTCTACAACTTTCTTTTCACTCTTTGCGAACATTGTCTCCTGAACTGTGCAAAGTGACATTCATATGCTTGTAAATTGTTTATATTTTTTATTAATTTCTATTTATTGCCACGTAACTAACCAATATAAAATTGTTAACATTAAATGTGGTCAAAAAGTTCCAAAAAAAAATTTGATAACTAGCCTAGGGTTAGGGTAAGCTAGGGTTAAGGGTTAGTGTGGGGTTATGTGTTGGGGTTAGGGTAAGGGTTAATATTAGTCTTAAGTGGTTGTTTTTTGTTTTGATTAATTAGGTTAATATTTGTAGTTCTCTGATCTAAAACGCACTGAATTTTTTCCATTATTGGGTTCTACATGTGGGGTTCTACATGTGGGGGTTAATATTAGTCTTAAGTGGTTGTTTTTTGTTTTGATTAATTAGGTTAATATTTGTAGTTCTCTGATCTAAAACGCACTGAATTTTTTCCATTATTTGGTTCTACATGTGGGGTTCTACATGTGGGGTTCTACATGTGGTGTTCCACATGTGGGGAGTATAATCTGATGTGATTTTCACAATTTCGTTCAAATCCCCACATTATTGGGTTCTACATTGTGGCGTTGTACATGTGGTCCCACTTTGTAGTATGAAATGTAATAGTAGGCATGCTATATACATGTATTTTTTCCCCATAATTGGATCTGATGACTCTCCGATCTAAAAAGCATTGAATCTTTTCCATAATTGGGTTGTACATGTGGGGTTCTACATGTGGTGCCCACTTTGTAGAATGAAATGTAATAGTATCCACTCATGGATTTCATAAGTAGAATTCCATAGTATCCACTCCGATTTTGGTGTCCATGTCGAGGAATGGAGTGTTCATTTTTGTTTAGGATAACTTTGCCTACTATTATTGGAGACTGGACAAAGTGGGCACCACATGTAGATCACCACATGTAGAACAAGTCCATAATGGGCCTATTATTATATTTCACTATACATCATGTGGAACCACATGTACAACATGGCCATAACTTGCCTAGTATTATTGGAGACTTCCTCCCCGTACATGTAGTACAAGTCCTTAACTTGTTTTACATAAATAGGGTTACGGCTTGGCAGCACTTTAGGGTTACAGTAGGGTTATGGCTAGGGTTAGAATAGTTGGGTTACATTAGGGTTAGAGTAGTTCGTAGGGTTAGATTCATTTTTAATAAACTTTTTCAAATTTTCAACTATATTATTTATTTTCATAATGTTTAAAATTACTCTAACCCTACTGTAACCCTACTTTAACTCTCCAACCCTACTGTAACCATACTATAACCCAAATAAATACTCTAACCCTAAGAAATATGTTTGTAATTCTAATAAATAATACCAAAATTAATTTTAAACAATATCAAAATAATTAATACAGTTCAAAATTGGATAAAGTTTATTCAAACTTGTCCTAACCCGTACTCTAACCCTATCTCTAAACCTACTCTAACCTTTTCTAAAAACAGGAAGGCATTCATACACTTCTCAAAATCCAATAACAACAAGTGCAACAAAAAAAAGAAGCAACAAAACAAAGAAGCAACAACAGAGGAATGTACAGAAGTGCTTCGATGTCCACAGACCAAGTATTCATATAGTTCTGCCAAAATATCTCTACTTAACCCGTCATTGGTGATGACGGGTTAAGTACACCTATATTTATTTGGGTTACATTAGGGTTAGAGTAGTTCGTAGGGTTAGAGTCATTTATAATAAACTTTTTCAAATTTTCAACTATATTATCAAATTTTCATAATGTTTAAAATTACTCTAACCCTATATTTATTTGTTGTGAACCAAGTTCCTTAATTTTTGTATTTTTTTATATTTCATCATTTTCAACACTCAAAGTTCTAAGTTGAATTTTACAGGACCATTTATAATTAATTTTTTACAGCCTCATTTATAACCCTAGCCGTAACCCTATTTTTATTCTAAGAACTACTCTAACCCTACCGTAACCCTACATTAACCCTGTAACCCTAGCCGTAACCCGTTGACACTGTAAGTTTTAAACCGAATTCGTTGAATGTACGTAATTGTTATAAACATTTATTTGTTTACTTTAAAAGTTCAAATCGTGTAACGAACTTCTGTGGATAGGTGATTATATAATTTTTTATGAAGAGTTTTTTTTGTAACTAAAAAAAATGGATAAATAATATGTTAAAAACGAAAAATGCTTAAATTGAAGTGTAATAAAAAAAAAGGAATAATTTTAAACAATATCAAAATAAATAAAACAGTTCAAAAATGAAAAAAGTTTATTCAAAATGGTCCTAACCCTACTCTAACCTTTTAACGTGCTGAGGTTAGAGAGTTTTAGTAGGGTGACAGTAGTGTTTGAATAATTTATAATAAATTGTTTTCATTTATTGAACTATATTATTTATTATATTTACAAACATTTTGATAAATTTTTTTCAAATGTTAAAATTATTAGTACTGCCAATATATGTCTACTTAACCCGTTGTTGGCGGTGACGGGTTACGTGTACTTAACCCGTCACCGCCAATAACGGGTTGAGTAGACATATATTGGCAGTGCTTCATCATCTACAGACCAAGTATGCATAAAGTACTGCCAATATATGTCTACTTAACCCGTTATTGGTGATGACGGGTTAAGTACACTTAACCTGTCATCCCCAATAACGGGTTAAGTAGAAATATATTGGCATAAGTTTATCAATACTTGGTATGTATATTGCTGTCGTTGTTGCTGCATTTTGAGAAGTGTATCATATTGCTGTTCATGCTTGTTTTCTTGCCAATCTTTTCTTGCCTTTATCATTTCCTTCTTGTTTTCTTGCCTTCTTCATTCAACAAAGTATTGAGAAGTTGTACCACAAAGGCGAAGACACTGCAAATATCAATCAACCAAACGGGTTAAGTATCCCAAGATTGATGTGAATTGCTGAATGAGCAAATTATCATATGTAGAAGTTGTTGTGAATGAATGAATTTTGTGAAGTTGTATATGTATCAACAAAAGTACATAGAGCCTACACAGACGAAAGTTCTGTAAAACCCTCTCTACTTAAACTGTTATTGACGATGACGGGTTAGGTGGTCTTAACCCGTCATCACCAATAACGGGTTAAGTAGATTGATATTGGCAGGACTTCATCCCTTACAGACCAAGTATTGGCAGAAACGTGAGAAAACCGCACAAACGGCATCCAAAATTTATAAAACTTTCTAACTTGGTCGAATTCACGTAGCGCAAGCCACCCGAACTTGTAGAAGTGACTTTCAACTCACGGTTTGCGATATACGTCCGTATACCGCTTTATTAGATTTTTTTAACCAAAAGCGATACACGGCCTTATATCTCGAACCGTGAATCGAAACCCACTTCTACAAGTTGGGGTGGCTTGTGCTGCGTGAGATCAACCTACTCACAAAATTTTGTATTTTTTGGAGGCCGTTTGCAAGGTTTTCAACTCTAACCGCACTAAAAAAATTCTAAGTCATTAACTTTTAATGCGAGGAACGTGAGAAAACCGCACAAACGGCATCCAAAATTTATAAAACTTTCCAACTTGGTCGAATTCACGTAGCGCAAGCCACCCAAACTTGTAGAAGTGGGTTTCGACTCACGGTTTGCGAGATACGTCCGTATACCGCTTTATTAGGTTTTTTTTTAACCAAAAGCGATACACGGCCGTATATCTCGAATTGTGACTTCTACATGTTGGGGTGGCTTCTGCTGCGTGGGATCAACCTACTCGCAAAGTTTCGTATTTTTTGGAGGCCATTTGCAAGGTTTTCTACTCTAACCGCACTAAAAAATTCTAAGTCGCTAATTCCGTATAAATTGAACGTGAAAACTCAACACAAATAAAAGTAAATTCGTAAGCCAAACATTACTACAGTTCTAAATTATTTTGGGCAAAGCATTTTTTTGGACTTTCTAAATAATTTATTATGTAAAAATTTACAAATCAACATAATTAACTCTAATAAGGCAAAGAATTAGTCAATACCTTACAAAATAACAACGAATTTTGCCAATAGATCAATTTGTGGCCTTCGCACGGGAATTGATTTGCTTTTGACGTAGATATTTGGAGACAGAGATTGTATGAGTGGAAGAGGAGTAGGAGCAAACGGAGGGCGTTGGAATTTTTTTAGGGTTTTTGGGTTTGGTTTCGCCCAAAAAAATGGGTCTGTGTGCAAGGGTTTTGGGGTTTTGGGGTTTTGGGGTTTGGTTTCGACGAGGAAGACGAAGACTGTATACAGATCTGAGATTATATCTTTGCCTTAACCCGTTCTTGGGAACGACGGGTTAAGGCTATATTTTTTTATAAATTTTAGCCTTAACCCGTCGTCCCTAACAACGGGTTAAGGCAAAATATTATTAAAAATATATATGGGCTGCTGGATCAAAGATCCAATAGCCCATATTAAAGTTCGCACGGGTCTGTGTACACAGACCCGTTTGCAACCGAAGAAGCCTATATATATATATATATATATATATATATATATATATATATATGCATTGACATTGTTATTTTTTATCATGCACTACACTATTATTTCTATGTTTGTTTTGTTTAGCATATCTATATGGTTAATTTTTTTAAGCCTAATATGTTTTCTTTTAAAAGGCCCAACATTTCTTTTCTTAAAGCCCAACCCAACAACAAAGAGCACAATTACAATTAATTAAAGCTTGAGGGGTTAAATGCAAAAAGATGAGGACACCTCAGCTCCCTAGAGAATTCCACACTCACCCACACATCTCTTTTTGTCTTTGCTGGCCGGCAGCCCTCTTTCCCCCCTTTTTCTCTATATATATGCTACTACTACTGCTACTACTACTACTGCTGCTTGCTACTACTACTGCCTACTCCTCCTACTTCTACCACTACTGCTGCTGCTTACTACTACTACTGCCTACTTCTACTACTACTGCTACTGCTTACTACTGCTGCTGCTGCTGTTGTTTACTACTACTACTGCTGCTGCTTACTACTACTACTACTACTGGAGTAAGAAGTCCAGTAAGCTAAAGGTGCAAGGAGGAGTAGATAGCAACTTCAAGCAACCAATAGATTGAAGCTTACAAACAAATCAGAGTGGGTATTTTCCTTTACCTCTTGTTTATTTGTTATGACTTTTGACAAAGAAGATATGCTTGTTAAGAAGTTGTTAAGATGTGTTGAAGTATTGAAGTTATGCTTGTTAGAAGATATGCTTGTTAGAAGCTAAGCTTGACAAGGTGTTGATTGAAAGTATTGAATATTTTAGTTCATATGAAGTAAGCAAGACGATGGACTAATTAGAAGAATGGTAGATGATGCATGCTTACTCACAATCCATGTTTTACTCTTTAAGAAATTAACTACTTGTTTATGTATGTATAAATTTTATTATACAAGGAAAAAGTTGTAGTTTAATTAGAGAGGCACTTGTAGAAAATTATATCAGTAAAAGTAGTGTAAATTATATAAGGAAATTACATGTATTATTAATTGTAAGAAATTACATGTATAATTAATTATAGAAAGTGTTGTGTAGAATTGCTTCTAATTGTAGAAACTACAACATAGTCATGAATGAGAATGGTAATGTATATGTACATTATATAGAATAACATGGATGTTGATTGTATGTTAGTAGAAAAGCCTACTCATCTTATGCTTAATTGATGTGATTGCATGAAACTACACACTTGTAGTAATATGCTTAGTGAATATAGATGCACGCTTAGTTTATATATGCTTAGCAAAAGAAAACTTAAATAGAAGAATTGTGGGAGTGTATGCCTAGTTAGTATAATTGTCAGGTTTGGCTTGTAGAATCTATAGTAATTCATGGTAATAGAAAACTACTCGTTCATGATGGTAGAAACTATTTGTTAGTTAACAATGCATGGTAGAAGTAGTAATTCCTAGTAGAGTTAGTAGTCACTTAAAGTAATGATAGTAAAGTAGAAGTAAAAGCTATAGTCGCATACTTAGCAAACTAAAATTTAAAATAGTATAATAATGGTAGTAAGGTAGAAAAGCCACTTGTAGTTGTATACTTAGCTAACCAAAAATTCGTGATAAGTAAAGTAGATTGTAGTAAAGTAAAGAACTATTGGTAGTATAAAAGAGATTGTAGGCATGAATACGGTGATTGATGGAATACCGTATGCATGTGTATGCGGGTATGCATACTTGAATATTTACGTATGGTAGTGTTTTGTACACATTGAGTGCACTAGTGTAGTGCATGTTGGGCCGACCTCTAGCATGATTTGAAAGCTAAGTTGAACCCAAATTAAATCTAGACGAGACTTGTATTCAACTAGGATGGATTCACTTAGAACATAGTTAGTGAATTAAGTTAAATTAGTTATGTAAACTTGCTGAAGGATGAAAGTGAAAACTAGGAGCACAGTTCAATTAACTTAGAAAATAAAAATTGTGATTAGAATCGGGTAAGTTGGTGAATTAAGAAATTAATTTAGGATGATTGGTAAGGACAGACACTAGTTGGACGTGTAATCACCTGTCAATGGGACACGTGCGGCGGCGGCTCGTCTGGGACACGTACGGCGTTGTCTCGACTGTTAATTTCTGAAATTTAGTGATAAGAGCGGGATGCGGGCGTCGTCACAAGTCTTGTCGAAACTTAGGAGATGGACTCTTAAGTTTTCGTCTATGTTCTGGGTTATCAATACGAACAAGGAGCAAGAGTGTAACTCTAAGTCTCTTGGCGGAGTAGGAGTGGCCCTATTGATTCGCCTTATGTTCATGATAACTTTGGTAGGGACAGGAGTGGAGAAGGACCATGATTCCGGTAGAGCTGATGATCGCCGACCTGACAGGGAATGGAGAGGGACCACAATCCTGTCGGATTGGAAAAGGACCATGATTTGAACAATAAAGTGATCACTGCCGTTTGGAGTGGAGAAGGACCACGATCCGAATGCAAGAGCGGGAATGGACCGCATATACTGCAGATTCTACCAGTCACTAGATGAATGTCAGAAACAGAAAAGAATACAAGAGTAGAATGCATGGCGAGGGATAGAACCCTATCATCTGGAGAATACGAACTCGATTTGGAGAGTATGTAGTATGGAATGCATGCGTTTCCAAATCAAGTTTGCATTAGATTATAAGCATGGTGTGCATATGAGTTGTGCATTAGAATCTAAATCATGGCATACACCGATACTTGTAGTTTGACTTTCACATTTTTCTTCTGCATCAAATATTGATTGTTGAGGATTTTGGATATTGCGTGTTTCATCCGCATTGCGTCAATTGAATACAACTGACGTGCCCAAATTTGTTTAGTTGTAGGATTGCTGATTGTAGAGCAGGGGACTCGAGCTGCAGAAAGCATTCAAGTAGAGGATATAGTTTTCTTGTGCAAATACAAGTTTCTAATTTCCTGTGATTTCTGTGTTGTGTACTCATTGAAGTAAAGATTCTGCGTAAGTGTCACGAGCTTCCAGTGTGCGGAACTCGGGGCGCTACAAGTGTGTATTCCTTGATTATGATCACGAGTGAATGGGCTATCGCTACTATAATCCCAAAGCAAGACATCTTCGTTTGTCTCGTCGTGTTCACTTTGTAGAATATCAATTCTACTTCGGTAAAATTGACTCTTCTACATTTGATCATCATTCTTTGGACTTTCTATATATTCTTCCACCTTCCTTGATTCCTCTCCTACGATTATAGCACAGCTGCCGATCACACCCACACAAGAGTTGTCCTCTGTGTCTCATCTTCTCCTTCGTTGGCTCGTCATCGACCGTCGAGCACGACCCATGACACAGGAACCATTAGTACCTTCACCGGCTCAAATACTTATCCTATCTTGTATATATATTGTTGGCTTGCATGTTTCACTCTATCTCTATCTCTATCGTTAGCAAACCCAGAAACAATATAGGAGTATGATAAAGAACAAAGAAGACTCTAACCCAATTATTGCAATATAAAAGTTAAACTGTTAATTTTTTTCTTAAATGATGCTACATACCTTGCGGTTTTTCAGCTTCAGACCCATGTCCATTGACTTCTCTTGAAGACTTTTGATCTCTGAACTGATAGAACCGATCTCCGCCTAACACAAAGATTTCTATAAATACTATGGTCCAACAATGAGGACATTAAAGTAATGAACTAGCCATCATTTATTAACAAAACAACACCATTTTCATACATTTTAAATTTGAATGAAACTTGAATCACAGCCAACCCAGTAAACAAGTAAAGAAGGGAATCTATACCCATTGGGTAAAGTTAGGAATCTTAGGATCAAATAAGGCCTGTAAGGGGTTTAAGCTTCACAATGAGGTATAAATACTGAAATACATGCCAAAACCCACAAATCCCAACCTGATGCTTAAAATAATTCAATGTTTTATGGCATAATCTATAACCTTGGCAATGAAAGATGATGGTGCTAGGAACTTGATCCAGTTCAGATACAATATTTTGAAAACACACAGTTACTATAAATAAATGCTAAAGCTGTATACTGGCGACCATCCCAAAAACTGAACAGATGATAATATCAAGTGTATCATGAAATACTTCCCTCATCATGGCCCTAAAAGAATTTCTAAAGAGAATGAGAAGGAAAATAACAGAATTGTATGTTTATAATAGAAAACAGCTAAATATTGTCTCTTTAAGTTAAAGAAAATGCAATCAGCTACGCACATTGTAAATATTACTCCCTCTGTACCAAAATGTAAGTCGTTTAAGCTCTTTTTTTGTTTTGTTTCGAAATGTAAGTATTTAAACGTTTTCCAACACTGTCTTTACACTCTCAATCTTTCACTAATCAATTTTTTAATCAAACTACCAATTCTACCCTTGAGAGTTTAATTTTAGAAAAATAAACATAATAGTCAAATAAGAGGGCATTTTCGTAAGTACACTATTAATAAGTTAATTAATAGGTTCAATTAAGAGAGAGATATTTATTTCCTAATACACCAATCTACGTATTTCTTTAAAAGAGTGTGAAAAGCTTAAACGGCTTGCATTTTGGAACAGAGGGAGTATTATTTTCCTTGGCCTTTCTGAAAACCCTGCCACTTGACTATAACTCCGAAGTTGTTGTTATGATTAGAGTTCTACACTTATTTTCAAACACTGTCCCGCAGGTTGAGGGCCCATCTTTGTGGGTCGAAACCTGGACTATACATTGCGGTATATTTTTAAAATCCAGCCAGTGGGATTCGAATTTGGGTTGATGTAATAACATGCAAAAAACCCTGCCGCTTGACTATAACTCCGAAGTTGTGGTAAAGGTTGAGAGCATAAAACTTATATTCGAACAGTCTTCATCATTTTCATAGTGTTTTCTCAATAATCCTAACTTCAAAAGCTAATAGTACCTTTAAGCAATATAGTTGCATGAAGGGCAAGTTGGTATTTGGAGAATTAGAAGGAAAATAACAGAAATATAAGAAACACTTCTCATGATCATTTATTGATAACCAGTATGCATATAATATATGATGGAAGATACAGGAGTTCCCGTTCTTTTGCTGCATAACTGATCAATGTTTAAAATACAAAATATAAGTGGTACACCTCTATTGGGAATAAACAATTTAGCACTCACACTCATGGAATGAAAATTTTGCTAAATATTAATAACACTGGTAATTACACGTGCAATGCACGTCTTAATAAATATCTTTTTTTAAGTAAAAACTTCGACATAGTTTGGCTTCGAACCTGAGACCTCCTTTTGTATTAGTTATGCACGGGCGAAGCTCGTGTTGGGTTGTATACAAATGACAATTCCAACTCTCCCATTATAATATTAGAGATATTCAAATCTTCAAAAATCTTCAATCACATGAAACATTCAAGCAAGGGGAACAAATATTTATGTACCTGAAATCCACCAAGAAGAGTTTCCATTTGTGACAAAATATTGTCGCAATCACGAATTTGATCATGCAATAAGACTAAGTTATCGCTCTCTTTAATGTAATCCTGTATAGAGCAAGATATCAAATTTTCAAAATTGAACCAACAGATAGAATACAATCATAATTATGAAAGAAGATAGGTACGCACCCAGGCTGTACACTAATTGCTATTAAGCAGAGAAAAATGGCATACTTCTTTTATTTTATTTTTTTAAATCAATGTAGGAAAATCATATCAAGTGTAGGATGGTAGGAGTTTTCAAGCAATCTGAACGTAGTGCAACAGCATTGTTATTTCAATTATTGATATATCCAATTCACTGAAATTCAAACAATCAAAGCCTAGGAGAAAAATTAAGTTCAAATTTTAGAAGTAGTCGACATCTACTTGTGGGTAGATGATCATGCCAAATAGCACATAATCTTCAAGCATACAAAATTATAAGATAAAACTAGAGCTTGCCATGTAAATAGTGATAATACAACACAAGGATCATGTGACTCAGAACGTGGAGCTGCAACTTCAGAAGGATGAGGATTGTGGTCAATGATGGCAGGGGCGGAGCATAGTGAGGGCCTGGGGGGGCCCTGCCCCCCCCCCCCCCCCCCCCCCCCCCCGAATTTTTTAAACCCCCCTAATATATTTATATTTACAGTTTGTCCCCCTGAAAATTTTTAAAAACCCCCCTATATATATATTTAGGATAGTTGGTCAGTCATTTCCCCAAATCTGAGATTTCCAATCGATCTCCTTACTCATACTCGTTTTCGATTTTGATTTTCTCCTTCCCAAATCGCCGATGCGGCGTCGCCGGCTTGCTCAAATCGCCTCCGGCTTGCGCAGATCATCTTCGAACTCAACTAATCCTAGGTATCTCTCTCTCACTCTCAAGCTACGGTTTCAAATTAGGAACATATGTTTCTAATTTCTTCATATGTGTTAGTCAAAATGGAAACTTGGCATGGTTAAAAATTGCATCATTGGCAAAGATGAATCGAAAAGGGGATTTTTTTTTTTTAAAGATCATGGGTTTTTTAAGATCGAATGAAAAATTTCTGAATCCTTTTCTGTATCTCAGGTTATTATGACCACAGTTCTGAATAATCATTTCGTTGCAGAATGAGACTGTTTTGAGGGCCAGTGCCAAGCATGCTTACTCATTTCGTTACGCTTTTGGGTTGAAGGAGTGGGAATGCCAAGCATGCTTACTCAGAGGTATCTATCTGCAAATTACTGGTACCTATCTCCCTGTCTTTAACCAAGATAAAGCTGATATGGTATCATTAGTTATCAATACTAGGATGATTTGACATTCTCTATCTCATTTGTTCATTATTGTGCTTATGTTTTTTAAGTGTGGCCCATTGCTAAACTCTAGTTGTGTTACTTATTCTTCCTTATATGACTTGCATAGCAATTGAGCAACTTTTGCAATTGTTTTAGGACCACTCTCCATTTTGAAAATCTTCATGTCATTTCAATTAAATGGTCGCCATGGTAATGACTAAAGCTAGTGCGCCTAAAGTTTGCATTATGCAATCTTCCCTGTGAATGTCATATTGTCATATATGTCTGTATGCACCGTTATATTTGCTTCACAGTAAATTATTGACCGAATACTTTGTTATGGTATTTGAGCTGAAGGTTTCTGAAGTTATTCTGGCTGATTAGTGTTTTTATATCATAATACACTATCTTGTTAAGCAATGTGCACTGCATAATTATTCGATACAGTATTATATCTTGATACGGCTGATACCATAATTCTTGAGCAAAAGAACGGGACAAGGCCAGTTCGTTTATTGTCCATAAAATCAGGAGTTTAGGTCTGGTGATCAGTATTTAGAAAAATGTATATGATTAAGAATCTAACCGAATCAAGCAAACCATTATTTTGCAAATATGCATCCTTACTGTTATTAAACTATCGAAAAGAGAATGTATACAGTATACTGTTATTTCGAATTTAAATTTAGTTAGCTGGAAAGGATCTGATTGTTGTTAATTTGACAGAGAAGAAGGATTCATGCACCACCTCCAAAATTTAGAATTAAGGCCTTTTCTCGATTGTTGTACTGCCAAAACATTTATATTAATTATAGTGTATAATTAAATAAGTGCATTTCGAGTACTTCTTTTTATTTCGCTGAGTGTGACAAATTCAGGTGGAAAATATAGACAGTACATTTGCGAGACCACAGTATTGTCCATCAAATTAGATCATTTTATTTTCTTTTGAAACATCAAATGATCAAATACTGTGTTTGATAACAAAATTTGAACTAAACCTTTGAAGTCTGGAGGGTTGTATTCAAACTGTCCTTAAGTTGCTATTACACAATCTGATTGTACTCTTTTTTGTTGCTAGATCTCAAGAGATGCTCTCGTTGAATAAATTGTCCGCGAGGGAAACACTTTTTCGCTTTACAGGTATAGCACTTCAATATCTCTAATATATTTTCTGCTTAATATGTTTCTTTGGATTAACATATCCACAACTTGCCTTCTTGATATTTGTGATTGCCCAATGTTCAATTGCGCTACATACTTGCCCTTTTTTGTTTGAAGATTATTGGGTTTTTTTTTTTAACATAATGAAATGATATTATTTTGTTATTATATAATGAGTCTTATATTTCTTTGAATTTATTAATGTACAAGATCGGTTCTTTATTTTGCTAAAATATCAATGGGAAAAAAGCCACCATTGCTTCTTTTTTTAAACGACAACATACTCAAACTTTAGGAGCCGATACATAAAATTATATTTACTTTATAAATTATTTTTTTCTTCCTAATTTTGTTTATTACTTGGCCCCCCCGGCAAAATTGTCCTGGCTTCGCCCCTGAATGATGGTCACAGCCTGCATTCTAAGTGCAGGCATAGCTGGGATAGTCGCATCAACAGTAAGAGTAGTTCTAACATGTGGTAGTTAATCACTTTATTTCTTCTTTCCATCATTGATAATGTTCATATCACGACCCAGAAATGAAGCTGAACTCCATGAAACTTAAATAATTACACTAGTGTTTTTAACCATGTGATAATAAAAAATGGTAAAATCAAGCCGGAAGAATTGAGGGCTTTCTTACTGCGTGATATAAATCTGATCAAAACTTCTATATGCATGAACTATTCTTTTTCCAGTTACATAAAATTTGAGGTATTTGTTTCTACAGCTAAACAAATAAGTTAGATGGCAATAAAACCTAAAAGCACTCTCACTTAAGGTGTAAGATGGTACATGCCACATTTGTCATTATTACATACCAAATGCGGCTTAGTACTAGATGTTAACCATTAATTGTCAAATATTACTGACACTATAACAAATTAGTAGCATTCAATATTAATTGATGAAACATACAAATTGCATAAAAGCAGGCAAAGATATCTTTAACAACGTCAAAATACTCAATCCTTCATAAGCAAAGTTGAAAATTCTGAATTACTTAGCACACTCAAAATAAAATTTCAATTTGTTACTGTAAAGAAGGCTCAATGCACAATGTCAATAGATCACTGAAGGAAAAGTGCCTTATGTTACAAACTGGGCCGATTCAGAGAAAGTCGCATACCTGAATGGAATCTAATTCAACCTGACGGACATTGTTTTCTACACCTTTTGTATATTCTCGTAGTTTGGTTCCTTTAGCTAATATATTTGCCACCTCCTGCGAAATAGTCCAGTAATATAATGACGTCACTTTAAAAAAAAACTTATTCGCAAACTGATAACAATGAAACAATCCAGATCCACCGGATAATTTAAGCATGGAGCTTTTCCAACTAGTGAATTACATATTACTTGTGGAACAATTGACCAGAACAGTAAGAAAGTGCATTTTGTTCCACCCATATTAACATAAGATAATGAAATATTCTAAGAATTAGGAAATTAAGCAAGTAAACAAAATTTAAAACTTCACAAACAACTCCAATAGACTAACTACTGATGCCCAACTATTAATGGGTCTAATGATGAAATTCTCCACTTTTTGCAAAAATCTTAAACTGAAGTTTGACTACCTTCCTTACTAGTAAAACTCTGAAAGAAACTATAAATATGAATATGACTGTGTGGCCATCAAGGCATCAACCATCATAATATATGTAGTGCACATGCAAAATATGCATCGATTTTCAATTTGAATTCCTATCAATAATGAATATCATCCAACTTAGGTACTTTCTTGGAATTATAAAGAGCAATTCTTCTCCTCCAAAGCATGCAAAACTTGACTATGGATTGGTAATGGCATGTCATATTGGACACTTAAGTAGTATGGTAGGAAAAATCACAACCAAACATGGATGGCATTTCTTAGTATTACATGCTAACTGGGACCTATTACCCCAAAAATTCTTTACGTGTGCATGTCAGTTTGGTATATGTATGCAGCATAATTGGACACTTCAGTAGTATCATATGGTAGCAAAAAATAAAAACCCAACTTGGATGGTATTTCTTGATATTACTCGTTACCACATACCTATTACCCCACCAATTCTTATTGCCTGTATGTCAGTTTGGTATATGTGTGCAGCATAATTGAACACTTCACTAGTACAATAGAACAAATAACCACCTAAAATGGATGCTAGTTCTTGGTATCACTCGCTCTCTCAGACCTATTATTCTGCCAATTCTCTATGTGTTCATGAATTTACCAACAAGAATTACTGACAGGGAACCACACGCAATGCACGTGACTACATCACTGACGAGGCCGGTCGTCATGTCATAATTAAACATCAACTTAAGTGCACATGCCAAAATTCACCTAGTTTCTCATCACGCTTCTCTTCGTTACACATTTCGTAATCCCTCACAAATCATATTAGCATGTCTAATGTAAGCTAGTCTTCAAACTTACAAAACATATGACAATAAAAATCACAGAACTATAATATACTCACAGCATCATTTTTACACCCCTCCAGTTCCTCTCGGAGCCCTTCCAGCGACACATCATCACTACACAAAGAAACACACATACACACAAGTATCTCCAATCAAAACCACGCTACCACCAAAAGACACCAACTTTTCCAATAAATTACCTGCTTGCATCTTCGTCTACAGCCAAATCCCCCACAAAAACTCCCAAATCAAACCCTAATTTCCGATCATCCTGCATCGCCACAGCCGATTCGGCCTGCAACCCAGATCACAAACCAATTCACTGTAAAAAACGCATTTCGATTGCAATTCGGATTGGGGAAATAAAATAGAGACTGGAGTTAGTTCGTACCATGTGCAACTACGAGAAAGAGATATCCAATGGCGAATGTTGCTCGGATTGACAGCAACTGAGATCGTGGAAAGGAGGGGCCAGGGCTTTCTTCGATGTTGTTTCAATTTAACGAGGTTTTGGAGGTGAGAGGAGCTAGGGTTTGTTGGATTGGAGTGAAGAGCGAGAAGAGATTAGTGATTTCGAGATTTTGAGATTTGGCGAGAGGTTGAAGATGGAGATCTGGAAATGAAGTTCGTGATGAGTGAATAGCGGATCGGATCCTGTATGATCTACTTACCGATCCAAACCCAGAAGGTCCTCAAAGGAATATTTTCGATTAAAGTCCCCAACAAATATTGAAATGCCATAAACATCCCCCATAAATCCCTATGTCTAAATTAGTGCATCAATCAAACTCCAAAAGTGACTAATCAATGTCTCAATTGCAATCGGGCCGGACGGGATAGTGACTAATCAATGTTTCAATTGCAATCGGACCGGACAGGATCAGACAACCATATGTTCAAGTTCGGACCGAAATTCTAATCGGACGAGCTTATGTACGGCTTAGTCTAAGTCGGACAAAATTTTTATGGTCCGGACTCGATTCGATAAAGCATCGGACCGCAATAATACTCAGACGGACTTGTGTCCGGCTCGAGCTCGGTAAAGAATCGGACCTAATAATTTGTTCGAGTTCGGTTCGTATAGCAGTTCGGACGGTCCACGGTCGGACCATTTCTCGAACCGGACTCGGACGGACGACGGACCGTCCTGTTCATTTTACACCCCTAATTGCAACATTCTGAAATTCATAATCTGTTGAACCAACTTTCAAAAATAACTGTTTTTTTATAGAACGATAGAGATTAAATAGCTCAAGCTAAGAAAATAAAAGCTTAAAAAGTATTTAAACAAATTCAAGAATATTAATAAGTGTAAGAACTACAAATAGAAGTACAACATAAAAAATTCAGCACATTAAATAGCTCCAAAGTATAATAAAAACATAAACAAGAGGTTCATAATCACTTCAACTAGTGGTACCCTGTGCAAATTGCACATGCAAAAATACTTTTAGTAGACTCATAAAATTATATAAAACTTAAACAAAACAATGATGATATGCACTGTGTCTTTTTTTCCAGTTTATCTTAATTAAACACATGTGCTACTCTTGTTTGGAAAACCCAAATAATGATATTTTTATCTATTTCGGTCATATTCTTTGAAACCACTAAGGGATATTTCATTAGTTTGTATTTTTTTTATTATCATGTACATGCACAGTAACTTTAGTTCTTAAACAAAAACATAAAAAGCCATTAAAGAATGGAGGTGACCATGTTCAACACCGACACAACACTAAGATATAGTTAAATCCTAGATCCCTAAATTTAGATATGACTCTTAACTATTTCGATCACAATATAATTAAAGACAAATCTACAAATTAATAAATTCACATTTTCAAATCAACCAACAGCATTTTATATTTCTAAAACAAAGAAAAAAAATCGAATAATTACCGAAGTTAAGCTTGCAATGCAATAATAGGTAGGGATGTGGCTCTTCTTGGACTCGTCCTTGATGTACTATGCTATCTTCCTCTCCATAGTGTGCTTCTCAACTGTCTTCCCTCTCAAATCAAGCCTTCCGTCTTAAATAATTCCCTCTCAAATGAAACATAATCAACATTAGAAGGTGAGTGATTGTTTTTATTATTAATTTAATTTAATTTATTTTGTAAATTGCCTGCACATGTTAGTACATGTTCGCTTCGTCTTCTTTTCTCATGGGCTAGCACGTGCTAGTTTTCTACTTTGCTTCTCCTTGCTCTATTTTAATAGAGGCATGGCTCTCTCTCCTAATAGTATAATATATATAATAGTATGCATAATTTTAGAAAATAATTAATTTTAACAATATTTGATAGGGCGATTATATATATCTTCATGGTTTATCAAGTAAAAATCCAATACAGTAATTGTACCACAGATCAATGTTGAGTAGAAAAATTACTGAGATTGCAGCAAAAGAAAGCAACTTTAATCAAAATTGAAGTAAAATAGTAAAGCAACTTTAATCAAGATACATGTTCCATTTTCGGAAACACCTTTAATAAACTTTGGTAAGGTGCTAATGCTTGTGAGGATAATGATAAACATATATATTGTTTTGAGCTTAAGAGACTTACATCAATCTTTTTAATACAATGCACATGATGAAGCAGCTCCTTTTTGCACGCTTACATAATGGCAACGGATGCTCGCCATAAAACTGGAGCATGGATCAAAAGATATTGTATAGGACAAAGTTCATCAGCATTGAGAAACTACTACAGAGGAAACCATCGAACACGAAAAATGTAATTGTTGAGTAGTAAACTTTTACCTTTTATATCCACATTCGTCAGCCATCTAAAATTCGTTGACAAGGCAAAACCTGAAAAAAGGTAATTTGAATTACTAAATTGAATCAAAATAATGCAAAATAATTATAAAGGTCTTTTGAGCATTATCACAAACACCTCGTATACATCACAAATGAGAAAATAATTGTAATCAAGATAATCCCGAACCCAAATTTGAACCTTCCCACATCTATAAGCATCTAACTGAGCCCTATATTTCGAAAATTGATGTATAAATCCCTAATCAAATTCAAAATTAAAACTCATCCACTTGAGTTCCATATGCCCCCACCACACAGCACGCTTCTACGACTAACATATTTTAGTTCATTCATGCATTTTATCAAACAAGATGAGCGCATATAGTAAATAGAGATAAGATTGAAGTTTAACATTGGAAGACGAAGCCGCACATAATAAACCAAAGGATCTTTAGACATTACTCTTAGATTCATCAAATATTTTCATATCTTTAAAAAATAATTATATTATATATTCAATCCAAAATAAGAGAGGATGTTACAACTTGATCAATACATTAATCTCATATTCTTAATATTCTAAAAAATAATAAATATATAATCCAAAATAAGAGAGGATTATAACTTTTTGAATACCTTAATCTCGGCAAGGGTTTGGGGTATGACGTATGGCTGCTGCTTGGATTTGGGCGGACTGGCGAACGACGAACAATTAAAGTTGAGTTTTGGGTTAGGGACGATGGCAAGGATAGGCGAATGGGACGACTTGTATTTGGATGGACCGGTGGACGGCGAACGACGACAGTTTGGACTGGGGCGGATTTGCGAACGGTGACGGGTGGGTTTTGGGCGAGGATGGGTTGGGGGGGGGGGATTTGGGGAGAGGAAGAGTTTTTTGTGTTTTGTATATTTTTTAATTTTGTTTTATTAAGTTAAAGGCGTGCTTTGCACGTGGTAGAATAAGTTTGAACTCTTATTTTTGCTCTCTTTTCTCTAGTTCAAAATAAAGAAAGAAGAGAGGGGACATTCCTATTATCTTAAGATATAATATAATATAATATTATTTTGAAAAGATATAATATAATATAATATAATATAATATTATTTTTATTATATTATAATATAATATATTAAAAAATACATTCACTTTGTTTTTTATTTTGAAAAGGAAAAATAAGAAAAATCGTAGACAAAAGTAGTTTAGCATAATATATTATATAGATTCCATTTTTTCCCTCCATAATTCTAATTAAATTTCCGTATTTAATAATGTTTTCTGGAATTTTAATTTAATTTCCTAATTTTAAATCATCGTCTCGGATTTTTATTGATTTATCGAGCTGACGCGTTTTTTGGGCGATCTGGATCGCCCATCACACCTGTGTTTTCCCATTGACTGGAATGAGGTGCCATGATGATAATGTGGCACGATCGGGAGCCTCGATTATGCACATGTTTGCACATCTGGACGATCAGACGGTCGAAAATTGAGCGGATGTGGTAGTTTGGTGTGTGCATGCGATAAGGCAGACGTGAATTCATACTTTTTATTTCCTTTGTCTATTTGAAAATGGAGAAAGGAGAGGGGTACATTCTATCTCCTATTAGCATAATATATCTATAATATAATATTATAATGAGAGAAGGCCTTAGTGTCATTTGTTATTTTGTCATTCTACAAACATGTGCAACGCACGTACATAACTAATATAAAAGATGTTTCTGGTTCAAACACTCCCTACGTCAGAGTTTTTTTTTTTATTTTTGAAATTATTAAAACGTGCATCGCACGTGTAAATTACTAGCAGATATAATAAGAAAACTAAGATACAAGCAAAGAATAGTAGTTCAGTTACCAAAATTATGTCAACAACTACCGTTTATCAAAGTATGATTTTCAAGCAATAACAGAAGTAGGAGATCATCTAAGACGCTAGCACAACTTTTGTGGGAAAAAAATAGAAAGTGAAAGTTTCTCCTTATCTCAAAATTAGGGGTGGTATACCGTACCGTACCGTATCATCATTGCTCTACCGTCTACCGTACCGAAATACTTGGTACACAAATTTTTCTACCATTACCGTGCCAAGATTTTGGTACTACCGAGTTCGGTACTACCGGAATATCGGTATGGTATTGGTAATACCATAGTACTACCGGACATCAATTAGCTTAAAAAATTAACATTCATATAAATGGCAAAAGAAGGATAAATAAGTTGAACAAAAATATATATATGAAGAAGTTGCAACATAAATAATTAAATGTATATATATACGAAGAAGTTCCAATAATCAGCCAATGTCAATTCTCCCACAAGACTCAGCTAACAGTCCATAATTTAGTCTAACATCTGTGTTTCCAGAGCCCAATCATCAGCAGTACCAAATAATATAAGTTTCTTAATTAGTTGAAAAAATCCTCCAAAAATACCGTACCGATGGGGGCTGAAGAAGGTAGGCGGCATCGCGACAACGTGGTGCTTCGGCGGCGTAGTGCGTCGGTCAATTAGTGTGTGTGCCTGAGATTCAAAGAAGAAAAAAAAGGAACAAGGAAAAAAAGGAAGAATAACTGAAGTAGTAGTTTTACTAGGGTGAAAAATTGAAAAAGAAAATAAGAAAAGTGGGCATTGACCTAGGTCTGGGCCTGGGTTTTTAAATATAAAAATTAAATTAAATATATATTAATTACTCGGTATACCATGGTATCAGTACCATACCATATAATTTCGGTATGGTACAATACCGAGATTTCGGTATGGTATTACCAATATTTAGGTAATATATGGTATGGTAATGGTATGGTACGGTAATATGGTATTTTTTGACACCTCTACTCAAAATAGCTTTTATATTGTTCTGCTTTTTTCTCTCATATACCTTTATACTCAAAGAATTTTTCCCTTCAAAATCAGTCAAATGGATGAAAATGTTCATAATGTTGATAGAACTAACATGGAATTAGAAATTTGTCGGGGGCTTGTGTGGAAAACACCCAAGCCATTTTCCCCGACCATCTTATGCTTTTTTTGCCATAATAGGCAAATTTTTAAAAATATTTGCAATGATGGGTTAATTTTGAAACTATTTTAGTGCTCAGGGACTATTTTTTGACACTCAGCAATGACCACTGTTCTCATTAATGAGCTCTTCATTTTGAAAGTCACAAATAAAAATAGTGGCCAATGTTTTAAATTTATTTTAATAATTTTTTTATCGCTATTTCCTCTAGCGACCTCAGTATATATGAGATCGCTAATGAGATTAGCGGTCTCAAATGAATTATTGAACCGATAGAGCTTATGTTTCAAAAATAACTGTTTTTTTTATAGAACTGATAGAGCTTAAATAGCTCAAGCTAAGAAAATAAAAGCTTAAAAAGTATTCGAATATTAATAAGTGTAAGAACTACAAATAGAATTACAACATAAAAAATTCAACACATTAAATAGTTCCAAAATATAATAAAAACATAAAACAAGAGGTTCATAATCACTTAAATAAGAAAACTAAGATACAAGCAAGAATAGCAGTTCAGTTGCCAAAATTATGTCATCAACTACAATTTATCAAAGTATGATTTTCAATCAATAACGGAAGTAGGAGATCATCTAAGACACTAGCAAAACTTTTGTGAAGAAACAAAAAATTAAGTGAAAGCTTCTCATTATCTCAAAATAGCTTTTAAATTGATGCGTTTTTCCTCTCATATACCTTTATACTGAAGAATTTTTCCTTTCAAAATCAGTGAAGTGGATGAAAATGCTCATAATGTTGATCAAGGAACTAACATGGAATTAGAGATTTGTCCAGGGTCTTTTGTGGAAAACACCCAAGCAATTTTCCCAAGGATCTTATGATTTTTTTGCCGTGATAGGCATTTTTTTTGAAAATATTTGCGATGATGGGCCAATTTTGAAACTATTAGTGTTCGTGGGCTACTTTGTGTCACTCAGTAACGACCACTATTCTCATTAAAGAGCTCTTCATATTGAAAATCGTTAATGGGAATAGTGGTCTATTTTTTTATTTTTTTAAATATTTTTTTTATCACTATTTCCACTAGCGACCTCAGTATATATGAGGTTGTTAATGGGATTAGCTACCTCAAATGAATTATTGAGACACTTATGTCCTTTTAAGATTTTTAAAAAAAATTTGAGGTTGCCATTGAGAATAGCAACCTTAGTATACTTTAGTCGTTATTCGCAATAGCGACCTCATTGAGAAACTCAAATTTTCTTATTATTTGTAAGATTTGCAAAATTATTACACAACAAAAAACTTTATTCGGAATAGCGACCTTAGTACAATAAATGCCTCTATTCCTAATATGATATTTGTACAACTAAAATACCGATATTTTTTTGCCTCTTATAAGAGATTTAAAGTAAGCACCTCTTTTTTAGGTGTTCTTTTTATATACAAATAACCTCTTATAAGAACCTCTTATAAGATATTTTTGTTCTTTTTTCACCTATTACAATAGCCTTTTATCCACTTTTACACATTTTTGCCCTTATTATATAATTAATTTATTTATACTTTGGGGTAATATAAACTTTTAAGTGATAGAAGGCTTATAAGAATTTGAAAGAGGCTACTAGAAGCCGTTTAGGCTTATAAGCGATTTTGGGAGAAATTGCTTATAAGAGGTAAAAAAAAAACGCTAAAAATTATGGGAAAAAAGGTGAATCGCTTATAAGAGGAGAAAAAGAACAGTACCTAAGACCGCTATTCCGAATAGCGATCTCAGTTTCATAAATAAATTGATTGTTATTTTTATAGAGAGCAAAAGCTCTTTAGATTTTGCTAAGTATTAGAATACAGTTCATTAAATGTCACTAACCCCATTAGCGACTTCCAATATGCTTTGGTCGCTAAGAGCATCCACAGTTGGCTGATGTATAATATATATGCATATTATACAATAGCATTTCTTTCGTTTGTTGTAGTTGTCAAAAGCTATAAAATGCATAATATCGGAAAAAATTGCATGGATGAAACATGATGTTTCGTTTGTCGTTTTTTTTGTGTAGATTATTTTGTGAATTTTTTGAAGCGTTTTATAATAATAATAAAAATTGCATGGGCCCCACAAGAGATGAAACATCATGTTTCGTCCTTGTGGGGATTTGCTTAATTAAGTAATTAATTTACCAAACTTAATTAATTAACTAAAATTCTAATTAAAATACTAATTAAACTAATTAACTACTAATTACAAGGCTAAGATTTGATTTGATTTGATTTTTTTTTGTTCAGATGAAACATCTACATCGTCCGATCATTTAAAAATTAATTAAATAATCCATCTCTACTATTATAATGGGAGAAGGGCTTAGTGTCATCTGTCACCGGATGTCATTTTGTCAACACATGCAGCGCACGTGTTGGCAAAAAATGGCTCGCTTTGGTAAATATTTCCGAAAGTGGACCAGTTTGGTAAATATTTTCGAAAATGGATCAGTTTGGAAATTATTTTCTTTTTTTCCTTTTCGTTATCCTTTTTTTTCCCTTTCCATTCGTTTTTTAAGGTCTCTTTCCTTCTTCCTCCACGTGCATCGCACGTGCATTTTTTTAAAATCTTTTTCATTCGGTTTTTTTGGGTCTTTTTCATTCTCCCTCCACGTGCATCGCACGTGCATGATACTAGTATGAAACATAACGTTCCAGCACGCTATAAAATATATATTTCTATATCTCATGCTATATTTGGTTTTTTACTGTAGCAAAAAATGGGAAAAAATGATAGAATAGCTAACGAGTGTAGCTGCTATAGTTGAAAATTATGCAGAAAATGCAATTTTAGCTAACGACTGTGGTTGCTCTAAATAGGAATAGCGACAACAAACTAAAATTTTCAAATATTTTAAAACATAGGCTGATATTTCCATTAGCAACTTTCAGGTTACTAATGAAAATAGCGGCTACTACTGACGGGACACCAAGTAGCCCATGAGCGCTAATAGTTTCAAAGTTGGCCCATAATAATAAATATTTTCAAAAAGTGGCCTATTACGGAAAAAAATCCGATCTTATCCTCCTTCGAATTCGAACTTACCACCAAAAAACACAAGCCATGATTCTAAGACCATCACCAATCTCAACAAAACCAAGAACCAAACCGATCCTCTCCTCTTCCAAACCCCCAGATGACGTCACCACCACCATTAGGGTTTGCGTCAACCGCACGTGTGCCCGCCAGGGCTCGCGCGCGATCCTGGAAGTCCTCGCCGGAATCGCGCCCTCCGGCATCGCGGTCGCATCCTGCGGCTGCCTGGGCCGCTGCGGCGCCGGCCCCAACCTCGCCGTGGTCCCACCTGGATCTGTGGTTGGGCACTGCGGCACTTCTGCACGTGCGGCGCGCGTGCTGGAGGAGATTTGTGGTGGGGCCCGGCAGTTTGATGCAGGTCGGAGCTTGGAGGCGCTGGCGTTGAGGATGGAGGGAGAGAAAGAGCTCGAAAAGGGCGATTTTGTTCGAGCTGAAGCGCTGGTCTCGAAGGTACTTAGGTACAGCACGTGCGAAATGCGTGTTTTGTTTGTTCTGTTTTAGTGATGACGGTGTGTCGTATGCTGTGTGCATTGCACGTGCTTGTAGAGTTAGCGACTTTATGTAATGTTGGAACATCTTGAAGATACGCTCATACCATTATAGTGAAATGTCGGAGAAAACTTATGCCTAGTAGTCTTAGACGACGTTAGATCGAGTGGTCTTGTCGTAGCTTCGTTGCATAATGCGTTGAGCTTACAATGGTTAGAGACTTAACTTAAAAAATTGTTAACAATTTTGCTTAGAACTTTCCCCTCCCATTATTGGAAATCGATTTCCACACTAATAGGGATTATTTGGCAATGCTGACCGCCTAGCATGGACATGGACACAATGCAATACGACATACCAACATGGAGTAGATTTTACACTGTCACCTTAAAATGTCAAGCAGTATGTCGGATTCTTGTACGAGAAACTAGTTTTAGAAGTGTCCGTACAATGTAGCTGACCGCACCGCTCTTACACCTCACTTGATGCAAGTGTATAGGCTTTTCTCTAAAGTTCAACAAAATAGTTGAGATATGAGAATCCCCATAAACTAAATTGAGGAAATTGTTATACTTTATTGTTTATACCCTTATTGTTGTATATCACACATTTAAGTAAAATGTTATATTAAAAGATCTTAAAATTGGAATGTATAATTTATTCATCTAAGTCTTGGCTTAATATTTCTTGATATGGGTGTAATAAGAAAAAAAAGGAAGAAAAAAAAAGTGGGGATATCAATGAAAAAGAAAATGTGTACTTCCAATGTGTTGTTCACGAATAATATCTCATGTAGTTCACAATTTCTCTAAATACGACAAGTAAATTCCTTTATGAGAGAATATCTTCTATTTCGGTAAACCCTTGAAGACGAGGAGAGAAAGGTTACGCAACTAAGCAAGTGGTGGGTCTCGTATGATGTCTTTCTCTGATGTGTTGATCATGAGCATTTTGTCTATGAAAACTCTTCTCAAGTTTCATTGTTCCAGACCGAGAAGATAGTTTTTTCAAATATATTGTTTGTGATTTTGAAGAGGTTTTTGTGGTTACAGGCTCTGGAACTGGAACCATCGGGCGGTCTACATCTTATGTATAGATGCAGGTTAAGATCAAATTAGTCAAGAGCTTCAACTAGTATAATATATTTTTCTTTTTTGGCTTGTGGGAGATGGATTGATAGTTCATAAAAAATTTCCAGGTCTGCTGCTAGGTTAGGGAAAGGGAATAATGAGGGTGCTCTTCATGATGCTGAAGAATCAATTAAAATTGCCCCCAATTTTTCAGAGGTATTTTATATTATGTCATTCTTATGTCTTTTCTCTGTTTACCTGCATGCTTGAAAGAGGCTCTCCGCATTCTGGTTCAGTTGTAGAAGTGTTGAATACTACGAAAGCTACATGCTCTTCGTGGGAAATGCAATTATTTCTGATATTTATTTTTGATGGTTTTTCTTTTTTACTAAGGCATCCAATTAAGTTAGAGGTGCCAACACTCATAACTAAGTAGATTTCTGCTAGAGCTTATATGATCCGTTCACATACTTTCTAAATATTAACGGATAAGAGCGCAGACAGACTAAGCAGGTATATAGGTGAATTTTCCAGGATCCTACAAAGTGCACTTGCAAGTACGTTTTTCTATGCCTATCCCTGCGATCGATCTTTGTCTTCCATTTAGCTGTTGTGATCAATCATTGTCGTCCACTTGATTCAAGATATCTCTAGTTTCTTCTGGATGATCCCATTTTCTATTGTATCTTTTAGTGGTTTTCCATTCATCACTTCATCCATCTCTACATTATTCTCATTCTAGCTATGTTTCATTGTTTTGGACAATTTTCTTACTGCCCAACATTATACTTTCCTCTATCTCGATATTCTCATCTGCATAATTCTCTTTCAGAACTTGCCCATTAGTCTCATGAAGACCCTTAAAATTAGGATCATATTTTTGTAAAACACTCAAAAACTATAGTTTATCGATTCATCCATTGTTATCAGAACATGTTAAAGAAATTTTGTTCTGCGAAAACATAGCATTGGGTGATCACATACCCAGTATAAGAAATATTATTATGTACTAGATCTAGATCATGTCTATGCCTTCATTGGGTGGCCCAAATATACAATTTTAGGCTCTTTGCGGTCACTTGATTGGTAAGCAGAAACTCATCCAAACCTTCTAAAGGTATATTTCTACATACCAAACACCTCATTCAGCTTAGGATTTTAACCCTTCAGATTACATTTCCGCTTAAGCTTTGAGGTTTCTTGTATGATTAATGTTGTGATTGGTGCAGGGTTATATATGTCAAGGTGATGCTTTCTTCGCAATGGATGAATTGGCTGCAGCTGAGAAGGCTTACTCTGACGCTTTGCTGATTGATCCATCAATACGACGCTCCAAATCCTTCAAAGTAACCCCCCCCCCCCCCCACACCACCACCACCCACACACACACACACACACTCAGGTCCATATTTTTAAAGGAATCTTGCTATAATGGCATCAACATTTTATAGGCTCGGGTTACAAAACTTCAAGAGAAACTGGTTCATTAAGATGCTGCTTCATGGTGAACTTCAAATGAGAGCATACGGAAGGTTTCAGCTGCTTCTAGTATCAGTTGCCATCAACACGGAAATGCTTCCCCGATATAGCAAGTAAGCGTCTTGCAATAAAAGAATTGTTGGCTGTAACGTTGTATAAAAGTATTTAGCTTGTAGCTTGATACTGGATAACATAACATTCTTCTGTTAGTTCCTGTGCACTACAGTGTAAATCTCTGTGTTAGGATTTTGAATGGGTTGTGGATTGTTAGGGTTTTGAGAAGATGAAGAGAAGAGAGGGAGAAGAACGCAGCCGGCTGTGGAGAGAAAGATAGGGCAAAAATGTTGATTGATTTCTTTGATTCTAATCTTCTTACATATATGAAGATACAAAGCCCAATGGGCCCAAAAGCAATTTGGGTCATAACATAACAATCTCTACCTTGAACCAAATTGCAACTAAAACAAACAAAAACACAAAGCAAATGCATAAAGCAAACATAACCTAAACAAAGGTAAACATAAAGATATACTAGCAACATGCTAGAAACAAAACTAGCTCAAACTAGCTAGAAACAAACCGACATCAAACTTGAACAAAACTTGAACTTTGCAATTGGAAGAGGCTTTGTGAGCATATCGGCCGGATTCGATTCGGTACCAATCTTCTTCACGGCAACCTTGCCTTCCGAGATCACATCTCGAACAAAATGGTATCGAATGTCAATGTGCTTCGTCTTCTCATGGTACATGCGGTCCTTGGTCAAATGAATCGCGCTTTGGTTGTCACAAAATACCGTAATAGGACCCTCGAGTGAAGACATCTCACCAACAAAGGCCTTGAGCCAAATAGCCTCCTTAATTGCTTCAGTAATTGCCATATATTCGGCCTCAGTACTTGAGAGTGCAACGGTGGCTTGAAGTGTAGACTTCCAACTAATTGCACAATATCCAAGGGTAAAAACATAACCCGTTAAGGAACGCCTCTTGTCCAAATCACCCGCAAAATCCGCATCCACATAACCCGTTAGTTTCTTGCTATTACCAAACTCCAAACAAGCATCAATAGTACCTCTCAAATAGCGGAAGATCCACTTCACCGCTTTTCAATGCCCTTTTCCGGGACAAGAGAGATATCTACTTACCACACTAACGGTTTGAGCAATGTCGGGTCGAGTACACACCATCAAGTACATGAGACTCCCGACCGTACTTGAATATGGAACCTTTTTCATATATTTCTTCTTATCATCGGATTTTGGGCTTAAAGTGGCCGAAAGCTTGAAATGCGCCGCAAGAGGTGTTGAAACAACTTTCGCTTTCTCCATGCCAAAACGGCGTAGCACTTTCTCGGCAAAACTCTTTTGTGAAAGAAACAACTTTCTTTTGGACCTATCCCTTGTGATCTCCATCCCGAGAATTCTTTTGGCGGCCCCCAAATCTTTCATCTCAAATCCCGAAGTTAGTTGCTCTTTCAACCTCCTAACTTCTTTCAAGTTTGAGGATGCAATCAACATGTCATCCACATAGAGCAACAAGTAAATGAAATCCTCACCATCCAACTTCTCGAAGTAAACACAACTATCGTAATTGGAACGATGGAAATTAATACTCACCATGAATGAGTCAAACTTCTTATACCATTGCCGCGGTGATTGCTTAAGGCCATAAAGGGACTTCTTCAAAAGACACACACGGTCCTCCTTTCCCGCAACCTCAAAACCCTCCGGTTGGCTCATGTAAATTTGCTCATCCAAATTACCATGCAAGAAGGCAGTTTTCACATCCATTTGCTCCAATTCCAAATCCTTCATTACCACCAAAGATAGCAAAACTCGAATGAAGGTGTGCTTAACTACAAGAGAGAACACATCATTGAAGTCCACACCTTGGACTTGACTGTACCCTTTAGCCACTAACCTTGCCCTGTATCGAAAATCCGCGGGATTTGAGCCATCAATCTTCCTCTTAAACAACCACTTGCAACCCACAATCCTCTTACCACTCGGGGGCTTTACAAGAGACCAAGTCTCATTTTGTTGCAAAGATTGTAACTCTTCATTCATAGCGGCAACCCAGTTGGCCGCATCTTTAGAAGAAATGGCTTCTTTGTAGGAAGATGGCTCACAATACTCCACATCCTCTGCAATTGCCAAATAATAAGCAAAGTCGGAGTATCCATACCTTGTAGGTGGTCTTGTTTCTCTTCTAGCTCGGTCCCTTGCCAATGCATATGGTTGTACCTCTTCTTGGGCTTCCTCCAAATTGACATCATCATGTGAGATCAAATCATCACCTTCTTGGACCGGCACCTCAAACTCCACCTTCTTCTCAACCGTCTCATTCTCCTTAATAGTCGGCTCGGGTGCAACTTCATTTGCCTTTAACATGGCCGGCTCATTGAAAATGACATCTCTTGAAATAAGGAACTTGGATGATTCGGGACACCACAACTTATATCCCTTCACATTTGTGGGATACCAACAAAAATACACTTCTTCGATCTAGGCTCCAACTTTCCTTCATTCACATGTGCATAAGCGGGACAACCAAACACCCTCAAATTCGAATAATCGGCCGTCTTACCCGACCACACTTCTTCGGGTGTCTTCAACTCAATTGAAGTGGTAGGAGATCGATTTACCAAATAGCAAGATGTGTTAATGGCTTCCGTCCAAAACTCCTTACCCAAACCCGCATTTGAAAGCATACTTCTAGACCTTTCAAGTAGTGTCCTATTCATCCTTTCTGCAACACTATTTTGTTGTGGAGTGTTGACCACTGTCTTGTGCCGAACAATCCCTTCAGCCTTGCAAAAATTATCAAACTCACGGTTGCAAAACTCCAAACCGTTATTGGTTCTCAACCTCTTAACTTTCCTTCCCGTTTGGTTCTCCAAAAGTGACTTTCATTATTTGAAGGTGCGAAACACATCACTTTTCTCTTTCAAGAAATAAACCCAAACCTTTCTTGAGAAATCATCAATGAAAGTAAGCATGTAACGAGAACCATTACCTTTGGAAGGCTCACGAGAAGGTCCCCAAAGATCCGAATGGATGTAGTCCAATGTTCGCTTGGTCGAATGAATGGCCGTGGAGAAGCTCAACCTCTTATGCTTGCCAAATACACAATGCTCACAAAACTCCAAGTTGCCCGTGCATTGACCACACAACAAGCCTCTCTTGCTCAAAATGGTCATTTCTCGCTCGCTCATATGCCCCAATCTCATATGCTAGAGCCTAGTAGTATCCTCATCCGACATAGTACCCGAACGTGCAATGGCGGCCGAGCCCGTGACCGTGAAACCTTGTAAGAAATAAAGAGTTCCAATTCTCTTCGCCTTCATGATTGTGAGAGCCCCTTTAGAGACTCTAAGGACTCCACCTTCACTTTGAAACTTACACCCCTTTTCTTCAAGAGACCCCAAAGAAATCAAATTCTTAGACAAATCGGGTATATGCCTCACACCCGTCGACCTTCGGACATTTCCATCATGGAACTTAATTTTCACCGAACCAATTCCGGCAACCTTACACATATTGTTGTTCCCTGTGAGAACCTTACCATCCGTAGGCTCATAAGTCTCAAACCAATCTCTATTCGGAGTCATGTGTTGCGAAGCACCCGTATCCATCACCCAACAATGTATATCATCAACATTAATATCTATCACACAAAGAGTATCAACCGTGTCACATTCGGTCACATTGGCCTCCTCCGAAGAAGAACCTTTACTATCCGCCTTTTGTTTATTTTTAAGCTTGAAACAATCGGCCTTAATGTGTCCCTTCTTCTTACAATAGTTGCATGTCAAATTCTTGTGCCTAGACTTCGAACGGGTCCTTGTATCTTTCGAGTTTCGGTCCCATGACCTACCTCGATCAACAACTAAACCAACACCTGGGCTCCCTTTCTCATTATTGGTCATCTCACTATCAATGTGCAACTTGGCTTGCAAATTGCGCTTAACATCTTCTAGAGAAATTTTATCTCTACTATAAATCAATATGTCTCTAAAAGTCTTGTATGATGCGGGCAATGAGCATAATAACAAAAGGGCTTGGTTCTCATCCTCCACCTTAACATCAATCTTACTTAAGTCATTCAAAATAGATGCAAACTCCGTAATATGATCGGAAATTGATGTACCTTCAACCATGCGAAGAGTGTGAAGGCACAATTTCAACTGCAGTCGATTGGTGAGAGACTTCTTCATGTAGATGTTCTCCAATTTCTTCCACAAAGCCTTAGCGGTCTTCTCCGATAGGATCTCTTGCAATGTCGAATCGCTCAAACACAATTGGATAATAGAGAGCGCTTTATCATCTCTCTCTCTCCATTTCTTATCCGCCACTGCATCAATCAATTTTTCTCGACCAAAAATGGCATCCTTAACTCCTTGGCTCGACAAAATTGCTGCCATACGCACTTGCCATAATGCAAAACTCGTCTTCCCATCATACTTCTCAATATCATATTTTCCCGACATATCCATTCAAATTTCTTGAACCCAATTCAACAAAACACCAAAATTTTTCCCAAAAATTAATTACTCAAATCACAAAATCAAATCTTCCTTCTTCATATCTTTCTCCTCCGGTGCTCCCGACGACGAAGATCAAGAAACCCGACGAAGATCTGGACTGAGAAGATCTCTACTGATCTGATCTGATCAATACCAAAGCCACCTCTACTGATCTGGATGGAGATCTGGACTGGACGAAGCAATCACCACGGGATCAGATCTGGACTGGATGAAGTAATCACTACGGGATCAGATCTGGACTGGACGAAGCAATCACCACGGGATCAGATCTGGACTGGACGAAGTAATCACCACGGGATCAGATCTGGACTGGATGAAGTGTGGTCGCGACGGTTGGAAGTAGGACGGTGACTGGAAGAAGAGGAAGGTGGAAGGGATCGGGAGAAGGGATTGGGAGAAGGAGTTTTGGTGTTGGCTCTGATACCAATTTGTTAGGATTTTGAATGGGTTGTGGATTGTTAGGGTTTTGAGAAGATGAAGAGAAGAGAGGGAGAAAAAGGCAGCCGGCTGTGGGAGAGAGAGATAGGGCAAAAATGTTGATTGATTTCTTTGATTCTAATCTTCTTACATATATGAAGATACAAAGCCCAATGGGCCCAAAAGCAATTTGGGTCATAACATAACACTCTGAAAATGTATAAAATGCTCATATACCATGCTATAGGCTCATTGTTCGTAGATGGCATAAATTATCAGTGAAATTTTTTGTGATGATTAATCGTGTTGTTTATAGGATAATATGACAAGAATCACATAATCTATTCAAATTATCCTTGTGGGCGCCTAGGCACCAAATAATCATTTTGATGAATTCTAAGAATTCTATGTAATGCTTCATTTAAAAAACAAATATCTCGTAAATGATCTGTGATATCTAGGCTAGATGGTTGGAAATTGGTCTACGTGTAACACCCCGTATCTTAAGAGTATATATATAATATTATATTGGGATAATATAATATAATAATTTTATATATATATATATATATAGAGGAGTGATCCAATGAGAAACATTTTAAAATGAGAAAATGAGAAACATTAATTCTAACCATTGGATTTGAGAGGATTGAGATGAATGGTTCTAATTCATTTGGACTAGTAATTAAAAAAACGGGTTTATTTTAACTAATCTATCAAAAAAATAAACCACAAAAAAAACCTTCAATGAGGAGGAGAAGCCGGATGGGTTTCGGTTGGATTTAAAGACCGCACAAATGAAGTGATACTCCCATAGCATGATTTTACAAATATTTTAGCGAACCACAAAGGAGAGTTTCCTGGGGGGTTATCTTAGAAAAGAAAAGCAAGGGTACTGGTAGACCTGATCGATTTCAACAAAATGTAGCTCCCGCCAAATGTCAAGTCCTTTACAAAGTTCATGGAACTTGGACAGCCTTTGTGCCTAAAAATTGATTTGAAAAAAAATTAAATAAAATTACCAGGCTGATCTTGGCGATTTCACCCACCAATTTAAAGTTTTCACTCTTCATCCTCCCTCGATTTTAACTATATAGAATTATGGCATAGATTTATCCTCTTAAGTTCATTTCCATCTTTAGCTAATACAAAACTTTAAAATTTAGCTAATACTACTAACATGAAAATATTTATGCATGTTATTCTTTGAATTTCTCAACGAATTTTTTTGGCTCTATCCTGATTGAAACAATCCCAATAGTGGATTAACTCCTAACTAATCCTATTTTACAGCCAGTAACACCACCATCTTACATCGTTTTACATGGGAAATAAGAGATAGCTCAAACAAGTATACATTTTCAATAAAATTATGTGGGGATTGAAATAGATTGGACATTGGAGGCAGAAAAGGCAAAAAGTACATACAGCTAACATGAAATACTGGCCAGTCCAGTTCATGGTTCATGCATACAGCGAAATTCAACTTAACTCTTTTAGGTTTTTTTCTTGTGGTTTATTTTTTTGATAGATTAGTTAAAATAAACCGGTTTTTTAATTACTAGTCCAAATGAATTAGAGCCATTCATCTCAATCCTCTCAAATCCAATGGTTAGGATTAATGTTTCTCATTTTCTCATTTTAAAATGTTTCTCATTGGATCACTCCTCTATATATATATAATGTGAGAAGTGTGGTAGTTGGCCTATAGGACTTCTATGGACTATGGGATTAATTGGATTAATTAATGAGCCTATAGAAGTGGCCTATGGGGCTATGGGCATTAATTTGAAAAATGAAGAAGTGGCTGCATGCACATGTTGACGTGGCTTGGTAGTGGAGGTGGGTTTAGTCCCACATCGTCTAAAGTAGTAAGAGAAAGAGAGAATATATTAGGAAGCTAATGATCAAAGGGTACCTAATAGGCTATAGCCCTTCTTGTGAAGCACGCCTGTGGTGGGCAGTTGTTAGGATTTTTATTTGTTCGCATATTGTGCGCACGTGTAGCCACATGCGCAGCTGAGCCGGGCTCGGGGCGTTACAAATGGTATCAAAGCACTTTCGACACCGAGTGTGTGCAAGATGTATGCTTGAGATGGAGCTAGCAGATATACATTTGTGGGTAACCAGAGTCCCAGGTTGGGCTATACAGCTAGTTTTGGGCTCAGCGAGGATTCTGAATTCTTAAGGTGGGGTGTGTGTAACACCCCGTATCTTAAGAGTTTTGGACGTCCAGCAAATTAATTAAAGTAGCACACATATTATATGAGGAAGCCGTATATCTACCTTTAAGCTCAACTATCGCCTTTTTGATCATTAGCTTGAACTTACCTGGAATGCATATAGTTTGTTAGAAACATTGCATAGAGTTTTTTTTAAACTTCAGCATCACTTTTAAATGCTTGTAATCGTTATGCAAGGACATTATCATATAGGTTTT
This sequence comes from Hemerocallis citrina, assembly GCA_017893485.1. NCBI lineage: Eukaryota > Viridiplantae > Streptophyta > Magnoliopsida > Asparagales > Asphodelaceae > Hemerocallis > Hemerocallis citrina. The sequence continues at coordinate 2,210,810 of JACEHZ010000471.1, read as the reverse complement.
ATAGAGGTTACTCTAATTCCATAATCACTATGAACATGTCTAAATACAATCATAACGCAAGTGCAGGTGTGAAGGTATCTACAATACCAATAATCTAAATATTTGTTTGTTTGAGACTCAGTTTGCAATTAAAATATCTCTTATTATAATTTCAACCAAAATGAAATAAATGAAGTTCTCAAAACTCTAATCCGAGCTAATCATTTCTTTTATCTCCACTTTGTCTCTCCATTGCACATTTATAGAAAAATCAAAATGGATAAATAATAAATTTACTTTAGCTATCTTTTTTTAGTGGAGAGTTTGCACCATTCACTGGTAAACTCCAGTCATCCCAATCCTATATATCCAAACATACACTAAAAGTTCTTATATGTTATATTATCTATGGTTTCTAATAACCAGTGAAGGGAATACTTCACGATAATATTTTCTCTTGTAGTAAAGAAATAAATGTTGCATATTTGCCAAGTTATTTTAGGTTGCTGGTCAGCTTACCTGTCCTGCTATGGTTTGGAAGCCCTAATTGAGGCCACAAATAATCCATCTCTCACTTGTGTACACCTTAAATCAAAACTAATAAAAAACTCATCAAATAAATCACTAAATTAAAAATTTTTAAACCCAAAAATAAAACAATCATACCTTTCTGAACTTAGATCCCATGCGCACACAAAATTCGAGTCAACAAAAACTGAGTAATCCCATGAATACACAAAATTAAAAATTAGAATGAGAATTCGGTTAATGAAATGAAATTAGAATCGTCGCATCGCATATAGAGGCTACCGATTCGGTGGAGGGGAGTCGCTGATACGGAGTCGCCTGATATTTGCGCTCGATTTGGTGAAGAGGAGTCACCAATACGGAATCAGCAGCGGATCAGATATCGGCGACCTCTTGATTGGGGTTCGACATTGGATTTGGATTTGCTTTGAGATTTTCAAAATTTCAAAATTTCAATTTAATTTTTTTTTAATTTTAAAATTTTTAATTTTTTTTGAAAATTTTAAAATTTTAAAAATTTTTTATTTTAAAAATATTTTTGATATTTTAAATTTAAAAATATATATTTTAATATTTTTAATTTTAAAATTTTTTTTTATAAGTTTTTGATTTTTTTGAATTATTTTTAAAGTTTTTAAATTTTTAGTTTTTTTAGTTTTAAGTTTTTAAGTTTTTAAGTTTTTTTTAAAATAAAATTTTTAAATTTTTTATTTTCTTAATTTTTTGAATAAGAGAGAGAGAGATAGAGAATTAAATAAATAAAAGAGTTGTTTTGGGTGGGGAAATTTGAGTTTTGGGGGGGAACTTTTGGGGGGAAAATTATGTTTTGGGAGGTTAAATCAGGGCTTTGATTTTGGGGGGATTGAAGGAGAGCCACTTGATAGCTTTCTTTGTATTTTATTATATATACTAGACTTGCCCGTGGCCACGTGCGTACGACACGTCTTCAGAACGATATAACATGTGAAAAGTCTTGTAAACAGTAAATCAACAATTATGTAGCTGAAGTTTGAAATAATTAGTTGTAAATAAAAGTCCATGTTTCCATTAGTATATGGTGAAAAATAATTATAAATTGAGATATAAAAGTCCATGTTTCCATATATATATATATATATATATATATATATATATATATATATATATATATATATAGTCCCCTTCGGTTGCACACTACTTTTGGTGAGCACTCCGTGAGCACTCACGAAGTAGAGACCCTATGAAAAATCCGAACCGCTCATATTGTTCTATATGCCTTAGATAGCCTAGCAATAAAAAATCAAGTAATTTGAAGTTCATTTGCCCATCCATCATGCTGTTAGAATTTTCAGCCATACAATTTTGTGATGATGTAAATCATGGGCAAATGAACTTCAAATTACTTGATTTTTTATTGTTAGGCTATCTAAGGCATATAGAACGATATGAGCGGTTCGGATTTTTCATAGGGTCTCTAGTTCATGAGTGCTCACGGAGTGCTCACCAAAGTAGTTTGCAACCGAAGATTTCTCTCTCTCTCTCTCTCTCTCTATATATATATATATATATATATGGGGAAAAGGGGTATGAGCAACTTGCTATTTTAGAATAAGCAATTGATGATGTGGCAAACATGTGATTGGAAAATTCTTAAAAGGGTTAGTTGTCCAATGTATCACATGCATGTCACATAATCAATTGCTCATTTACTAATGAGCAAGTTGCTCATATCCCTTTTACCCTATATATATATATATATATATAGAGAGAGAGAGAGAGAGAGAGAGAGAGAGAGAGAGAGAGAGAGAGAGAGAGAGAGAGATAATTAAATAAATAAATGAGTTGTTTGGGGATTTGAATTTGAGTTTTGGGGGAAAAATATGTTTTGTGAGGTTAGATCTAGGCCTTTGATTTGGGGGGTATTGAAGGAGAGCCACTTGATAGCTTTCTTTGTGGGGATTGAAGGTGAGCCACTTAATAGCTTTCTTTGTGTTTTATTATATATATATATATATATATATATATAATAAAACACAAAGAAAGCTATTAAGTGGCTCTCCTTCAATCCCCCAAAAATCAAAGGTCCAGATCTAACCTCACAAAACATATTTTTCCACCCAAAATTTCAAACCCCAAAATCAAATTTTTTCCCCCAAAACTAAAAAACTCATTACTTTATTACTCTCTCTCTCTCTCTTATCTTTTCACTTTTTCATATTTCTCCCTTTCTCTCTCTCCCTACCTCTCTCTCCCATTCTTTCTTTATTTATTTAAAAATTTAGATTTTAAGATTTCAAGTTTGTAAATTTTTCAAAATTTTTATGTTTTTTTATTGCACATGTTATATTGAAAATAGCAAATATATCTCTTCAAATGTTAAATTTTATTATTTTCCAGACTTAAAGTTCTAAGAAGTTAGATTTACACCCTCATTTATAATTATTTTTCAACATATACTAATGAAAACATGGACTTTTATTTACAACTAATTATTGTCATACTATTCAAACTTGAGTTACATAATTGTTGTTTTACTCTTTACATGGCTTTTCGTGTTTTGTATCGTTCCGAAGACGTGCCGTAGGCACGGGCCCACGGGCAAATCTAGTATATATAATAAAACACAAAGAAAGCTATCAAGTGGCTCTCATTCAATAAAGTTGAAATCAACGGTCCAGATTTAACCTCACAAAACATATTTTCCCACCCAAAAGTTCCCTCCCAAAACTCAAATTCAAATCCCAAAACAACTCTTGTATTTATTTATTTTTTCTCTCTCTCTCTATTTACTCAGAAATTTATATTTTTAGATTTCAAGTTTGTAAATTTTCAGATTTTTTTAATACATTTTTTTATTGCTTATGTTACATTCAAAGTAGCAAATATCTTATCAACAGTTAAATTTCATCAACAGTTCTAAGAAGTTGGATTTTGCACCCCCATTTATAAATATTTTTCAACATATACTAATGGAAACATGGACTTTTATTTACAACTAATTATTGTTTTACTATTCAAACTTGAGCTACATAATTGTTGTTTTACTGTTTACAAGAATTTCATATGTTGTATCGTTCCAAAGACGTGTCGTAGGCACGTGCCCACGGGTAAATCTAATATATATATATATATATAAAATAAATAATAATGTGAGAAGTGTGGTCGTTGGCCTATATGACTTCAATGGGCTATGAGATTAACTGAATTAATTAATGAACCTATAAAAGTGGCCTTTGGGGCTATGGGCATCAAAATGAAAAATGAAGAAGTGGCTGCATGCACATGTTGACGTGGCTTGGTAGAGGAGGTGGGTTTAGTCCCACATCGTCCAAAGTAGTGAGAGAAAGAGAGAATATATTAGGAAGCTAATGATCAAAGAGTACCTAATATGCTATAGCCCTTTTTGTGAAGCACGCCTGTGGTGGACAGTTGTTAGGATTTTATTTGTTCGTGTATTGCGCGCACGTGTAGCCACGTGCGTAGCTGAGCCGGGCTCGGAGCGTTACACTATGTGTTAGTGTGTGTGTATATATATTGTAAGGATATAAGTCATATATTAATATTTTGTTTCGTAGGCGAAGTCCAATCTTGTTAATCGTTCGGGAGCCTCCATGAAACTCTTATGTTCCTCGCATACCGATATGAAAGAAGTTGTATTAGATTGGAGAATAGGATATCATGTTCATATATGCCAATTCCCAAATAGAGGTTTCAGCATGTGCAAGGAACCTATTAGAAAAGTTTAAATTCTATTTACAACAACGTTTAGTGGATGACTATTAGTGATGTAAACTTCACCCTAGGTAGAGAATTTTCTAGAATATTAAAAGATTAAGTTTACCAACATGTAATACCGATTAAGTTAGAAATTAAAACTAGTGATGAGTTTGATGGATTTTCAAGAAATGAACTAAGTTAGCAATTTGATGTAAACTTAACCCTAGGTAGAGAATTTCTAAGAATATTAGAAGATTAAGTTTACCAACATGTAATGCGGATTAAGTTAGAAATTTAAACTAATAACTGGTTGGGTGGATTTTCAAGCAATTGAATACGTTCACAGTCCCAATTCAAGAGTCAAGCTTAACAATCAACAATTATACTTACGTGTTCTTAGCTAGTAAATAAAGATTTGTACCCTACCTAGCAATTTAAAGCACACTCAATATTTGTGGACGACAGAAAATTCAGATAATAATCTATAGATGATAAAGTAGTATCACACAAATAATGGAGAAAAGAAAGAAGTTACCGGTGCGAAGAAATTGCCTTGGATCTGAGTTGAAGCACTACGATCCACCAAAGTTGAGAAGTCGACTAGTGGTGGATGCTGACGGTCGCCGTTGGGATGCGACAGGGAAGAAGGAGCAGTGGTGGCAGCTGACGGTCGATGGGTGCTGACGAGGAAAGTGGGTTGCTGAAATGAAGACCAATGACAATGGAGGAGGACCGGGGATGGTGAGGATGAAGAGTTGATCAGGATGAGGGCCTGTGGGCGGTTGGGCGGCGCACGCGCCAGAGCTGATTGAAAAGCTCGGGTTGTGGTTGACGTAGCGATGAGGGTGTTTTGGGCGATTGGTTTGTGGTGCGGTGGTGCGGCACTGGCGGGGGTTTCGACGACGGTCAGGGAGTCGACGGGGTTGCTGGCGGCCGTCGACGGAGACAGTTAAGGTTTCGATGGGTTTTGAAGAAGAAAGAGAGAAGCAGATGAAGCGGGGGGGGGGGGGGGGGGTCGACGGCTGTGAAGAACCCTAATGCCTTCTTATGGTCTCACACGCACAAGAATAGAATGCAGAACAATAACTCAACACAATAATTTTTTTAATCAAGAATAACATATTTTCTCATTATTGTCAAGGCCTATATATATGCTCAAATAAAATCTCAATACAAATCTTCAAAATATTCTAATACATAAAATAAAGAGTGCAAATTATAAAACTACTACATATGGCTAAATCTCAAAATAAAACAAAACAGACCCGATGTCCTCATCACAATCCCAATTAAATATTAAGCCTAAGATTCAATGATTATACTTAAGTATTTTTATCAAGTAAATATTCTATAGTGATTCGTACGCTATTAGGCAAGTAAAAACACACACACACACACTCAATATTTGTGGATGATAGTAAATTTACATAATATTCTAGATATGATAGGAAGTAACACAAATAATGGAGAAATAGAACGAAATTACCGAGGTTCGATGTCGCCGCGGATGGAGAGGAAGCTGATGCTGGGACTGGGTTTAATCCAACAACCCAAAGCAAACAACAATATCAGATCCAATGGAAAGCATTGCAAGTTGTTGTTAGCCTCACACAAAGATCCGATCTCTTTGCCTGAACATGAAACACTGAAATCTACCAATCAGAAAAATCAGATCAGATCTCACTTGCGCTGTGTTTGCGCTCGGGAAGGAGAAGGAGGCAGGGGTCGGGCCAACGACTTGCGGTGGTGTGGGAATGCTGGTGGTCTGCGGGGGCGCTGGTGAGGGTCACGTCTGTTGGAGAGGAGGGGGTTCGGGGGTAGTGTTGGGTTTAGATGAAGGAGGGGCAGTCGGGGTTGATGGTGATGGATGCCGGGGGGTGATGGAAAGGATGGGTGCGGGTTTGACGAGGCTACGACGAGGTGAGATCGAGACGAGGGCGAGAGCGGGGTGAGGGGGATGTATGGGTTTCGGGATGAGAAGGAGAAGAAGAAGAGGAAGTGAATGGTGGCTAAAGAAGGAGGGTTGGAATTTGGAGTTTGAATAAAAGATTTGGGGGTTTGGGTGTAGTTTAGGGTTTCTCATAAATCCTAATAATCCCTTATGCTTCACACACACAAGAGAATAATGAAGAGCAAAAACTCAATAGACAATAAATTTTCAATCAATCAAAGCATAACTTCTCATTAGTTTAGAAGCCTATATATAGGCTCAAAACAAATCTCAAAACAAATCTCAAAACAAATCTTCAAAATTCAGAAAGTAAAGGGTGCAAATAGTAAAACTACTACATATGCCAAAATAACTAAAAATGCTGAAATGAAAATAACTAGGCTAATAAAATAGTCATCATAGACAATGACTGTGCTGATAGAAATGCCCAAATCGTCTCGAATTGATGTCCTCATCAATTAGGTTAAATATCAATTAAACCTTACTCTAAGGGAACTCCCACCAAAACCTTATTTACTAAAGTACTCTAGTAACCCTAAATGAAGAAACTAGATTGCATTGAACTATAATAAACTTTTAAAAAATTCACAAAAAAAAACTGTCTTGAATTCGTTTTACTCCACTCACCTAGCATGAGCTAACTTTTCTAAGAACTGACACACGATATTTTCTTTGCGAAAAGGCCTATGACTTGAATTAATACACCCTTTCTCTCCCTAGAGAAAGAACATAATTGTAATTTAACACTTCGTAGCAAACATCTAATAGTTATCAACAGCCAGATACTAAGTTCTTGGTAGTTGCAAGCTAGGTTACCCAGTTCACTCAAACCCCATGTTTTACGATCTGGGTCATCCATTTCAAAACGTGGTAAGATCGCTATCTGAATAGCTAAAATGAGCAAACCAGAATAAAAAAAACCCTAGATAGGATTGTAATCCATGTAACAGTAACAAACCTCAACTAATTATAAAAATAGACTAAGGAATAACATTGAATTTGTGAACCCTATCTTCAAATCATGAAACTGCAAAATAGATGTGATCCTTGCCTAAACGTATTTCGTTCCGGCTAGTGATCCGAAGAAAGTTCCCCCCTTCATACCACGTTCCAGCACTATTGGCGTTTTTCGTACATGTTTGCTTTCCGCTACCGAAGCGATTCGATCCGTACCAGGCAGCCTTGGTCGCAAGTAAGGAAGTTCATGTCTTGATGATAGTTCTGAACTGATTCTTTTGAACCGCAGATATCTAAATAGACGAACATAGGATGCTGCCAAATTGCCGGGTCTTGCTCATCTCCTCAACCTCGCAATCCATGTCACAAATATTATATCTTAATCCATGTAGGAAGGATGAAAATCTACATGTTTATGTAGTAATTCCGCCTTATTGGTTTTTAACAAGTTAATTTAAGAAAGAAAACTGTTATGCCCTTTTATCATTCCAAGTATAATTTCATCAAATACATAGGAAGATAGATCTAGTATCGTATAGATAGTCACAGAGGATGTTACATTTCTCTAAGACAAAAAACTGTTATTTACCGTTATGTACATTAACAGAAAATATTTCATGCAAGTAATAATTGTCTCAGCTAGCGAACTACTTGAAGAATATAATAATATACCAAAGAACCCCAGTGTGACTAACCCATTAAAACTTCCAAAGCAAGATCTGGATTTTTATGCATGCTACGAAACATTTAATTGGCAATTCAAATGATTTAAAAATCTCAAAATATTTCGTGACGAATTGCGTGGCAGAAAAGTAAAATGGTTGATGCATTCCAATCATAGGATCTAGTAATATAAAAAGAATATGTCAAATGTAAGGCCATTATATTCACATCAGCTGTTTATAAGGATATAATTATGTGAGACCGAAATGGAGAAAATCAGGGGTAAATAAAGAGCGAAGTTCTTTACTCACCTTACTGCAATATGCTAAGAGCCTAGCTAAGATTACAAGATATAGATCATAAACTTCGAGAATGCCATGAATTAAATTTATATACCTTCTCTGTCCGCTGAAATAGAACATAATTATAATATAATCGACATCTAGTTATATGTCAACTTTCATATACAAAGGTCATGGAAGTCACACGCAATAAAGCAAGTTCATTAAAAAGTTACATAACTGTTATACGCAAATGAGCCACATAAGAAATACAAGCCAAATTACAGAAAACTGCATGGACCCTTTCACATCATATATATGACTTTGAACCTTCGAGCAAGCTTACTGATATATCATGACTTTCAGAAGCCTCGCCCTGCATCCTCCAAACCTTTCACAGCCCCATCACCACTTTCATTACCTTTCCCAGATGACAATGAAAGTGACGGCCTGATCGCTTTGGACCCCTCAGAATTTGCTGGGCCATCAGGGTACTTAGCAGTCAAGTTCCTTTTTGCAATGTCCACTTTCTCTTTTGCTCGGTCGCAGATGGCTTGAAAGACATCATACTGAATCTTAGGGTTATCAAGGCCATTGTTGGTCAGCGTATCCTTGCAACCCCCAAATATCTGCATGTAATGCAGATATTTTGCTGTTGAATCGGCATAGGCCTTGTAGGCCTTGCTCATCTCTTCAGCCTCACGATCCATGGAAGTGAAAATACTAACCTAATTGATTTAAGAAGATAAATGTATGCGTGTATGTGCGTAACTATTTATATAATAAAATCAAATTCTGTCCAGCTCAGCTGTCTATAGTATTGGATTTCCGACAAGTTTATTCTTGAAAGAAATTAAACTGTAATACTTTCATCATTCATGGTATAGTTCCATACATTTAATAGACAGGTAGTATATATGGGTATCATTAAAGTTACAATGGCAATAGATTTTGTCACTTAACGGAATCTGAAAGAAAAAAAACATTAGACCGTTATTCTTGGTAAGAAATATTTCCTGCATCTAACATAATACAGTATATTGGAGTCAAAAAATCAACTTGAAGAATATTAATATGAATGTAATCATAAATGCTAGATATGAATGACCACCTGATGCAGTGAAACGAGGTCAAATATTAGCCTCTTCACCTCTGTGAAGATCACCAATGGCATGGCGTCTCAAGCCAGAGTGCCCTCCCAAAAATTTCATAGTAGTTGGTATGAAAACACACTGCATGCATGTAAATTAGTTGTGTTTGGAAAGAGCCGTGTAATCTGCATGTCTAACCTTAAACAACGGATGAAGGAATTTAGAACACCGAGAAATTAGTCGCAACAGGATTTGGCTGAGAGCTCTACCAAGATTTGAAACTATTAGTTGGGTATTTAGATTGGTTCAAACTAGTTCCAGAAAAATATGGTTCTTGTTTCGACAGATTTAACCAAGTCTAAGCCAGAACACTACTTGTGTATTCCTCTTTCACTAACCCATCAAAATCAGTTTAACATCAGAATTCTTCTGTCAGATCATAAATTTGCAATTCGAAGGATTTAGAAATCAAAATGTTAATAACAATCAATAACTGTGATACATGAGAGGAAAAAGAACCACATGCATTCATGTATTTTGATCAACAATTTTTTTAAAAAAAAACTTATTGATAACAATATGAGGCCATTATATTGACATTCCGAGAAATGTTAGGCCATTATGTTCACATTCCAAAAAGTGTAAGGCCATTATGTTCACATTCCAAAAAGTGTAAAGCCATTATATTCAAATTGAAGCCACTTAAAAGGTATCTATATGATTAAAGTATATTGATTGTAGAATGTATATACATATAGCTTGTAAAATGCATATCCACTAAAAGGATACATATTCAGCATGTGCAAGAAACTTATTTCAGAAAGTTGAAATTTTGTTTGAAATAACTTCCTTTCAATAGATGACTATTTAACATTTTCATAATAAATAAAACAATAAAATAGATGCTATTTAATTATGTTTCAAATGATGGAGAAATATTTTATTTTTTCTTATTGGATATTCAATATTCGAATTTAGCAAAGATAAAGTTACCGAATTTGGCCAAGGCCTAGTTGCCCTTGCTCGTCTCCTCAACTTCGTGATTCATGTTAGGAAGATATTAATTATAATCCATGTAAGAAGGTTCAATGCATGTATTGTTTAGATAATAATTCTATCTAGCTGTTGTATAATAGTTTCAGTGATGACAGATTTCGCAACTTATCAAATTGATGAAGAAAACCTTATCTACCATTAAGGCGGTAACTGTTATTTAATGAACAGAAAATTGTTTTTCGTTGTTATTACACCTGATATTTCCTGCGAATGATTATAGTCTCAGTAATCAGTTTAATGAAACTATGAAGGTACCAGTAAACCTCAGGCAATATGGCCAACCCACAATAATTTCCACAACTAGGCCTTCTGTGTTTAAACCAACTTTTGAGCTCTGTTCCGCTGTCTTTTTGGCCACCTCCCTAATTTCATTGACATTAGTCTATAGGGAAACCAACCTAGTGGACCTATCCCGGCGTCTCTTTTTAGTACATCCTCTAATAATAGTCCTTTCCCAGCCAACTCTGACCTTTCGGGTAATGAGCTAACACGGGAGATATCGAAATCTTATCTGTGTCAAATTTGGTACGATGATCAATTTGGCGAATAACAAAGCTCACAGGGGATGGTTTGTGTCTGTTTGGCAATTTGAGCACAGCGGGTGCGGTGCCAGACAGTTGCAGAGGAACAAGCTGAGTTTTAAAATCACGGGTATGGTGTACCCTCTGGGTCTAAATGTTTGGATATCAGTCATAATCAAATTTAGGGGGAGATTTCACAGTAGATAACCAATCAATGTAAATTTGTGGACATTGGATCTGAGCTATAATATGTTGTGTGGCAAGATTCCAACATGGAGCTAGCGACACTCAGTTTGATCCGACATGTTTTGCACATAACAAGTGTCTCTGTGGAGCGCCACTGGCTCCTTCCAAGCTATCATCAGGTGATTCAGGTAGCTAGCATTTGAGATTGTTCATTGAGTGAGTGTTATTGTTTTCAATCAATAAGTGTATTCAATGCAATGCATTTATGGGTTGAAAATATGTGAATTTGTTCTGAGAATTTCTTGAATAAAAATAGAGTTTAATTTTGGAGTTATATTTTTTGTGTGAATAGACCTGTTTATTGCGAACACATTAGCCTACTAGTGCAATAATACACTGTATACACCCAAGGGACATTATTATGATCCTAGAGTGGTGCTTGTTATTCCTGATATGAACCGAGTATGTTTGCGTTGTGCCAGAGCGAGCTAGCTAGCCACTGGATTTTGGAAGCACCATTACAAACTGCGAAGAGAGAATCCAAGGCTGACTTCTCGTCATATCTTTTCATAACTGAGAGAGAAATGGAGAGTACTCACAAGGAGATAGGGAGAGTACTGAATGAGAAGGTGGCCATTTTAACAACTTGCTTTGAATAAATGACTATCTAGGTTACTTTCAAAGATAATGAAATATTGTATTGTTCTTATGGGGTATTGTATATCCGGATTTGATCATGGCAGTGTTGACCTTGCTCATCTCCTCAACTTCTCGATCCATGTCTCAGGAAGATATAAAGAATTAAGATTGAATGCATGTAGTATATATTAGATAGTAATTACATTCAGTTGTTGTTATATAGTGGTTTCAAACTTTCAATATATATGAGAGATTACATGAATTATCAAATTGATATTAGAACACATTTAGCTTTATCCCAGACAGAAGTTATTTATCGTTATTATTACAGTCTACAGATATTTCCTGCAAATAGTAATAGTCCCAGTAATCAGTTTGAAGAAATATATGAATGTGAATGAAATAATTTTTGAGTTTAAAACATAAAAGAAATTGAATTTGGGGGTAAATTTGAAGAAATAAGAAAATATAAGTTAGGGTTAATTTCCTTTCCTTATTCGATGAAGAAAAACTGAAATCAGTTCTTGCTCAACTCAAATCAGCTCCTACCTTCAGTCTGCCGCAATTCCTCACGGCGATGACCAAGTTTCCATCTCTCGTCGTCCTTCGACAGTGAGTCGACGCCGACGTCCTTCCTCTCTCTGCTTGACGGCGAATCGATGCCGACATCCTTCTCGTCTGATCCCTCCTCCGTCTCTCGCTAATGACGGCCACCATCGACCGATATGAGGTAAATGGCTAGCATTTTTGCCTCTCTACTCTCTCTCTATCGGATAGTTTGCCTCTCATTTTTTGTGTAATTATTTATATATATATATAAATATATATATATAGAGAGAGAGAGACATATCCTGCCGTATTCCGTATTCTATTTTTTTAGAAAATTGTCGTATTTCCCGTACTCGTGTTCCTGTACATATATCGCCGTATCCGTATTGGTGCTTCATAGTTTCTTATGAATGAAACACCGGGGCTTCTTGCACTCACGGTTTTAATTAAAAAAAAAACAGTGGCACTGAGAAAAACAAGTTATGAAAATTTATTTGAAATTCCATAGAAGGTTACAAAGGAAAATAAAATGAAGAGACCCTGTCACCATGAAATCTGATTCTTCAAAGTTTAAACACATTTATGTGCCGTATTCTGAACTCTGTACAACCTATGGAGCTTAATTTGCCGGTATATCAGCTAATCTTCCAATTCCTTTTGCTTTTTCGTCGCCCCTGTGAACAGATGACAATGAAGACTTTGGTGACCCTCGCATCACCTACCTTCTTATGTAATTCTTAGACGTCGCCTTCAACGTGGCCAGCACAGAATTTGCAGCAGTGCTGGCAAGATTCATATCCGGAATAAGTCTCCTCTTTGCAAGGTCCAACTTTTTGTCAGCTCTGTCACAGGTGGCTTTGAAGGCCTCATACTTGACATTTAGGTTCTCCAGTGCCATGTTGGCAAGTGGACACTCACGCCCTCCAGATTCATGCACACTTTGCAGGAATGATTCCGCTGCATCGGCAAAAGTCTTCGAGGCCTTGCTCATCTCTTTAAGCTCGCGATCCATGGTAGAAATTAAAAATAAAAATAAAATCTTTTTTGAGTGAAGGTTGGTATATTCATGAATTTATACTGCAAAGTTATGTCAGTAAATGATAATAAAAGGTGAAATAAATAAACGTGATAGCGAAGTATGATTATCATTAAAAGTAAAAATATGTGTTGGATATCAAATCAAATAGAGAATAATGAGAACATGCACATAACTATTTACTAAATATTGCCCATGAAATTCTATCTACCTATTTCAACAATCTTTCAAAATCAAAATATTGGTTTTTAGCTTGTTATGGTGTACTCAAAATAGTTTAATGGTGCAAGTTTAATAATCTAATGAATGCATGCTTATTAACTAAGCGAATTTTTTTTGTACAGCTAGGACTATACCATATTTAGATGGTATATAATTAATATCAGCTAGTATATGTGTAGAATGCGTGCCTTCTTCTCGCCATGAACTATGAATGCTAATCCTTGATAGTGGAAAATCACTGTGGTCCTTGTCGTTGTACTGAAGGAGTTCATCATATTCACTGCGCTATCAGAATCGTCAAGAAGCAGCAACCTCCTTTTTGTGTTTGTCCAGTTCTTCAACTTGGTCGCAGGTGGCTTTGAAGATTTCATACTGAATCTTTAACATTAATTTTCAAGGGCAGCATTGTTGAGGGGGTTCTGCTCACCCCCCCGGATGTCTGCTTGGCTCTCAGATACGATGCCATTGCATGCATTGCTCATCTCCTCAACCTCGTGATCCACAGGCCTGTCAGAAACAATATTAATCCCAATCTATGTAGAAAGGCTGACTGAATGTCAAAACAATAGTTGGAGAGGATAAATGGTCTACAAGCGAGGGAGGGAGTGAGAGAGTGAGCTCATATTGGCACGAGAAATTCTCTTTGGAGAGGTTAGATTGGAGAGGTCAGACGATCAATACGATTATATTTCGATGTATTTTTTGTTTATTGGTTGGGGTGTATGAGTTCCAGAATCTAACATGTTGGAATCTGAACTTCATAAGCCTTATTTTTGGTTGTATGTTTTGTTAAATTCTTTTTAATGACTTGGTTTTGTTAAAATATATTTTGCCGGTTGGAATCCCGTAGGATTCTAACCTTTTATTTTTTTTTTCTTAAAAAAAATAGATTTAAAAAAAAATCTTTTTTCATGGAGCGCGGGGGCATTCAACCCATCGTTTGTTTAACGATAAAATAAAATAAAATGTTGGAACAATATAAATCCTAATCTGTGTTAAACTTTGATAATTCTCTCCAGCAGTTTAATTACAGGACATATATTGATCTTTTAAACTTAATTCAGGAAAGAAAACCGTGGTCCTTCTTGATCTTTTCACATAAAATTTGATCAATCAGATAGACACATGATCTCACTGATGCGATAGAGTTCGTCTGACCCATGAATCAACAAAAAAGCCGTTATTACCTTTAGCTATTCTGTTACTTAGGATGCAATATTACCCGCAAATAAGAATCATCACAGTAGACAGGTCGAAGAATAATATGAATGTATCATTAAACCCCCAACTGCAACTGCCCATCAAAATTTTCATAACAAGATCAGGACTTCTCTGCCCTCAAAACTTCGAACGACTGGCAATTCAAATGATTTAAAAATTCTAAGTATTTCATTCCAGATTATTACATGCACAGACATAAGAACCAAATGAAGTCGTGCAATTTAAACAAAATAGAGCTACGGCTTTTAAAAATAAAAATGAAGTCATGCAATCTAATCGTAGATCTAATACAAATAAAATAACATAGGTTAGTATTATGCCAATGTATCCTCAGTTCCAGCCGATAATCATAAATAATCGTGTGGCCCAGTCGGGGAGAATGCTGACCCACCGTTTTGGTCACTGTTAATGATTTTTTTTTTAAAAAAAAAAAAAACTTGTCAGGTCAGTGGATCACATTCTTATTTAAAAAATGGCGTCAGGAAGGTCGTGAGTTTGTGTATGTGTATACATTACAATAAGGGTTACATTGGGATTTCCTTTTGGACATTCTTACTTATCGTAGTTTCGGTCCGAAATGGATTGTCTGGATTAAATCCAGCTTATTCTCGGGGACGTCATCTATCTTTATCAACGGGACGGAAGGCCACAAGTTCAAAATCAGATGTGGCCTCCGCCAAGGTGATCCCCTGTCATCGCTGCTTTTTTCTCTTGTAGCTGATGTTTTTAGCAAGTTCCTTAGGAATGCTTGGCATTTGAATATGATCGAGGGTATCGGAAGTTCCCCCTATTTCGAGGGAGTGCTCAACCTTCAATTTGCAGATGATACTATTATTTTCACCAAACCGAACACCCACTCTCTTCGTAATCTCAAACTTCTTCTTTACTGCTTCGAAATGGCTTCCGGCCTTTCGATCAATTTCCAAAATTCCTCTGTTCTTTGGTTGGTTGGATCTCCCAACCGCCAAGTGGAGGTTTCCAATTGCTTCAATTGTCCCATCGCCTCCTTCCCGATCTCGTACTTAGGCATTCCCCTTCGTTGGGGTAAGCTGCACAAATCGGATTGGGTCCCTCTCATAGATAAAGTTGAAGCCAGACTCAATGTGTGGTCGGGCAAACTCATGTCTAGAGGGGGTAGACTGACTCTTATTAATTCGGTGATTTCTGCCATGCCCCTCTACCTTATGCCCTTCTACTTTTTACCTTCCTGGGTGATCAAAAGGATTGATCAAATCAGGAGTAATTTTTTCTGGAATGGGTCGTCTCTTTTTAAACCTGGGTCCCACTTGTGCCAGTGGAAGCTGATTTGTTCGTCCAAAGAAGAGGGGGGTCTTGGTGTTTTGGACCTTCGTAATCATAACATTGCCCTGTTGGGGAAATGGTTGTGGAAACTCCAAAATTTAGATCACTTACCTTGGATTCGTTGTATCAAAAATTATCAAATCACCTCCCCCAATTGGTGGGATTTTCCGGAAACTGCTTTCCGCCATGCTTCCCCTTTTTGGAAAGGAGTCTGGAAGGCATCAGCTGCTTTTAAGTGTGGTATTTATCGCTCTTGCCATGACGGATCTAGAGCCAAATTCTGGACTGATCTGTGGATTGGCAACACCACTCTTGCCACGGCTTTCCCTTCTCTCTTTCGATTGGCAGCCTTTCCGTTGGCGTCCGTAGCGGACTCTTTCACCTTGATTGACGATAATCGATACTGGTTTATACCGTTCACGATCGAGCTTCTTCTAACTTTGGCTGAGGTCTTTAATGACCTCATTTCGTCCCTCAATAACTACGAATGGAGCCAGTCTGAGGGCATAGGTTGGCGTTGGTCCTCGACTGGTACCTTTTCCGTCAAATCTTTTTATAGTTTCCTTAATTCGAGGGGAGTTCAATCATCGGTAGCAAAATATTTCTGGGATTCTTGGGCTCCTCTTAAGGTAAAGATCAATTCTTGGCTTGCTTTTAATAACAAGCTACTCACTGTTGAAGTGTTGAACAAAAGGAATTTAGCCTGGGGGCAGCTCTGTTCGCTTTGTGTTCAGCACTCTGAAGATATCAATCATCTTTTTGTTCAATGTCCCATTATCATCCCGTTGTGGAGGATTTGCTCTCTTGCGTGGGGCACTGGATTTATCCCCCCATCATTAGCCGATTGCTGGTCCGTTAGACCCGCGAATGACTCGTGTAGTAGTGCTTGGATTTTGTCGATCCATACCATTATTTGGATCATTTGGAAGGAGAGGAACCTCAGACTGTTCCAGCATCGCAGTTCGTCCATTACTGCGATGATTGATGAGTTTTTATATCTGTTCAAACTATGGGCTTCAAATTTGAAACCCATAGATAATGCTACTATCGCTTACCATAAATTAGAAGAAGCTGTTCATTGTCTTCGCACTCTTCATGCCCTATAATTATTAGTGTTTCTGATTATATTCTCTCCATTTTGCTATTGTAGGCTTTTTCACGTCATACTAACCATTACTCTCACTTTCTCTTCTTCTCCACTTTAATCTGCAGGTTTGATTCCTCCCTGATAGGGAGGCTTCTTTTGAGTTTTGATCTCGCTCTCTACTGATGCCTTGCTCTGGGCTCAGCCCCTACTGTTGATGTTTGTAAGGTTTTTTGGGCCTGCCCCTCTATATGGGATCTTTTGGTGTTTAGTATCTGCGTTTGGCTTCGATCATCAGCTTCTCTTCCATGGATTCTTTGCCCTGGACTTGTCGTCGTCTCTCTCTCTCTTGGCTGTTTATCTTCTTTTGTTGTTTTAATTTCATGGAATGGGGATTCTGATGTTTTTGAAAATCTTTATTTTTGATGCTTGATGTATCGTTATGGTTAGACTGTAGCTGTTAAGCTGATAGTTGATGGCTCTCTGTTTATGATGTCTGGTTTCTGTGTTCTTGAAGGCGGTTACTCATGTGATTCTTATCTATGGTTGTTCTTTCCGTTGCCTTTCCGCTGACCTGAGTTATGTCAGTGCGCATTACTCTCCATTTGATAATGGTTCTTGTTGATGAGTATCTCTCTGTTTATGATGTATTCTGAATGCGATGTGAAGGCAGTTGATCTGCTGTTTTATTTCTCTGCGTTCTATCCCCTTTGCTTTCATGCTGTTCAGGTTTGTATCAGGGAATTTTATTCTATGTTGGAAGGCTCCGATATTATTGTTTGGTGTTGTGATCAGATAGCTCAGATCCCTTCTTTCACTGATTTCATGGTCATGTTGGGTTTCTCCTCCGATCCTTGTTGCTTTGTGGCTGGCTGCTGCGAGTGGGCTTGTCTTGTTCTCTCGGTGGTCCCTTGATCTGAGGAGGCTCCAGCTTGCCCAATGTGTGCCTGACACTGGGGGGGCTTCGATTTCGGGAGAGAGCTGCTGCTGTATCGGAGAGCCTCCTTTTGCTGCGCTTTACAGTTTTCTTAATGTTCTTTTTGATGTAATTTTGTATTGGCTTTCCATTGCGGCTTGTAAATTTTAACTATTATTGGTTTATTATATTAATTATCTGATGGCTGGGGTCGTAAGACCCTATCCGGTTCATCAAAAATAAGGGTTACATTGACTTTCTTTCTTTTTCTTTATTTTCAACTGGTATAATGCACGTGCGATGCACGTCTATAAAGGTGTGTAGGATTTTGAGGAAGGGGCAAGTCACCGAAGAGAATCATGCATGCATGCAGACAGGTATGCACAATTTATTCTTTTTTATATTTGCATGCATGTGTTAGATCTACTGCTTTGATAGAAGGAAACTTTCTTATGAATAAATTGTGCATGCAAGTACATGCAAATCTATACTATTAATTATTTCCCCAAATCTATGCAGACAGGCTTGCAAATCTATGTATGTTAATTATTTTTTCAATACAGGCAAATTACATTTTTGACCTCCGATATTAACCTTATATTTTTTTTAGCCTTTTATGTTTATGAGGGCATGATAGTAAAAAGTCGCCAAAATAGGACTTTGCTTAATAATAGTATAGATGTGTATATCTCTATAGAGTCATAGACTGGTGTCGCAGGTCTTTCATGCTATTCTAGGGTAGTGTACTAGTGTGAGCTGTAATCTCACCTTGCAATTATTATCTAGGTGAAGCAACTTTGATTATTGATGAAATTTAAGAGCTCATTCTTAAATTAGTTATAGTGGAGCGCTGAGTCTAGCTATCCTTTTAATTTAAAAGAAAAAAATAAATAAATAAATCTTTTATATGCCCCTATTAAAGGTGCATTCAGGCGAGTAATCACTCCTCCAAGTCCACATGCTCAACCCATAATAGCCACTTATGAAGTTCATCTTTTGGTTTGACTAATCAACCATTTCAGTGATTTTGTTCCTCCTTGCCTTGACAATGATAAACCACTCACATGCCAGACCAGGTTCGATCTTTCATCGGGTGCGTGCGTTAAGCTCAGGTTTAAAAGCAAAAAAAGATCTGCACCCACGGCCTACATTTTGACCACAAAAAGGACCCTCAATCTGCTGGGAGTGTTAGAATATAAATATGTATCTAAACTCTCGTCACAACATCAGAGTTTCAAATATGTATCTCAACTCTCACCACAACATAAGAGTTTTAGTGCAGGGTGAGGAATTTTACCCTTAGCTATGCAACGCATTAAAAAGGCAAAACAGGAATGCAAATCTATATAATAAAACAAAAAAAAAAGTTATCAAGTGGCTCTCATTTATTTGGAGAAAAATCAATGATCTAGATTTTTGCTTCCAAAATATATTTTTCCTCCCAAATGTCAAAAATTTGAATTTTTTCCCAAACTGCCCCATTTTTTGAAAGTTTTTCCCAAACTGCCCTACTTTTTTTTTAATTCTCAAACCATCCCATTTGGTTTTTGAAAGAACGAGTTTAGTTAAAATTAACTCGGTTTTTCAAAGACCGAGTGTTAGTCTTGGATTTCGAATTCTAACACTCGGTCTTTGAAAAACCGAGTTATTTTTGCCTAAACTCGTCTTCCAAAGACCGCACAGTCATTTTGGTAAATACTTTCGAAAGTGGGTTAGTTTGGTAAATACTTTCAAAAAGTGGGTCATTTTGGTAATAAGTTCGGTTTGTAGAAGAAAAAACACCAATTAAGAACTAGAGACCATTTAAGGTTGTAACAAGTGTTACATAATACTAGCAAACCACAAGCACCAACTTGATTATTTGAAAACTATGTCTAATATTAAACTATTTTAAACTATTAGTGTATAATCAAATGAAACTTTATCGTAATTTAACTAATAGTAATAACACTTTACACTAGTTAAAACACAATATGAACAGAGAAATATGAAATAAATGAAAATAGTGAATATTATAGTTGACTATGAATGTCAATAATAATTACTTAACAACCACATTTTAATATTAAACATAGAAAAGGGAGTTCCTGACCAAGGCCACCATCATTTTCGGAAAGTACTCTTTTCCTTCCATAGACTTTGCGTCTTAAATTTTATGAACCTAAAAAAATATTGTAATTTGTTAAGTGTTTGCACCTTTAACTTTAGTACTGCAACCATTTATAGTATGTTTTCCTTCAAAATTTAAATTCCTTTAGTGTTGCACAGTCAGTAGAAAAATTCTAGGCCAATAGATGGAAGCCAAAAGATGGAAGTCCCGTCAGGATCCAGTTCAAATTGTAAGTCTCCATCTGAACAAACACAGAGACTAAATTATTACATAATTCTACAACTGGACACAGAGAATGTTAACAACTTGACATTTATAGGTTGTTACTTTATGAAGCTTAAGCATGCAGAAGATTCTCTTGTTAATTGACAGAATCAAACCAATTGGTTGACCATCAAAACATATTCTGTGGCTATCTGTTGAACTTATTGTCTTTCTATTTGAACATAATATACTAGGATGCTGTTAACCAGTGGTTCTACTTATGGTTGGGCCAGCATACATAAAAATCATTATATAAGAAGTATTAATGAGAAATTTTGTCATAATATATATGGAGTTTGTGTGTATAACATTCTAGAGTTCTAGATCCAAGCTGGATTCAAATTTTCTTTAATCTTACCTATTTCTGACAAAGATCAATCTCTGTAAGCATGTGTCGCCAACTCAAGTTGAGTCTACTGACATATATGTTTATGGAACATAAAAACATGTATGTACAAGTAGGTTGTTAAGTAATTATTATTGATATTAAAATATTAAAAACATGTATGCACAAGTTGAGTCTCTTTTCTATGTTTAATATTAAAATGTGGTTGTTAAGTAATTATTATTGACATTCATAGTTAACTATAATATTCATTATTTTCATTTATTTCATATTTCTCTGTTCATATTGTGTTTTAACTAGTGTAAAGTGTTACTACTAGTAGTTATGTTCCGATAAAGTTTAATTTGATTATACAATAATAGTTTAAAATAGTTTAATATTAGACATAGTTTCCAAATAATCAAGTTTGTGCTTGTGGTTTGCTAGTATTATGTAACACTTGTTACAACCTTAAATGGTCTCTATTTCTTAATTGATATTTTTTCCTTCTACAAACCGAACTTGTTACCAAAATAACCCACTTTTTGAAAGTATTTACCAAACTGAACCACTTTCAAAAGTATTTACCAAAATGACTGTGCGGTCTTCGAAAGACCGAGTTTAGGCAAAAATAAGTCGGTTTTTCAAAGACCGAGTATTAGAATTCGAAAAATCCAAGACTGACACTCGGTCTTTGAAAAACCGAGTTAGTTTTAACTAAACTCGGTCTTTCAAAGACCGAGTGGGATAGTTTGGGAATTAAAAAACAAAGTAGGGCAGTGATATGCGTCAGGAACAACGTAGCCCATCCTGGGCCACAGGATCCCCTCAGGATACGCGCTCTTTCTGATTCTTCAGATCTGCTACATCAGTACCGGAAAACCGCCCGGAGCTCTGCCACGTCAGCCCGAAAACCGCTCCGGCGTCTGCCACGTCAGCCCTATACCGCCCGGCTTTCCACCGCTTCAGCAACTCGGGTAACCGGGTCCGGCCCAGCTCCAAACGGGTCTGGACCCGATTGGCTTCCCCAATAAATACCAGACCCTCCCCCCTGTCGCCAGGTAATGAATCTTTCTTCCACAAAACCCTTGTTACTGTTGCTCTATCTTAAGTGACTGACTAGATCGTCGGAGGGTCTGCCACCGGGACCAACCCCGGTGTTCCTAGACCGTCTGCAGGTACACCAGACCTCGGATCCGAGCCCCCTGATCCGAGCCGAGCATCCAGCCTCGCCTCACCCCAGCCTGTCACCGGGACCGCTCGGCCAGCCGAGGGTCGTCTGATTAGTAGCTTCCTCCTTCAAATACAAATCGAGTAAGAACTCACACCTGGTGCATCCACACGTCTCCAAGAAACAAACCGCATCAGGTTGGCGCCGTCTGTGGGAACTCTACTTCAGAAGCCGATCCGAGCCCGACCATCAAGGTACCTCGACAGCCAAACTCTCATGGCCCCCAAGGACAAGAAGGCTGCTACCTCCGCACCTCAGCGGGACTTACCCCCGCTGCGCGCCGCCGCCGAAGCGCACGCATCCAATCACAGGGCTCCCCGTCAGGGACCCCAGAAGGGCACTTCCCGTCCATCCCAGCCCGACTTACGGGGGGTAATCATAAACCGACAGGTTAGTCGCAGCAGGGGAAGGGCCGCTTCCAACTCGGCCCCGAACCATCCAAAACCACCGCCCCAAGGACGGAGGCCAGCGCTCAGCCGTGTCGGACGGCAACCTTCGGCTCAACCGAACCGGGTCGAGGGAGCCCCGGTCACTCACCAGGAGTTCCAGGACTTCCGGAGGGAAATTCTGGGGGCCCTCCGAGGGGCCCCCAAGGAGGATGTCCGCCATTCTCAAACCAGGTCGGACGCCGAGGCCAGCGTGTCCCGCCCCTCAACGATCCCACCAGAGTACGATGGCGATCTCCTAAGGTGACTCCAAGAAATGGAGGATCGCCTCGACCACATAGGCGACGGCGGTCCTGGAGCGGCTCAGGGGTACAGACATGTCCGACCTCCTTTCTCCGCCCTCATCCTCCAAGCGGAAATACCTCGAAATTTCCGACCACCTCAGTTCGAGATCTATGACGACGAGGGAGATCCTGCTGATCACATGGAGGGTTTCAAAACCCTGATGATGATTCACAGCGCTTCGGATCCCCTGCTGTGCCGAGCCTTCCCTGCCACCCTCCGGGGTCCGGCTCGTGAATGGTTCTCCAAGCTGACCCCCGGCTCCATTTACTCCTTCGACCAGCTGGAGGGCAATTTCCTTACCCACTTTGTCACCAGCCGGAAGGCCGAGAGGACAAGTGCTTCTTTGCTTGGACTCAGGCAGAAGGAAGGGGAGTCGCTCAGGGTGTTCGTCTGGAGGTTCACCGCAGAGGCAAGGTCGGTCTCCTCCCTTGATCCTGGCATCGCCTCCGCGACATTTCGGCACAACGTCCGTCATGGACAGCTGAAGGCCTCTTTGACAAAGAAACCCCCATCGATTTTTCTGACCTCCTCAACAGGGTCGAGAAGTACATTAGGGCGGAAGAGGCCCTGAACCCGGAAGAGTCCAAGGAGACCCCCGGGAAGGGAAAGCAGAAGGTCGAAGAAGTCGAGCCATCAAAGAAGGCTCCAACGGACGCGGGTGCCATGAAGAAGGTCCCGCCGGTCCCTCGCTTCGAGAGGTATACCCCGCTAACCCAAAATGTGTCCTCCATTCTCTTGGTGATCGAGGACAGGGACCTCGTCCAGTACCCTCCTCGTCCGTCCAACAATACCAGCAAGAAAAGGGATCAGCGGTTCTACTGCCGCTTCCACCGAGATAACGGGCACGACACGGATCACTGCCGTGCCCTGAAAGACGAGATCGAGGCCCTCATTCAACGAGGGTACCTCCGGGAGTACAAGCGAGAGGAAGCTCGGGGGCAGAGGGACATGAGGAACAGGAGGACCCTGCCTCCTCCTCGAGCTCCCCTGTAGCTCCTCGAGCGAGAGCGGGAGCTTGATGAGCTCGAGGGCCAAGCCATATTACACTGCATCCACGGGGGGCCCATGGGAGGGGAGTCTAACACTTCCCGCAAGGCGTTCATCCGGGATGTTAATGCCATCCAAGGTCCTCTCCCCCCTCAGGTCCAGCAACTCCCTGTCTCCTTCTCGGGGAAAGACCTGGAAGGGTGCGACTCCCTCATTGCGACGCCCTCATCATCAACCTCAGTATGGCCAACTTTGATGCTCGGCGAATCCTTGTGGACAACAGGAGCTCGGTCAACATTCTGTTCCTCGAAGCCTTCGAGAACCTAAAGCTCTCCCGCGACAAGCTCAAGCCGGCTGGGTACCCCTTGCACGGGTTCTCGGGCGTCCCTGTAACAATTGAGGGGATCGTCACGCTAGATATCACGGCAGGTACGACCCCAAACCGAAGAACCGAATCCATGGACTTTATGGTGGTGAACGTCAAGGCAGCCTACAATGCAATACTCGGTCGCCCGGGCCTCTGCTCCCTCCAAGCTGTCCCTTCGGCCTATTACCAGAAAATGAAGTTCCCTACCAAAACCGGAGTAGGAGTAGTCCGGGGGAACCAGGAAGCTGCTCGCTCATGCTACATGACAGCAATCGGGAGCGGCGTGTTTCCCCTCGACGCCGTCGAGATGCAGCCCCAGAGGACCCAGCCAGAGCCCGAGTCGGCAGACGAGCTGGAAGATGTCTCGTTCGAGACAGGGGATCCGTCGAAGCACTTTCGAGTAAGTCGCTCCCTCACCCCTCACCTTAAGTCCGCCCTCATCACCTGCATTCGCCGCAATATCGACCTCTTCGCCTGGAAGCCTTCTGACATGCCTGGTATCTCCGAGGATCTCATCATGCACAAACTCAGCATGATCCCCGGGTCGAAGCCGGTTGTCCAAAAGCGACGTAAGTTCGCTCCGGAGCGACAGCAGGCGGTAAATGCGGAAGTCGACAAGCTCCTGACCGCACGCTTCATCCAAGAAGTCAGCTACCCCGAGTGGCTGGCGAACATCGTCATGGTCAAGAAGGCGAGCGGAAGCTGGAGGATCTGTATAGATTTTACGGATCTCAACAAGGCGTGCCCCAAGGATCCATTCCCCCTCCCCAGAATCGATGCTCTTATCGATGCAACATCGGGTCACGAGCTTCTATCCTTCATGGATGCCTTCTCAGGCTACAACCAGATCCGCATGTTCCCTCTCGACATCGCCAAGACGTCCTTCGTTACGGACCAGGGGCTATACTGTTACAGGGTCATGCCCTTCGGGCTGAAGAACGCCGGCGCCACTTATCAGAGGCTCGTCAACCTGGTCTTCAAGGAGAAAATCGGGCACAATATGGAGGTGTACGTAGACGACATGCTGGTCAAGAGCCAGCAGGGGGAGGATCACGTCGCCGATCTAGAGGAGGCTTTTGGTGTCCTTCGAACCCATAACATGAGACTCAATCCGGCCAAATGCGCCTTCGGCATCTCCGCGGGAAAGTTTTTTGGCTTCATTGTCAGCCAGCGAGGCATCGAGTCGAACCCTGAAAAGATCTAGGCCATATTAGACATGGCCCCTCCCAGGAACATCAAAGAGGTCCAACGGCTGACGGGAAGACTGGCTGCCATCGACCGTTTCCTCTCCAAATCTGGAGAGAAGTCTCTTCCGTTCTTCAAAGCCCTGCGCGGCACCGGAGGGTTCGAGTGGGGTACCCAACAGCAAGAGGCCTTCGCCCAATTGAAGGAGTACCTTGCGAACCCTCCCCTCCTCAGCAAGCCTGAACCGGGAGAGCCACTCTGGCTCTACCTGTCAGCCTCGAAAAAGGTGCTCAGCGCCGTTCTCGTTCGGGAGGAGGAGGGATCACAGAAGCCTCTATACTATGTCAGCAAGGTCCTACTCGACGCCGAGACCAGATACTCTCGGATGGAGAAAGTAGCGTACGCCTTGGTCATGGCCTCGCAAAAACTCCGTCCCTATTTTCAATCTCATTCGGTCCAGGTACTGACAGACCAACCCCTGAAGGCCGTGTTCTACAAGCCGGAGAGCTCGGGTCGGCTCGTCAAATGGTCGATCGAGCTCAGCCAGTATGACATTGGCTACCAACCCAAAACTGCCATCAAGGGACAGGCGCTCGCAGAATTCATCACGGAATGCACCATCTCCGAGCATCCCGTGAGCAAGGAGGCTAACCATACGTGGGAAGTTTACGTCGATGGCTCCTCCTACGAGGTGGGTAGCGGAGCTGGCATCATTCTGCGAGGTCCAGATGGTTTTCTTCTCCAGTACTGCCTCCGCCTTAACTTTCCGGCCTCCAATAACGAGGCCGATTACGAGGCCATGATCGCCGGGCTCACCCTGGCTTATCAGGCCGGCGCCAGACAGATCAAGGCTTTTAGCGACTCCCAGCTCGTGGTCAACCAGATCACCGGGGAGTACAAGGCCCGTGACGATCGAATGGTCCGGTACCGAGCCGTAGTTCAACGCCTACTGACGTCCTTCGACGAGTCGGCTGTTTTGAGAATCCCCCGGGAACAGAATGTCCAGGCTGACGCCCTGTCAAAGCTGGCTTCCTCATCCTTCGAAGGTCTCGACCGCACAGTCCTGATCGAAGTCATGTTGAAACCAAGCATTGACATCCCGGAGGTCCTGTGTATTGAAGACGGAACTCCCCCCGACGACTGGACCACTCTTATTAGGCGATTTCTCGTCAAGGGAGAGCTCCCCGAAGACCGAGCTGAGGCGAGAAGGGTCAGGGCCCGAGCAGAAAGATTCACAATGATCGACTCAACACTCTTCAAAAGGTCCTACACAACCTCGGATGGCCGACCCTATCTCCGCTGCCTCACTCCCGATGAAGCCAAATATGCTCTCAAGGAGCTACACGAGGGGATCGGCGGATGCCACATGGGAAACCGCTCGCTCGCGCGAAAGGCTTTGAATCACGGGTACTACTGGCCCACCATGTTGCAAGACGCCCTAACCCTTGTCAAGAAATGTGGCCCCTGTCAAAGGTTCTCGCCCGTCAAAAGGGCTCCGCAAGCAAACCTCCGGTCCATGGCCAGTCCGACCCCCTTTGCGATGTAGGGGATGGATCTGGTAGGCCCCTTTCCAAAGGCAACAGGGCAACGAAAGTTTCTCATTGTGGCGATCGACTACTTTACCAAATGGATCGAGGCAGAGCCATTAGCAACGATCACCGAGCAACAGACACGACAATTTTTCTGGAAGCACATCGTCTGTCGGTTCGGGATCCCTCAAGTGCTCGTCACAGATAATGGGACCCTATTCGCAGGCAAGCATTTCCGCAAGTTATGCGAAGATCTCGGGATCCAGCAGCGCTTCTCCTCAGTATGTCACCCCCAGTCCAACGGGCAGGCGGAGAACGCAAACCGTCAGATCCTCGACGGACTCAAGAAGAGACTCGATAATTTCTCCAAAGGGTTATGGGTCGACAAACTACCGAGTGTTCTCTGGGCCCACCGAACGACGAAGAGGATCCCGACAGGGGAATCGCCCTTCAATCTGACGTACGGCGCAGATGCCGTCATTCCCCTGGAAATAGGGATCCCCTCTCCCCCGATCATGGCATTCGACGAGGCAAGTAACTCTTTACTGCTGCGAGCAGACCTGGACCTCATTGACGAGGTCAGGGAGAAGTCAGCCATTAGAAGGAATATCTACTAGCAAAGGATCGAGAGGTTCTACAACAAGAAGGTGCGCCCAACTGAAATCAAACTCGGAGATCTTGTCCTCCGGAAGTTGGCGGTATCCAACCCCGGCCAGAAAAGAAAGTTGGCGCCCAACTGGGAAGGACCTTACAAGGTATCAGAGGTCGTACGTCTGGGCACATATCGCCTGACAAACCCCGACGGCAAGCCCATCAAAAGGCCCTGGAACGCGGAGCACTTGATTAAGTTCTTAGGAGGAGAGTATCCTCCATGTAAAATGTAATGATTGTAATCGGCACGCCGTGCCTAGTCTTTTGTAAGTTAAATATATTGTTAATATGCCAGCTTTCTTAAAACAAGCCCATGGCTTCAAAACTTGTAATAAATAAAGGACACATCATGAGTTTGGCCCTCGGATAACAGCGCGAGCCCAAAAAGCTTCCCTTACAAGCTTAGGATTCGGCGCTCGGATAACAGCGCGAGCCCAAAAAGCTTTCCTTACAAGCTTAGGGTTCGACGCTCGGATAACAGCGCGAGCCCAAAAGGCTTCCCTTACAAGCTTAGGGTTCGGCGCTCGGATAACAGCGCGAGCCCAAAAAGCTTCCCTTACAAGCTTAGGATTCGGCGTTCGGATAACAGCGCGAGCCCAAAAAGCTTCTCGAACAAGCTTGGGGGCTCGGGCGGCTCGGTCTGGTTGGTTTTTTGGTAACGTGCATCCAATCAAACAACTCCGCCAGCCACGTCCACACCGTCTCTCCCTGAGAACATGTGCAGGAGCTCGGCGTCGACCCCGAGCAAGGCGGGTGCCTTCTCCAGGCACCGCGACCTTGACGCTCGGTGGCAACCTTCTGCTACGCCTGCAGTTGCCTTTCTCACCGGTATGGGGGCTCGGCACCCGTCCCTCGCTCGGTTTGGGCTTCTTGAAGCTCATCAACCTATGCACGAGGTGACATCCGCCAGCCACGCCCGCACCGTCTCTCCCGGAGAACATGTGCAGGAGCTCGGCGTCGACCCCGAGCAAGGCGGGTGCCTTCTCCAAGGCACCGCGACCTCGACGCTCGACTGCGACCCTCTGCTACGCCTGCAGTTGCCTTTCTCACCGGTATGGGGGCTCGGCACCTGTCCCTCGCTCGGTTTGGGCTTCTTCATAAGCTCATCAACCTATGTACGAGGCGACATCCGCCAGCCACGCCCGCACCGTCTCTCCCTGAGAACATGTGCAGGAGCTCGGCGTCGACCCCGAGCAAGGCGGGTGCCTTCTCCAAGGCACCGCGATCTCGACGCTCGGCGACGACCCTCTGCTACGCCTGCAGTTGTCTTTCTCACCGGTATGGGGGCTCGGTACCCGTCCCTCGCTCGGTTTGGGCTTTTTCATAAGCTCATCAACCTATGTGCGATGCGACATCCGCCAGCCACGCCCGCACCGTCTCTCCCTGAGAACATGTGCTGAAACTCGGTGTCGACCCCGAGCAAGGCAGGTGCCTTCTTCAAGGTACCACGACCTTGACGCTTGGTGGAGACCTCGACACTCTGGCAAACTGTTCGCACAAGCATGGGGGCTCGACGAACCGAAGCACCATGCTCGGTCCCGACCCAGTGTTGACAAATTTTTAGTAAGATTTAGAGCGTCCGCCTTCGGCAGACGCCCCGAACCTCGCGTCGAATTATTGACCACCCTCTCACCCACGAACAACCCGGGGTTTTACGGCCTTGACCGGCCTAAACCCCGAATTGTTCGAGGATGGCAGGGGGGACATCGACCTGCTGCTCTCTCCATCCCAGAAAAAAATGCTCCGAGCCTTCGAGCTGTTCAGCTGACCCTCCTCTCGCCCCCGAACAACTTGGGGTTTACAGCTCTTACGAGCCCAAAACCCCAAATTGTTCCCGGACGGCAGAAGAGCCACCACACATCGGCTCCCCTGATCCCCCAAAATGATCGATCGACCCACTGCTCACCAACGAACAACCCGGGGTCCCATGGCCATAACGACCTGAACCCCGAATAGTCCGAGGGTGATCGGTGTGCCTCCGATCCGGGATACTCGGAAATATTATATTCTCTGGGCGCCCGCCTTAGGCAGGCACCCGAGTCAGATGGCTCACTGCTTGACAACTGACAAGGAGAGTGGTGGTTATATAGCCCCCTGAGGCCCTCATTTATTGCGTCTGGGAATGCGAAACGACGGAAGGCAAAATGTCACTATAAATGTTCATGGGAATGCGAAACGTCACAATTAATGACGTAGTCGCATCAGTAGCGATCCTTCGTATCAGTCACACCGACCACCCTCGGCATCCGAGGCAATCAAGGTTACGGGAAACGAATGTTCTTATTGATTACTCATTGCTTACAACTCAATGAACGTCGGTACAAATACAAAGAAAAAAAAGGGAAGGCTCACAACTCACTCGCACTCGCCGGGGAACTCAAATTCAGGGCTCCTATCGCGCTCGGTCGGGCCGACCAGGGAAGACACTCTCGCCACCGAGCTCCCCGCATCATCCGGCTGGGCCTCAACCAATGAAAACGGCAGCGACTGCCCTGGGGTCGAGTTGCTTGCCTCTTCAATCAGACCCGCACCTAATATGAGCTTCAGCCGGCGAATCTTCAATTCCTTCTCCACAATGGTCTCACGAAGAAAAGACTCCGAAGCCGAGCGCCCGCTAGAGGCATCCGAGGCAGACCAGTTCGTCTCGATTACCCACCAGTCCCGGTCGGCTACGACTTTCTTCAGACAGGCAACCTCTAGACCGAGCTCCCTTGACTTGTTCAGAAAATACTTCTTGGCGGCCTCTTGGTCCCGAGCCAGCTTTCGTTGGTGAGCTAGAACGGGGTCGGCATTCCGAGTCCCACACGTCTACCAAAAGATAAAAACAAATATCACAAAAGCGCAAGTCTTGAAGGGTCGGCCCAAAAAGTATATTTCATTTCTTTCAAAAATTTTGATACAAAAAACCGCGGTGGCCAGTCCGCTGTAGGCATTTACATCAAAAATAAAAAGAACAAAAACAACTATCTATTCTTGGAGGTCGGGTGGCACCTCGTCATCGTCCTGGGCTCCCCCGGTCCCATCACCGCCAGGGGTCAGAGGCAAGTCCGCACGCCATCCGTAGGAGAGGTGGTCGACGTTCTTCTCGGGGTAGATCTGCCGAAAATGGGACTTAGCCTGTTCGTAGGCCTCGTCCTGCGCCATCACCACGGTCTCCCCCAAAACCGCCTCCAAATCTGCCAGGGCCTTCTTCCCCTTCTCCGCCTCAGCTGCGACCTTCGCCAAAAGATCCTCCCGATCCTGCTTATGGATCCTATCGAGAGACTCTATCTGAGCCTCGTGAACGAGCACTTGGTCCCGGGCCTCTTTCAGATCATCCGTCGCCTTATTCAGCTGTCAAAGGTACTTCTCCGCATTTTTCCGCTCAAGGAGAATTTCCTTCGCCAGGCACTTGTGGACGTGCTGGCCGTGGAGCATCGCCTGTTCAAAGAGAGATCCAAATTAATGATAGTTCCAAGCTAAGTCAAAAAGCAGATCTCAACCGACTTACCGAGAGGTGGGCTTGGGCCCACCGTATATAGGCCTGGTCGGCCGTCTGCACCGCCAAGGCCATCCCATCGCGCTCCGTGATGGCCTTCGAGACGAACTCCATCGAGACGGATCCGTCAAGAATAGTGTCCCCCTTCAAAATCGACCAGTCAGGAACAAAGGGCATCGTACCCATCCTCCCCACTAGCTTTGCGGCACTCGGTCGTACCGGGGGAAGCTGTTGTTGCAGGGTTTCCACGGTCTTGCCCGAGCTGCCCGCAGCGTCTCGAGCCGATCTCGATGAGTGGGAGTGGTGCGGGTGGTGCTTCTTTTGCTTCTTCGCCGGGGATTGCCCCTTGGCCGCGGGGGCAGGCGCCTGGGAGGACCCTTCGGCCTGCGCAGCCTGGCCTGCCAGCTTCTTCCTCTCGGCCGCTAGACGATCTTGCTCCTCTTTCTTCTTCTTTTCCACCCTCGTTCTCGGCCGCGGCGAGCAATATCTTCTTGGCGTTCGCCTGTTGTGTCGACATCCCTGCAAAAAGATGGAACAAAAAGGCTAACGTTAACACGAAGGCAGGCCACCTTCGTCTTTCTCAGTGGGGGCTCGGAACTCGGATAACAGCACGAGCCAATTCCCCTTCTATTTTTGCAGAAGGGTCGATGCTCGGATCGAAGCGCGAGCCATACCGCCTTCGTCTTTCTCAGTGGGGGCTCGGAGCTCGGACAGCAGCACGAGCCAATTCCCCTTCTATTTTCATAGAAGGGTCGATGCTCGGATCGAAGCACGAGCCACACCACCTTCGTCTTTCTTAGTCGGGGCTCGACGCTCGGATAGAAACACGAGCCAATTCCCCTTCTATTTTCACAGAAGGGTCGACGCTCGGATCCAAGCTCGAGCCAGGCCACCTTCGTCTTTCTCAGTGGGGGCTCGGAGCTCGGATAGCAGCACAAGCCAATTCCCCTTCTATTTTCACAGAAGGGTCGACGCTCGGATCGAAGCACGAGCCACACCACCTTCGTCTTTCTCAGTCGGGGCTCGACGCTCGGATAGAAACATGAGCCAATTCCCCTTCTATTTTCACAGAAGGGTCGACGCTCGAATTCAAGCTCGAGCGAGGCCACATTCGTCTTTCTCAGTGGGGGCTCGGAGCTCGGATAGCAACACGAGCCAAAAATTCCCCTTCTATTTTCACAGAAGGGTCGACGCTCGGATCCAAGCACGAGCCACACCACCTTCGTCTTTCTCAGTCGGGGCTCGACGCTCGGATAGCAACACGAGCCAATTTCCCTTCTATTTTTACCGAAGGGTCGACGCTTGGATCCAAGCTCGAGCCAGGCCACCTTCGTCTTTCTCAGTGGGGGCTCGGAGCTCGGATAGCAGCACGAGCCAATTTCCCTTCCATTTTTCACAGAAGGGTCGACGCTCGGATCAAAGCTCGAGCCACTCCACCTTCGTCAGTAGGGGCTCGACGCTCGGATAGCAACACGAGCCAAAAATTCCCCTTCTATTTTTACAGAAGGGTCGATGCTCGGATCCAAGCGCGAGCCATACCGCCTTCGTCTTTCTCAGTGAGGGCTCGGAGCTCGGATAACAGCACGAGCCAAAAATCTTCCTTCTATTTTCACAGAAGGGTCGACGCTCGGATCGAAGCTCGAGCCAGGCCACCTTCGTCTTTCTCAGTCGGGGCTCGACGCTCGGATAGCAACACGAGCCAATTCCCCTTCTATTTTCACAGAAGGGTCGACGCTCGGATCCAAGCTCGAGCCAGACCACCTTCGTCTTTCTTAGTGGGGGCTCGGAGCTCGGATAGCAGCACGAGCCAATTCCCCTTTTATTTTTACAGAAGGGTCGATGCTCGGATCAAAGCTCGAGCCAGGCCACCTTCGTCTTTCTCAGTGGGGGCTCGGAGCTCGGATAGAAGCGCGAGCCAATTCCCCTTCTATTTTCACAGAAGGGTCGACGCTCGGATCCAAGCTCGAGCCAGGCCACCTTCGTCTTTCTCAGTGGGGGCTCGGAGCTCGGACAGCAGCACGAGCCAATTCCCCTTCTATTTTTCACAGAAGGGTCGACGCTCGGATCAAAGCTCGAGCCAGGCCACCTTCGTCTTTCTCAGTCGGGGCTCGGAGCTCGGATAGCAACACGAGCCAATTCCCCTTCTATTTTTCACAGAATGGTCGACGCTCGGATCAAAGCTCGAGCCACACCACCTTCGTCAGTAGGAGCTCGACGCTCGGATAGCAACACGAGCCAAAAATTCCCCTTCTATTTTCACAGAAGGGTCGACGCTCGGATCGAAGCACGAGCCACACCACCTTCGTCTTTCTCAGTCGGGGCTCGATGCTCGGATAGCAACACGAGCCAATTCTCCTTCTATTTTTCACAGAAGGGTTAACGCTCGGATCCAAGCTCGAGCCAGGCCACCTTCGTCTTTCTCAGTGGGGGCTCGGAACTCGGATAGCAGCACGAGCCAATTCCCCTTCTATTTTTACAGAAGGGTCGACGCTCGGATCAAAGCTCGAGCCAGGCCACCTTCGTCTTTCTCGGTGGGGGCTCGGAGCTCGGATAGCAGCACGAGCCAATTCCCCTTCTATTTTTACAGAAGGGTCGACGCTCGGATCAAAGCTCGAGCCAGGCCACCTTCGTCTTTCTCGGTGGGGGCTCGGAGCTCGGATAGAAGCGCGAGCCAATTTTCCTTCTATTTTCATAGAAGGGTCGACGCTCGAATGGAAACGCGAGCACCCACAACTCTCTTTTGACTCAGGGTGGCTCGGCGCTCGGATAGCATCCCGAGCACCAATCGTTCTCCTTTCTCTGGGGGGGCTCGGCGCTCGGATAGCATCCCGAGCACTAATCGCTCCCCTTTGACTCTGGGGGCTCGGCGCTCGGATAGCATCCCTAGCACCAATCGCTCTCCTTTGACTCTGGGGGGCTCGACGCTCGGATAGCATCCCGAACACCAAATGCTCTCCTCACTCTTCCAACTAGCGAGGAGATCGTCCACAGACCCAAGGAGGTCGACTGCCGACCCCCAAGCGCTCGACAAACCGACCCCCAGGGTCTCGGCCACCAACCCCTAACGCTCGGCAAACAAGTCCCAACGGAAGGCCTCGACGTCCCCTCGCTCTTCAAACTAGCGAGGCGGTCGTCTGCCGATCCTTGGGGCTCGTCCGCCGACCCCATGGGCTCGTCCGCCGACCCCCAGTCCTCGACAGGCCCACTTCTGGCTCTCTTACTCCTCTACACGGCCTCCTGCGCAAGCTCCAACGAGGGATCCATTCCTCCTAACCCCTGGCCTCTTCGGAAAAATAACAGATCCTACCTTCTTACCCCAACATCTGCCCTTCCCCCAGAGGCAAAGAGTCACTCCTACACGGCTGGATCACCCAGCCCTACAGGAGCGTGGGGCTTGTGATATGGGTCAGGAATATCGTAGCCCATCCTGGGCCACAGGATCCCCTCAGGATACGCGCTCTTTCTGATCCTTCAGATCTGCCACATCAGCACCAGAAAATCGCCCGGAGCTCTGCCACGTCAGCCCGGAAACCGCTCCGGCGTTTGCCACGTCATCCCTATACCGTCCGGCTTTCCACCGCTTCAGCAACTCGGGTAATTGGGTCCGGCCCAGCCCCAAATGGGTCTGGACCCGATTGGCTTTCCCTATAAATACCAGACCCTCCCCCCTGTCGCCAGGTAATGAATCTTTCTTCCACAAAACCTTAGTTACTGTTGCTCTATCTTAAGTGACTGACTAGATCGTCGGAGGGTCTGCTACCGGGACCAACCCCGGTGTTCCTAGACCGTCTGCAGGTACACCAGACCTCGGATCCGAGCCTCCTGATCCGAGCCGAGCATCCAGCCTCGCCTCACCCCAGTCTGTCACCGGTACCGCTTGGCCAGCGGAGGGTCGTCTGATTAGTAGCTTCCTTCTTCAAATACAAATCGAGTAAGAACTCACACCTGGTGTATCTACACGTCTCCCAGAAACAAACCACATCAGGCAGTTTGGGAAAAACTTTCAAAAAGTGGGGCCGTTTGGGAAAAAAATCAATTATGAAGTTCATCTTTTGGTTTGACTAATCAACCATTTCAGTGATTTTGTTCCTCCTTGCTTTGACAATGATAAACCACTCACATGCTAGACCAGGTTCGATCTTTCATCGGGTGCGTGCGTTAAGCTCAGGTTTAAAAGCAAAAAAAGATCTGCACCCAAGGCCTACGTTTTGACCACAAAAAAGACCCTCAATCTGCTGGGAGTGTTAGAATATAAATATGTATCTAAACTCTCGTCACAACATCAGAGTTTCAAATATGTATCTCAACTCTCACCACAACATAAGAGTTTTAGTGCAGGGTGAGGAATTTTACCTTAGCTATGCAACGCATTAAAAAGGCAAAACAGGAATGCAAATCTATATAATAAAACACAAAGAAAGCTATCAAGTGGCTCTCATTTATTTGGAGAAAAAATCAACGGTCTAAATTTTTGCTTCCAAAATATATTTTTCCTCCCAAATGTCAAAATTTTGATTTTTTTTCCAAACTGCCCCACTTTTTGAAAGTTTTTCCCAAACTGCCCTACCTTTTTTTTAAATTCCCAAACCACGCGGTCTTTCAAAGACCGCACAGTCATTGTGGTAAATACTTTCGAACGTGGGTCAGTTTGGTAAATACTTTTAAAAAATGGGTCATTTTGGATGCTTTTATTATTTGCCCCTCGTAGTAGTGGATGCTTTTATCCTTTTCATTTGGGGATACATCCAAATACGACATAAATGGACCTACTAAAGAACATTTACCCCTAAAATTGAATGACCCCCTTTGTTTATCCTATCATTGATGTTGGCACGTTCCAAAAGATAGAAACTGCAGAAATTCAGGTAAGAATGAAACTTAATTTTATTAACTTTGTGTTTCAATTTTTTTCAAAAAAAAAAAATTTAAAAAAATTTATGTTTCAATTGTAATAAGCTATAAGAAAATAGACGAGAAGAAGAGAAAGGACTGTTTTGTTTTTTGTTTTTTTTTGGTCAAAAAATGATACCTTTTTATAACCAGTAACCATGAAGGAATAAATAGTGTATGCATTTAATAAAAAACAGCTACATAATAAAGATCCTTTAATTCTTAAAACGGCTATAACATAAAGCCCATTTATCTCTTGAAACAGTCATATTATTAATTGAAAAGAAATATTTTTTTTTATCTGTTTGAAATTTGAAAGTTCAAAAAATTAAAAAATTCTTTTTTTTTCCTTTTTTCAAGAGACCCAAAGAGCCCTAAGGCCCGGCCCGATCATAGATATATAAATATATATATATATGTGGAATGTAGGAATTGAACCCCCAACCTTATGAGAACTCAAAACTTTAACCGTTAGGTCAAATGACAATGTTGTCAACAAAAGAAGTGTTTTGAATGTATACTCAATTCCAACAATTCCCCACTTATACTTTCCGATCTCACAAAATCCACAGTAACAACACCTGACATGAGGAGCTCTCTCACCGTACTGTGCTTGCGACTAATCGCTAATCTCTTACCGTTATAGTAAGCATTTTGTATTTTAGCTCTGGTAGCAGTACATCTGAGTGGATTAAGATCGTAGGTATAGGCCTACTCCATGATGGAATGTAAGACAAAAGGTTCCTCAACCAGCTTGCCTTCTCACTAGCAGCAGCTAGATCAACTAACTCAGACTCCATAGTAGAGTAAATTAAAATAATCTGTTTCTTGGACCTCCAAGAAACAGCACCACCAGCAATACCAAAAAACTAAATTGTCTATTTTTTGGACCTTTTTATTACTGTTCACCTTAGTAAATGTTTGGTCCAGTCCGAATGGAGGTTCCGATGTTTTGATCCTGGATACTGTTAAAGTCCCATCAGGATCCAGTTCAAATTATAAGTCTCCATCTGAACAAACACAGAGACTAAATTATTACATAATTCTACAACTGGACACAGAGAATGTTAACAACTCGACATTTCTAGGTTGTTACTTTATGAAGACCCCGGAAAGTAGAATCTGGTACCGTATAGCATTCCTTGTCTCGATTATTGTGGTTGCTCCAAATTGATTTTCAAGAGGATAGTTTGCTAAAGTTCCGGTATAAGTAGCTTCCATCTTTTGGCCCAGAATATTTCTACTGACTGTGCAACACTAAAGGAATTTAAATTCTGAAGGGAAACATACTATAAATGGTTGCAGTACTAAAATTAAAGGTGCAAACACTTAACAAATTTTAATATTTTTTTAGGTTCATAAAATTTAAGACGCAAAGTCTATGGAAGGAAAAGAGTACTTTCCGAAAAAGTTGGTAGCCTTGGTCAGGAACTCTCTTTTCTATATTTAATATTAAAATGTGGTTGTTAAGTAATTATTATTGACTTTCATAGTTAACTATAATATTCACTATTTTCATTTATTTCATATTTCTCTGTTCATATTGTGTTTTAACTAGTGTAAAGTGTTATTACTATTAGTTAGGTTCCGATAAAGTTTAAGTTGATTATACAATAATAGTTTAAAATAGTTTAATATTAGACTTAATTTCCAAATAATCAAGTTGGTGTTTGTGCTTTGCTAGTATTATGTAACACTTGTTACAACCTTAAATGATCTCTAGTTCTTAATTGGTATTTTTTCCTTCTACAAACCGAACTTGGTACGAAAATAACTCACTTTTTAAAAGTATTTACCAAACTAACCCACTTTCGAAAGTATTTACCAAAATGATCCACTTTCAAAGACCGAGTTGGATGGTTTGGGATTTAAAAAAAAAAAGTAAGGCAGTTTGGAAAAATTCTTCATTTATTACTCTCTCTCTCTCTTCGCCCTCTTTTCTCCATTTTCATATTTCTTTCTTTCTTTCTTCTCTTTTTTTTAACCCAGGTATGTTAAAAAAAAAAAAAACAGTGATTTTTTTTGTTGTTGTAATTTCAGATTATGTTTTTTTTTTATTTCAAATTTTTAATTATGTTTTTTTTTCGGATTATGCTTTCGTAACTCAATAACATTCATTTCCATTTAATTGCTTTTGAATGACCATATTTGATCTGATTGTATTATACTTCACTGAGTAATTGTTTTAGATTAGAATACTTCACTGAGTTAATTTTGGTTATAATTATTTTTTTTATATGCAATTTCGGATTATACTTTTTTTGAATATTTGGGCATTTGCTGTTTTGAAAGATCGGTGCAAATTCTTTAATTGACTCGCTTGATTGTGCTTTTATGGACAAATCCATGCTTAATTCCTGTATTTCGGGTTTATGTACCTGCAAAATTGTATCTTGATCTTCTTTGTTGCAATTTCACTTTACGTATACATCACAACAAATTTTCTCTTTTAAATTCATATATGGTTAACTACATAAAAAACAAATAAGGGGGAATTGCCTCATGCAGTTTGAGGCGTTAACCGTAACTCATGCAGTTAGAAAATGAATTGCTACTTATGTTAAACTCCAAATCAAAAAAGAAATCTCTTATGCACAAGTCGCACATAGCAAAGAATTTCCGATTCACTACTGTTGTAGATTTACAATACTATTTTTGAATCCCGAGCTATTGATAAATAATCATGCAACATACAAACCAATAAACATCAAGATCACTTCATAATCCTACTTCAAAGTACATCAATATATCAACGTCTACTATCAAATAAACATCTATATAAATCATTCATTACTATTTACATGATTTTTTATATGTTGTATTGTTCCGAATACGTGCCGTAAGCACGTGTCCACGGGCATACCTAGTACATATACATATGATATGAACTTACAAAGTGTTCTAAGCTATCGAACACTTATATTTTACTATGATTACTTCCGGAGCAATCTATATTATCAGATATTTACTCAACATTTGTAAAAAAAATTTCTATTGACATATCATCGTTCCTTCTTCCTTCATTGCAGGTTGACGAGGAGCATTTTTTTTCTTACTGCGATTTCTTGCATTGCAAGTCGCCAGCAGAGACAGTAAAATATATAATGGCATTTTTTACCTCACATTCAATACGTACAATAACGATCATATTTGCTATTACTGTAGCTGCCATTTTATAGCAAATGAGAAAAAAGACTGTGGATGCTCTTACCCTTAATTTTTGTACTTCCTCGCTGAATATATCCATTTACGGTAGCAGAAGTACACTTGTTCGTCTCACTTTCAAGTAGCACATGCATGCACTGTATAGCTACATGGAGGTGGCCCAGACCCAGCTAACACTGATTGTGGAAGCTTGCTTTAACTTCAATCATCAGATTCTTTTTTTTTTTTTTTCCTTTTTCCCGTAAGGGGTTGTTCAGTTCAAAGTAACAAATTTATATAATTCTACGGTTGAAGGATTCTATAGTTTATAATTATCATTTTATATGTTTACTTGCAAGTAACATTTATGAAAATTCATTTCTTTACAAAGTTAATTTTTTTCTCATATTAGGATGACAATGATGTTTCATAAAAAAATAATTTGACATGTCCTTATCTTCTTATATTTAACTGTAAAGTGTTTAGAATCGCAATTGTTCTTACAGATTTCCTAACTCAATGCATAAAATTTTCCTTATGATTCATGATTGGACAGGTGCTCAGGAGGCGGCCAAGAGAATCAAGAACTATGAAGGAGATTAGTCAGGAAGGAGTTCAGCATCAGATGATTCATTCTCGAGCAGTCTGGGACGCTTTGTCAACATTTTGGTGGTTTTTGTTGAGGTATTCTTATGTTTTGTAGGCCTAGTTCGGTGTTGTTGCTTTTGTTGTTATGTTGTACTTTTGATTAGTTAGCGTTTCCTGTAATATTTGGTGACCGTACTACTTTATTTTCTTAATTATCATTAATGAAATGATCGTTTCGACCATCTTTTATCAAAAAAAAAAAAAAAAAAACATATATAAGTGTGGAGCCCATAAGTTTAATTAAAACAATTTTAATTCTTATGTTTCCTCTCTAAATCCTATTCTAAAGAGAGAAATTTAGTATACCGAATTTATGAAATGACAGCGAATATTCATACAATTTTATCTATCCTTATTTAGTGCAATCAAATAGAAAAAAAAATAAGTAGTGTTATCTCTAATATTATAATGGGAGAAAATCCTAGTGTCATTTGTCATTTTGTCATTCTACCAACATGTACAACGCACGTACGTAACTAATACAAAGACAGTTTTCGGTTCAAATCTTTCCAACATCAGAATTTTTATTTTTATTTTTTTAAATTATTAATGTACATCGCACGTGTAAATTACTACTAATTATAATAGAAATACTAATGTGATAATTACTTTTACCTAAATTCTATAACTTTAACAAATTGCTTTGTGGTGATTGGTGATTGTTGCAGTTTGAATTGATAATTGTCCCCCTTTGTTTGGAAGCAGACAAGACAACTTGCAAGTACAATAGTGGTTGAGGACTAATAATTCAACATGATAGAACGTATTAATTGATATATTTTTTTTTTGATGATAATATTAATTGATAATTTGATTTAGGGATTTTGGCATATACATTCTCGTAATTTCAAAATTTTATGTGGTTTTCACTTGCTTTTTATTAAAAAGAAAAAAAATGTGATCTTATCATCACTTTATTAACGAAACAAGTAGTACATAGATATCTATCTATTCCTAAACAGAACAGTGAAAAATAGTTATAAAGTTAGGCCTATAATCATAACTAGTCCATCCCTTAACTAGACTTGTAGATGAGACGTCTGCACCCTGTTCTTCCATCCAACTCTCCCATATGTAATTTGACATCCACAAAAATCTAATTTGGAAATCAAAATCCGCCGAATTAGTACTCCACCCCAGAAACTCCCTCCACTTTCCCCCAAAACGTCCATAGTGGCAACAACCACAACCACAATCTCTTACTGACATGCTTACTCCTCTTCCCACGACGTTGTCGTCGTGTATCCGGCAAACCAACCCTACCGCGATGCCGTCTTTCGATTACGTCAAATCCAGCTCTCAATAGTAGTCGTTGTTCTTAACAGCCAGGCCAATGCTGCTGACGAACTTCTCCGCCACCGAACACCGCCGCCTATCAAATATAACGCTTGCACTCGCCGATCCGTCCACAAATTGTAATTTGAATTTCAAACAAAATTTATTTTTGAAATTCAAATTACACCACAATATGCTCCTCACACTCCCCAACAAAAAGTTGAATTTTAAAAATCTATATTGAAATTTAAAATTCAATGAATCTCCTCCTCCACACATCCAATTCAAATTTGAATTTTGAAAATTTAAATCTAAAAAACTCTAATTTTGAAATTCAATTTTCAATTTTCCCCCAAATCTCATGCACCTCATTCTAATTTAAATTTCGAAACTCAAATTCGAAAATGAAAATCCATCCCGGCACCTCCTCACCACTCCAGCGTATCTCCGATTATCCTCTCTCTTCTGCCCCTCTCCACTCCACATGTTGCCCTCGTCACGCGCCTCCGTCACACCGCCCCCTTTACCGATTCGCCATCATCAGATGACCACCTCCACCCACTGAAAACCCCTTTGTCATCACCATCAGTCGCTCCAATGAAGCCCCTCAACCTCACCATGACGAGCCTCCCCGACGCTGCAACGCTCTCTATGTCCACCACCGAGCGAAGCCCAGGTCCACCATCGTCGATCCAACCATATTTGGAAACTCAACGACGCAAGCTCTCTACCATTGGCGATATCCGAACATTGTGCCACTCCAACAAGCACTGGTTGAAGTTTCGATGGGCCCCTCCTCGACGACGCCCTTTGACCCTACTAATCCCCTCACCGACAACCAACGATGCTGTCGACGAGGCACAATCCCCAACTGAAGCCCATACTCAAAATGATCATCCCCGAGCTTCTCTCTCCACCATCTCCATCTCAACGAGCGGTGCCGCACACGTCGTCGTCCTAGACCCCATAGAGGTGACGACTTCGCTTCGCTGAACTCTTCCTCCGCATCTACTCGACCAACTCCGGCCAAAATCGGTGATCGAAATCGATGAGGAACCCACGTCAGCACACCTCAAAAATGCCCCGGGGGGGGGGGGGGGGGGGAGGGGGGAAGAAGTTGAGGAGGACGAGGGAGTCATCCCGTCTCCCCGAGCAGCTTTGATTATTGCCTTTTTC
This sequence comes from Hemerocallis citrina, assembly GCA_017893485.1. NCBI lineage: Eukaryota > Viridiplantae > Streptophyta > Magnoliopsida > Asparagales > Asphodelaceae > Hemerocallis > Hemerocallis citrina. Next base: position 2,168,941 of record JACEHZ010000471.1, on the reverse strand, counting down.
TTTTGAGTTTTCTTTAGGGAGAGAGATTCTCTCTTTAGGATTCTAGATAGAGATGCTCCAGTTTTTTTACTGATTTCCCCTTGCTTTATCCATGTTAGTTTGCATACATCAAAATTCAAGCGGAACATTTTAGAATGTTTCTCGTCCAGAAGTGATTGGCTATGGATGCACTGTTATTTGCTATGGTCATCTGTACACCTCCTTAGACATGTTTCGCGTTTAGATTACTGGATTCTGGTAGACCGAGTGAGACACAATAACAGTAGAATTATTTCCTAATTATTTTAAATTATTGTTGTCCAAACTTAACCCCAATTTCGAAACATGGCCTTAATGACTCAATTGTGAACTAGGCCCTTGTACCCCTGCCCTAGTAGCTCCTCAAAATCTGGAAGGATCGTGTACCAGACACTCGCAGAAATCATATGCGAGAATGGACATGAATTTCTTTCTTCCCGCCGGTAACCGTCCACCTTGCTTCCACTGCAAAGATGGACGGGAGGCAGTCAAGTAAGGTGTTTTACAACATTTAGCTATCACTAATTTCATATAATTAAGATTTTTGTTAGGAACCAAATCCACTGACAAGGTTTAAATAATTTCTTCTCGCGTACCGGGGAGAAAGAACGTGACATTTTTTTAATCAGTGAAGAAAAGAACGGAAAAGAACGTGAGTGCGTGATGTTGTTCGGAACTGACATTGACTAAGCAGAAACTCTAATATTTATGGAAGTGAATTGAAAGAAATTATTATCCTCCACGCTTACTTTCACTTGGGGGTAATTTGGATGTCTGAAAATTAAATTCAATTGAGGAAGTAAACTGTTGGGAAGATAAATATTTGAGAATAGCTTCAAATTATTTGGCTTGGTTGCTAGAGAAAGTACTGTAGTGGTGAGGATATAAATTGGATTTTTTCCCAAAATGACACACTTTCCGAGAATATTTATCAAACTGACCCATTTTGAAACTAATTATCCAACTAATGCACTCGGTGTTTCATACAGCGAGTTATTTGAGTGAATTTAGTTGTATAATTTTTTTTCAACACTTGGAGAAATATCGTAAGTCTCAAAACACTAAAGCCAACCTCGATATTTTGAAAAGCGACCATAATTGAAATAAGTGAGTCTAGTTCAATTAGGATGACGGTTTTAAACAACCAGCTTAGTTATAGAAATTTATTCAACACTTAGAGAAATCTCGCCAAAGTCTAAAAACACAAAAGCTAAACTCGTTGTTTCGAAAAGCGATCCTAATTGAACTAGGCTCGATGTTTGAAACAACGAGTTTAGTTCAATTAAGGTCGTTGTTTAAAACATCAAGTTTAGTTGTAGGAACTTTCTTCAACACTTGAAGAAATTTCGTCAAGCCCCAAAATATTAAAGTTAAACTCGCTGTTTAAAACAACGATTCTAATTGAACTAGACTTATTGTTTGAAATAACGAGTGGATCAATTCGGTAATTAGTTTCGGAAGTGGGTCAGCAAGACAAAACAAACTGTTAGGTGAGGAGACTGGTAAATATTTTCAAGAAGTGGGTTATGTTAGAAAAAAATTCATTTAAATTCAAGGTTATGGACTTATTTGTTATGTAAAATAACTCTTATAAAAACAACAGCGAAGCACTTCTGATTTGTATGCAAGAGAATTGATTAAAAAAAGACTCTTAAATAGTTTTTTTTGTTTTTTTTTTTTTTTTTTTTTGAGGTAAAAGGTGGAATAAGGCCACCCTATTTCATTAATAAGAAGTTAATAAAACAACCCCGGCGTACCGGGAGAAAACCACAATACAAAAACAAAAAACAACAATGCAAGAATAAAGCGAAAGCAAACAAACATATACCCCCAACAAACCCTGGGGGGTGGGTCAAACTACTCAGACATCAAGCCACCAGAGAGAACAGTAGGTTGAATCACAACACAAGCTGACAAAAGCACTGTCAAGACTGGTGAAGCCAGTCCCTTAGTCCAGCGTTGGTCCGATCTCAACCTCCTCATTGTCAAACTCCTCAACCTGGAATACTCTGGCTATCCTTCCTCTTGCCCCTGTAGCCGCAGCTGTAGCCCAAAAAGAAATAAGATGCATGATGTGAATCAGGTTACCAGAAATACTATTACATGAAGCACGAAAATAAAAATTATTTCTGTCTAGCCATAACACCCATGTTGTTGCCGCTATGGCGATGTACCACGCCTCTTTCATATCATGGCGAATCGTAGCAAATTTGGGGCCAATCCACAGATCGTCATATACGCCGGGGTAGTCGCCTGTTCCCAAGGCTCGGAGTACCTCCACCATAGTTGCCTTACTTCTTGGGCAGTGAATGAAAATGTGATTTAGGTCTTCCACATGTACGTCGCAGAAATCACAGTTGGTCACCACCGGTGGTTGTCTTTTGGCAAGATTTTGCCTAGTGAGGATAGCATCATTGAGCACTAGCCATAAGAACACTCTGACTTTAAGTGGAGTTTTCGCCTTCCACAGCACCTGTGCCCAGCTGGGTCTGCATCCTCGAAAGTGGATTCGATGATACAGAGATCTCACTGAGAAGGCTCCCTTACTCTCGAGTTCCCAGCGCTTTTGATCTGGGCCTTGTGTGCACCTTGTGCCTGCCCGTGTGATGTGAGCTTGCATGTCAACCAATTGCTGGTGTAGACTTGGGGTTAGCGTTCCTCGGAACGCCGGTCTCCAGCCTCCCCTTTTCCAACCTTCGGCAACGGTCATGTTCGGTCGACTCGATCTCTCATAAAGCTCTGGGAACGATTCCTTCAGGGTATGGGCTCCACACCACCTATCCCACTAGAATCTGGTTGATCGGCCATTGCCGATAGTTAACGTAGTTACCGAATTGAATGGACCGCTAGCCTTGGCAATTTCTTTCCAAAGCCGAGAAACTTTAGGCCCTACTCTGAAGCCAAGATTTCTCGTACCTTTTCCCCTTAGATAAGGTTGAATGAATTCCTGCCAACCTTCCCCGCTGTTGTGAAATACCTTCCACCACCATTTTCCCAGCAGGGCAAGGTTCATATCTCTGAGGTCGATGATACCTAGCCCTCCATGCTTCTTCTTCATGCAAGCAATACGCCATTTGATGAGGTGGTAACCTCCTTTTTCCGAGTCTGCCCCTTTCCAAAGGAATCGTTTTCGAACCCGGTCAATCCTCTGGATCACCCATCTTGGAAGCTCAAAAAACGACATGTAGTAGATTGGCAGGTTAGACAACACCGCGTTGATGAGTACCACCCTGCCCCCGAGAGACAGCGATTTACCTTTCCAACCCGCCAGTCTGCCCTCCACCCTGTCAATGATAGGCAACCAGTCTGCTTTAACTAATTTCCCTGGTCTGAGTGGTAGCCCTAGGTATTTGATAGGGAAGCCACTCATCGAACAGTTCAAAATAGTAGCGAGTTCCCCTGCTACATCATCGGATAGGGAAATTGGGGTCAGCGCACTCTTGTGGAAATTAATCCTAAGGCCTGAACAGGCCTCAAAACAGTAGAGTGTCCCTTTAAAGTTGACAGTTTCTCGTCTAGACCCATTACCAAATAGTAGGGTGTCATCTGCGTATTGCAGAATCGTACACCCTTTAGTAGACGCGGAACTGACCACTGGTGTGATCCAACCTTTTTCCTGGCAGTTCTCCAGCATTACCCTCAACACATCCGTTACGATAGTAAACAGGAGTGGTGATAGTGGGTCCCTTTGTCTGAGACCCTTCCTGCAAGGGAACGGCTGGCTCGACCTACCACTCTTTAATAGTGTTACCCAAGTGTTTCCTCCATAAAACGAAGGAAATCAAAATTGCTGAATCTTGTAAAAAAACAACACTGTTTGTTAGTGTTGGAAATGAAATCCAACCCCCTCTACAACCAATCAAAGGTAGCTACAGTAATTCTGACAAGGATTTTAATTTTTACCGTGCAACTACTATCTAACAAACTATTTCTCCTACGCAGTGTGATTCTACGAAGAGTAATGCTAAATCCACTATCAATTTCACTACATTTTTCTTCACTATCTTAGGTGACACACTCCAATAGATAGGAAAACATAGAGTAGGTGAAAAAATTCTCCAATAGGAATATATCACATAAGATATTGAACAAAATAGTAGTGAAATTGATCGTGGATGAAGTATTACTCTTCTACGAATCATCAACTTACTTGAACTCTCTAAATAACAAATTAAAAAATCTAAAGTCCAAAAAATTTTTCTAAAAACTCTTAGAAATGGTGAGAGAGATGAACTTAGGGTTTCGAAAGAGGAGATATCGGAGATAAAGAGAACGAGGGTTTGGGGTTAGGAGGTACGATGGCCTAGCTAGTGGCTATGCGTCGGTGTGGCGGCATGTTGGTGTGGTGTTGCGGAGTTCTGGCGTCGCGGAAGGCGATGGGGCTTGACGGAGGTGCGACGAGAGGGTTTTGTCAGGTTTTTTTTGAGACTTGAATTGGGGGTTTATATGTACGTGCAATACATGCATTGGTAGATTTACAAGCGACAACTCCAATTCTCCCATTATAATAATGATACACGTCTTAATATTTTTAAAAAAATAAAAGTAAAAACTTTGACGTAGTCTGATTTCGAACTTGAGAACTCTTTCATATTAATTATGTATATGCTATACACGTGAGTTGGTGTGTTTACAAACGACAACTCCAACTCTTCCATTTTAATATTAGATTACTAGTAATCTGCACATGCAATACACGTTCATTTATCAATATTGAGGGATTTGAATTCATATTTTACTAAAATTTGGAGATTTAATCTGCACGTATGATGCACGTTCTTTTTCTTAAGTTGGGAAATTTAATTTGCACGGGTGATACACGTAAGTTGAGCTGTCTATAAATTACACAACCCCAACACTCCCATAATAATAATAATAATAATAATAATAATAATAATAATAATAATAATAATAATTATTATTATTATTATTATTATTATTATTATTATTATTATTATTATTATTATTATCTCTTCTCTAATATTATAATGGAAGAAGAGGAGTTGTTATTTGTAAATCGATCACCTTATGTGCATCGCATGTGCAACTCCAACTCTCCTATTATGCACTTTAAATCTACCAACTTACGTGCATTGCACGTACAACTCTAACTCTCCGTACTCTTTATACTTTGAAAAATATATGTTTATTAAAACGTGCATCACACGTGCTAAATAATATTAGAATAATGGGATAGTTGGAGTTGTCGTTTGTAAATCTACCAACTTATGTGCATTGTCCGTGCATAACTAATATAAAGAAGATCTCAAGTTCGAGGTCAGCCTACGTCGAAATTTTTACTTTGAAAAATTATATTTATTAAGACATGCATCGCACGTGTAAACTACTAGTATATATAATGGGAGAGTTGGAGTCGTCAATCTATCAACTTATGTGCATTGCATGTGCAACTCCAACTCTCCCATTGAAGTCTTTAATATAAATATATTTATTAAAATGTGTATTGCACGTACAGTTCCAACTTATCTATCAACTTACGTGTATTGCAATTGCAACTCCAACAATCATTATAATTTTTACTTTAAGAATATATATTTATTAAAACGTGCATCACACGTGCAAATTACTAGTAGATTTATAAAGAATCACAGTGTATAGTTAATAGTAGCATATAGTTTGGATCGTGAGAGATTACTACATAGGGTAATGTTACACCCACTACCAATTTTACTATATTTCTCTTTACTATCTTAAATGTCACACTTCTATTGGAGAATAAATGGAGTAGAATACTCTAATAAAAAGAGTAATGCTACATTCACTACCAATTTCACTACTATTTTGTTCACTACCTTAGGTGGCATACTCTAATAGGTAGGGAAAGATAGAGTAAGTAGGAGAAATCTCCAATAGAAGTGTGGCACCTAAGATAGTGAACAAAATAGTAGTGAAATTGGTAGTGGATGAAACATTATTCTTCATGTGCCACATGTGCCACCTAAGTAGGGGTGGACATTGGTCGGTATCCGACCTAATATGGACCATCCACCACCGATTCAAAGAAGATCGGTTTTTTAATTTTCTCATCCGCAACCAATCCGAACCTTAATTGGATCGGTTTCCATCGAAGCCGATTAAGCTCGGTTTGGATTGGATTGGATGGTCGGTTTGGCGTGCCAGCGAGAAGTATACTTTTCACCTTCAACATCATTCATAATTTTGTTGAAATTTAAAAGATCAACTTCAATTAAACTTAAGAAACAACCTGATATCTGTTATTCAGAAATGAATTTAAAATGAAGATTCATAAAACCACAAGTTGTTAATGAATTTTGCACTAATTGTTTAAGATGATGGCGTTTAAATGAGTGAGATAAACTGCTTTTTCACTTGCATACTTCTGTAATCTTAGTTTATTGTCATAAAAGAAACATTAATAACCATAGCTAATTGAATTTTAGGTGCAATAAAAAAAGATTTAGAAAAATATTTCTGCTTGACTTGATTAAAGTAACTACTAAATATTACATTAACTTTATGATTGTATTACGTTGGGTCACACTGTAAATCAAGCATTGCTCAACAACATAACACATAGGATTATGGAGAACCAAAACATAGGTAGAACAACTGCTCGGTTTGTATTAAAGAAATTAAAAAAGACAGTATCTCAAGGAAAATGAGAAATGACTATTTGTATATTCAAGAAATTAAAGGAGAACTATATTTTTTATGGACTTATGCATAGAGGTATGGACGGTTCGGTTTCATCGGTTATTTGAAAGCCTTATCCAACAACCGAACCGGTCCAATTGATTATTGAAGATCAAGAACCGATTCAATCCAAATCCCCAATTGGTTCGGTTAAAAACCGGTTGGTTCGGATTGGATTGGTTCGGTTTGATCGGTTTGGATAATAGTTGCCCATCCCTACACCTAAGATAGTAAATAAATTATTAGTTGGTAGTGGGTGTGGTAATACCCTAATACCATATATAATTAAATTGGTAGCATAGTAATCATCATCGATACAAGACATCTGATCTGAATTGGGATTTCCCAAACGAGCCAGCCACTGAAAACGACAAACACACATCTGATTCCGATGCCTTTTGCATGTTCGTAATTCAATTAAAAACAAATTACTTGAGTACTCCGTAAGTAACAAATTAATCTACTGAATATAAATCTCAATTCTTGCAGAAAAACTAATTTGAATTTATCTATGGGACCCACTTGTCATGCTCAAAGTAGTGGATCTTTTAAGTGTGTAAAAAGAGATTAGACCGGATCTCAAAGCATCCTTCGAGATCTGAGATGGGGGAAATGAACCGTCTCAGTCAATAGAAGACCGTTATGGAATCTCCTATTTTTCTGATACTTTTTTTTCTTGGAGAATTATGCTCAGTGTGAAGAGCATGGATTTTCAGGTGTCTTTTTGAAAAAAAAGTTTAGTTTACATACCCGAGATTTGTCAGAGTTACAAAATAATTTACTCTTACTAACTATGTGAAACATAACCTGAATATTTAGTTATTATATTATATCTTAACCTAATAGGCCTTAACTGCTCTCGAGATCAAAAATAAGAATTCACACCTATCTTAACCGTGCATACCATACTTTTTTACTGAACAAAATAAAATACAAAAACAAATCCAAAAACAAAACAAAAAACTCTTCTTCTCCAACTCCCTCTCCCCTAAAACCCACTAACCTTTCTCCCAAAAATCTCAGCAGTTGTCAGCCGCCAGCTCGCTCAAATCCTCGCCGTCGACGCTCGCTGACCCACCATGGGTGATGACACCATCGGTAAGAATTATCCTATGAGAAATTAGGATTTTTAATTCCTAATTTGTTTTGTAATATTGTATTCATGAAACCCTAATTTAACACCCCTTTTACTCTTGATTTCTAAATAGGGCGTTTCAATTATTGAATTTCGGAATCCAAACCCTAATTATGTATTCAAAAATAAAGATTGGTTATTTTTAGACCAAATCCTAACTAATGTTATGTTTTTGATTCTCTGTTTCTTCAGATCCAAATAAATTAGATTTTAGAGACCATGGTATAAATTGGGATTTCGAAAGGCAAAGAGATGAAGAAAAGAATAAACAGTGGGAACGTAAGAGGAAATGAAATGTTTATTATATGTTTTTTTTTTGTTTATTCACTGATTTATCCAATGTGTACACGCAGAGATTACGGAGATGGTAGTTAGGCCTGTATGTCATGTCGTCACTGCAATTGGGCTAGATGTAGGTTACCTGAATATCAACTTTTATTCTTCATTTTGATGGTAATTGTGTTCACTACTTCTCATAATTATTTCTCATGAAAAATTACTTTTGTTAAATTCTTGAGCTTTTCATTTATTTTTTGCAATCTCTCATAATTATTTTAGCAATTTTTTTTCAATTAGAATTGTTGTTTCAGTTTTTATATCCTTTTTTGGGTAATATTAAATTTATTTGTGTCTGAGTTTTTTTTTTTTTTTTTTATGATAGTATAGTCAAGTTTTGAGATTCGAGATCAGAAACCTAATAATGTAGGGTTTCGGATTAGAAGAAGAGGGACCGTCATGTGTAAGATTGGAACGAACTAACTTGCATATGTAGGCTTTTTCTTCTAATTGTTATCTGTTTTCATTGGACTTTTGCATTCTAAGTAATATTTTCATTGAATTTTCAATTACGAAGAATGATGGATTGTAGATGATGGTAAAAAGCATGAAAGTAGAATAGTTTGGTCCATTTTATCATTATTGTATTTTATTATTTTTTTATTTTCTTAGGGTAAAAGTGAACAAATGAGTTAATATATAAGAAAGCTAAAGACTTGCATCAAATGGTTGATGAAATGAGAAGATGAAAATTTGAGGAAGCAAGAGAAGCTTCAGAATAAGCTAGAATCAGAAGGGAAACAACATGCAGATAGTGGTATATTTTCTATATCTTTTTGTTTTGTTTGAAACGTTTTGGTGAATTGTAGTATTGTATGTGTGTTTTATAATTTGATCATTTGATAGAGACACAACTAAGGAGTAATATAGAACAGTTGTAGGCAAATATTAAGGGACTTCGTAGACAATATGAGTATTTGCAAATAAGCTTTAGAATTGAGGAATCTGACAAGATTGTAAGTCTTTTGTAGCATCTCTAAATTTCGGTAATTATTCAACTATTTTTTAAATTTTCTTTTAATTGAATAGAAATATAGAATGATATTGGTTGGTTTGAAAGTGTGAATTAGTTAATTTGTAGATTTTTTATCTTTTCATTATATTGTGATTGAAATAGCTAAGGCATTTCTAAATTTTTAAGTACTATACAATTTTATGAGTTCCTCAAAATTATTTTAGTCTGTACAATTTGCACAGAGTAACACTAGTTTTAACTTAACCTCATTCCCAAATATGCCCTAAATTGTTTCATAAACACTAGTATACCCCTGTGCGAATTGCACAGACTTATTAAAAGATATATTAAAATATTAAAAATATTCAAAAAAAAAAATAAAAAAATATGGTTCATTTGCAATTGAAAAATATGATTCATTTGCAATTTTATGAGTCTCTCAATAATAATAGATGTCTGTGCAATTTGCAAAGGAAAATTCTTGTTTTCTGATCAATTCGGCTTACTCTGTAATCCATCTGCTTTAGTAGAAGTTGCTATCAGTCTATCATTGCCTAGATTACTCAAATAGGAATACTAATCATTTTCTTTTTAATAACTTAAACCTTACAGTTTTTAGTGGAAAGTTTAAACACCATTGTCTCTTGGCATCTAATTAACCATCAAGGTACAGTCATACCTACCCTGAGAGTTATAGAACATTTATATTGTAACTACAAATTACTTAAGACTAACAGAGATGAAAATCATAATAGTGCTAATTTATGGCATACTGAAGTCCTCTTTCTAATTGGAGTTTTTTGGAGATTTTTCTTGTTTTTGCTCAAATAACATGTTAAGAGCCGGAGACTGAGAGTTGAGAATGAGAACATATACATGAAAATTGTCTGACACTGTTGGTAATTGACAGACAGACTATTAATACAGACACCGAGTTTTCAACCCTTCTTCATCTCTTGTGATTGGCATTCTCATGTATCCTGATGTCTTTGGACCTTGGGAACCTCCTTATCGGGTTCTGTACAATGGATAATAGTAATTTTGCTTACTCATTCACCACCAGAGTATATAGTCTATAGTGCCAAGTTATGCAGACATACATCACTACTTGACATAAATAAACTCATATTACCAATTCCTCAACTCTAGAAAGAGAGAATAGAAGACATGATTCAAGTTGCTAGAGAGTTGGGAATGTCAATCAACCCTACTAATTAGCTTGGCAGATGGTAGATTCCATTGCTTCTTCTGTTACTTCCGCAGACCAACTCTAAAGTTCGGTGGCTCACCTTTTACCTTGCATGAAAACAGTATGGTAACACATGAAATGTTGCTCTTTTCTTTTATTCTTCTCCTCCTCTTTTGAGTTATAACAAACCATGTCATTTTCAGTCTTATAGTGAAAGATATAGTATTTTCTTGAAAGAGCTTCATGGTTGATATTATTTCTCTCTACACCATTTGTTTTGTTTTTGTGCTAAATTATGTTTCATCAATGGATATCGAGCTAATCCATTTCCTTTCAGTTGTGTTGAGGTTGAAGACAGTGCAATCGGTCTTGCTGCAGCTAAAGTCGCAGGAATGAAGTGCATAGCAACAAAGAGTGGGTAAGTAATTATTTCTGTTGATTTTCTATACTAAAACATGAATTGTGCCATTTTCTTTACAATCACATCTTTTGTTTTTCTCAACCTTTGCAATGCCTGTTAAGAATACATTATAAATGTTTTTGTTCATATCAGATTATGTTAAGCAATTCAGCATATTAGTTTCATTAAATTCTTTCTTTAGTGAGAGAGGTGGCTTAACCTTTTCTTCAAAATTCTCGTCATGTTAGTTATAGGTCTCAGGATATGATACCAGTCCATTATAGACCACTTTATGTGACTGGAAGCTCTTTGCAATAATACATTTAAGATTCATGACAGTAATTAAGCTCTATGAAAAATGGAACTGTATTTATGTATTCTTTTTGTTTAGCAATGATAATACATTTCAATCAATTAATTATAATCTAGAGAAAGAGGCAACAAAGTGTAACCACACACAAATTTTACAGCATTATTCAGGGAAATTTATAGCTCTATAAATTATCATAATTTTGCATGATAGAACCAACATACCTTTTTCATGAGATGAGATACCTTTGAAACATAAAGGATAATTTTGCTCAAATAGCTTGCAGAAATTTCTTTTTGGGCTAAGTAGACATATCTCTTACCTGCCATTTATGGTTTGCTCACAGCTACACTACCGAAGAGGACTTCTTGACAGCGGATGCCAAATTTGATTGCATTGGAGACCCTCCAGAAGAGCGGTTTGACTTGAACTTTTGTGCCAGACTTCTTGAAAAACAATTTGTCAGCTAAACTCGAGAAAATTGAGAACCATGTTTTTGGTTAAATATGGCATCGCAAACAAATTAGTGGCCTGAAATAATAAAAGAGTACATTTTACACTCTGAATGACCATATCCTTTGAAAGAACTATCTTGTATGTCAAATGGAAAATTTAAAAAAAAGGATAAAGAAAAAAAAGAATTTCAGTTTACTTTCGAGGGTTTGAACACCAAAATTTTACCAACTATTTCTTGATCACACTCAGTGAACATCACATCATATAAGCAAGAAACTGAACAATCAGATTTACACCTGCTATTCGACATTATCACTGCACGATATGTTTGAGATTAGGAGAGATAATAACATGAGAAATTAGGGTTAGGTTAATATCCCTACTGCTAGTGTTACCTTGTGCGAGGATAGTACGGCGAAGTGCGATGGCTTTGATTTTGGGTGGACTGACGAACAACGTACGATGACCCCTTGGATCGAATGGCACAGATTCTCAAGAAGAGGATCTTACAATTTCTTCTTGAATACCTCAATCTCGGCGAGGATAGTACGGCGAAGTACGACAATTTCTATTTTGGGTGGACCTACGAACGGCGTGTGGCGACCCCTTGGATCGAATGGCGAATGATTACGGCTGGTTTCTGGGTGAAGGGCGGCGGCGGGCGAGCGGGACGACGAGGATAGGCGAACGGCGACGGGTGGGTTTTGGGCAAGGAAGGGGTAGCAGGGGTTTGGGGGGATTTGGGAGATGAAGGTTTTTTTGTGGGGGGATTCGGGAGATGAAGGTTTTCTTGTGTTTTTTTTTTGTTTTGATTATTTTGATTTATTGATTGAAAAGTGTGGTTTGCACATATTAAGGTATGTGTGGATTTCTACTTTTGCTCTCCTTTCTCCACTTCAAAATGGAGAAAGGATAGAGGAGGTAGGCCTATTAGCTTAAGATATAGTATAATGAGGACTCCGGCTAACGAAAGTATCTCTTGCTCAGAAATTGTATGGCTCTTGGATTGCTCCCTTTCTTTCTGCATCTTTCGTCGATGCACCGACGGAAGGAGGGAACTTTTATGCAATCTTTACTGCATATTTTAGCTATGAATTTTATATTAAGCAAAGAAGAAAAGAAAATAAGGACTCAAGTTGTGAACTTTATCTATTTTCCTTTTGTAAAGAGACATAATTCTTTACTAAAATGAATGGAAATTGCAATCTTGATGTGGTTCCAAACCTGATCGGCGGCAGATCATTCGTACTTCTCATCGTGAAAACCATCGGAACTATCGGCGGTGGTAGCGATTGAATTAGAAAAAAAAACATGAAGAAAAAGAGAAAAATCTCAATTCATATATTCATAAAAAGAAAGAAAAATATAACTGGGAATTTAAAAGATAGAATTCCCTTGCTTTTCATTTACCAATGGGACACTTCCACATATCATGTGCAGTGCCTGTGCTTACCAAAATGAACAAGATAACAACCCAACTAACTCTACTGTAGACGAGACCCACCACCTTATATTCATAAACTGCCACCTAGCATGTGCACATCCCGTGAAGCTTAAGTGGAGGGGCCTTATTACAAAGTAGCTAGATTATTTACAAAGAAGACCCCGAAGTAAAGCAAAATACCCAAGGACTGATACACGAGAAATATGCACAATCAAGATGCAGTTTGCAGAGTTGTATCAATCCATCCTGCTTGAAAATGAGCTTCCATAGTTCTCTGAAAATTAGGAAGCGACCTATATTCATAAGCTGCCACCTAACATGTGCACATCCCGTGAAGCTTAAGCAGAGGGGCCTTATTACAAAGTAGCTAGATTATTTATAGATAAGACCTCAAAGTAAAGAAAAATACCCAAGGACTGATATGCGAGAAATCTCCACAATCAAGATGCAGTTTGCAGAGTTGTATCAATCCTTCCTTCTTGAAAATGAGCTTCCATAATTCTCTGAAAATTAGGAAGTGATTGTAGATGTCCCAAAATTCCTCCCATGTAGTATTTTCTCTGTCTCCTCCCTTCCATTGTATCAATATCTATGTCATTGCAATTCCTCTTTTCCCAACCATCATTTTGTCAAGTATTTACAGTGGCTCTATGATTTCTTCATGGAAGTATGCTGGATGGCTTGGATTCAACTTGCCTCTATCCCTTACATGCTTTTAGTTATGATATATGAAAAACATTATTTACCTTTGTAGTTGGTGGAAGCTGGAGTTTATATGCAACAAACCCAACCCTCTCAAGCACAAAATAAGGACCATATTATATATGAGATAACTTATGAATTCTCTTAATCCCCACAGAGGTCTATTTATATGGTTGCATCTTGAGGTACACCAAATCTCCCATCACATACTCCTTATCTGCTATGTTCTTGTCTGCTGCCTACTTCATCATCAGTTGGGATTTGTGTAGAGTGTCTTTGAGCAGCTGCAAAGTAATATCCCTCACAATTAAGCACTCTTCTACCTCATGTGACTTGGCAGAGCAGGGTTGGAGGGGCTCTCCCATACAAAACCTGATATGGAGATAGTTTTGTGGCATTATGAACACTGGTGTTATACCAATACTCAGCCCATGACATCACAATCACCCAAGTGGAAGCTTTATAAGCACATATACACCTCAAATAGGTTTCAAATGTCATGTTCACAACCTCAGTTTGACCAATTGTATGTGGGTGGAAGGAGGTGCTCGTGCATAGCTTTGTACCCTATATAATGAAGATCGCCCTCCAAAAGACACTGGTAAAACCAATATCTTATCACTGACTATAGTTGATGGGACTCCATAAAGTTTGATGATATGAATTTCAACAGATCAACTGCCTATTTGGCAGTGTAAGGGTGAGATAATGCAATGAAATATGCATATTTAGATAGTCTGTCAACTACTACCAAAATAGTAGTTTGTCCCAGCTATTTGGAAACCCCTCAACAAAATCCATACTTATATCTTCCCATGCTACCATAGGCATAGGCAATGACTGCAACAACCCTGATGGAGATTGGTTAGTATACTTACATCTCTAGCAAGTCTCACATTCCCTGATGTGATCCTAGCACATTCCTTTAATCCCCTGCCAATAAGCAACTACCTTCAACATCAACCAAGTTTTTGCATAACTAGAGTGTTCTCCTTGCAGTGAAACATGGCGAATGACCATCAATAGTTAGGTGAGAGGAGATGTATGATTAAGCAATATTTTTTTCCTTGTAGTAGTATATTCCATGCTGACAACTATACTTGGACTTTGGCGCTATTCCTTGATCAATTTTGGTTTTTGTTCTTCAACCACTTTTCTGAAGGCAGACAACCAAATTGGCCGCACTACTGGGATTGTTGGGAGTTGGGCATCTCCAAACATTCTAGATTTCCAATCAACTCATGTGTTGTCCCTATCCATTCAACACACTGAACTGATATTCATGTAGTTTCCACAACCAAGTGTGTTGAGCCTCAGTTTCTAACCTTTGCTCCAACAAGTGTTCGAGAGGTTTATGATCTGTTTTAATATAAAAAAAAATCTCTGTCCAACGTATAATGCCTCAATTTCTTAACAACCAAGAGAATAACTAGCATCTCTTTTTCATAAGTTAAGAGGTATATGCTCTTACCTTTGAGCTCCTTGCTAAAAAAACTATTGGGTGTTGTTGTTACATAAGAATTGTTCCAGTTCCAGTACCAGCTGCATCACACCCCCTGATGAATTTATCTTCAAAGTTTGGCAATTTAAGCACTAATGGTTTAGTTAGGGTAGTCTTGAGGGCATCAAAAGTAGTTTAAGCAGTTGGAAACCACTTGAAAGCTCCATTCTTAGTCAGGGAAACCAAAGGTGAGGAGATAGTTGCATATTTCTCAATAAACTTTTTATAGTACCTTGTTAGACCCAAGAATGCTTTTACTGCCTTGTTTGATTTTGAAATTGGCCAATCATTCATTGTAGATATCTTGTTAGGATCTAAACCACCCTTTGATCTGATACAATGTGCCCAAGGTATGCTACTTCTCTTACTCGAAAGACACACTTACTCAACTTAGCTTGCAAGGAGTTCTTCTTCAGCAACTGTAGTACCACTCTTAAGCGTTGTGCATGCTTTTCTCTTGACTTGCTGTAATAAGTAAATCATCAAAGAACACAAGTACAAATCTCCTCAAGTAATGCTTAAAAGTTGCATTCATGAGAGATTGAAAGGTAGATGGAGCATTAGTTAAGAAAAATGGCATAACTACATTCTCATAATACCCTTCATGGGTTTTGAAAGTTGTTTTGTGTATGTCCTCCTCCTTCATTCTTATTAAGTGATACATACTCCTCAAGTCTAGCTTGCTAAACACCACCCGTAACTCATCTAACGAATCATCAATTATAGGTATAGGGAATTTATCATTGACTGTTACCTTGTTGAGAGCTCTATAATCTGCACATATCCTCCAAGTTCCATCTGGGTTCTTCACCATGACAACAGGGGAGGCATAAGAGCTTGAACTGGGTCTAATTACTCATGTTTGCGGCTTTTCTTTGACCGACTTCTCTATCACATTTTGGGGTGCAATGGATGCTTGTAGGGCCTCAAGCTCACCGGTTGTGCGGTGGGATACGAAGGAATGTTGTGATCATAGTCTCTCCATGGGGGAAGATTAGAACACTTCATCAATTTCTTCCAGGGTTTGCGAGAACTCCTTCGAGTATCTGGGAAGTGAAGCATCAGTGCTTGCAGCTGCAATTACTTGTAGCATGAGTCCTTTCTTCATGTACATTAGGGTTTTCAACATGGACTTGGATGAAGTGACATCAATTGGCGTGTTGTTCACCCCCCTCAATACCTTGATCTCACCCACCTGCTCAAAATGCAGAGAGTATTCTTTAAAACTCAGCCACATCCCCTCAAAAGTCTTCACCCATTGAGTTCCCAGCACTAGCTGACTTCCCAACGGAAGGATGTAAAAGTTTGCTTTAATGGTCATCCTTTGGCACACAAACTCCTCATTTTCAGAGAGTGCCCCACACTTCAATTTCTTTCCTCTTGCAATTGTGTCCTTAAAATGTACTCCTCTAGTGACAGGCAGCTTAACCCTATTGACAATTTATGTGTTTACAAAATTGTGAGCAGATCCAGTATCATACAGCACATAAAATTCCTTCTTAGTTATAGTACCCTTTAGAGCATCGGTAGTCGTTCCCTGTATTCCCAAAATTTGGAAAATATAGGGAACGAACTGCTATAATCGTTCTCTCTATATTGAAAATTTTCGAAAAAATGAACAGTAGCCTCCTATATCTGAGAGACGATATATGATTTTTTCCAAATATAGGAATTGAAAGATCATCTTGCGTCCATTCTATAAAAAAATTCTCGGATGCAAGATGATCTTGCGTTTGATCACTAAAAAAACAAAAACATATCAATTTTTTATGAAAAAGTTTTCGGGCGCATGATCATTTTGCGTCTGACCCAATTTTTAAAAAAAATGTAAAGAAATCAGACGCAATATCATTTTGCGTCCGACGAAATTTAAAAAAAACAAAAATGAAAAATCAGAACGGACGCAAGAAGGTATTACGTCTATGATTCCCCCCCCCCATTGTTTTCTTATTTTATTTTCTATGAAATATAGCCTATATGATTTTCTATGCATATAAAGTGAATTTGAGATTGATTTAATTTTTTTGATCAAGGGATGAGATGGAATGGGCCTATAGGAATTGTTATGTGTTCCAATGCATACAAATTTTTTAATTTTCAAATGTGTTGGACTAAAAAAAATTATTTCTTTTTTCCAATGACTGAGATTCAAAATTAAATAAATTATCCACCGTCGGAAAAAATTTTGGGTTTCAGCGACTAAAAGCAAAACTCAAATATTATATTTCTAAAACCCAAATATGAAAATTTTGAGTCTTAACGACTACAGATGCCCTTAGCTTGAGTGTTTGAGGAGCTTCAGCTCTTGTAATAGCCTCTAAAGATATAGTTGGGTGAGTGTTTTCCTTGATCTCAGCATGTATGCAATGGAGATCTCCTCCTGATTTAGTTCCAGTGTCTGCAACTTCCTTAGCTTGCATCACCAGTTCACATGATTCGATGATATCAATGTCACCTTCAATTTGCACATAGTGCCCTTGCACTTGTGCCCTCTCACCCATTTCTCATCACACCTGAAGCAAAGACCATTAGCTCTCTTCTCTGCTAATATTTGATCAAACTGTGTCTGCTTGGGGTTCTCAAGGCCAGTACCCTTGCTGTAATACCCTTAGATATACATAGTCTCATATTGGTTAGGAAGTGGGATATGAATTATTATATATTATATTTCCAAGGATTCAAGAGCACCTACTAAGCTATAACACTTTTGGTGAGGCTATTCCATGTCATGGGACCGTAATTAGGTTCTGTAGGGCATGCATACGCGCATAGGCATGTACACAGCTGAGTGGGCCCGGGGCATTACAGAATGGTATCAGAGCTGACTTTCGAAGCCGATGGTGGTGCCACAGTAAATGTACACACTGATAGGGTAAGGGATAGTACGTTGGCATTAAGGCCAGGGTAGTACGATGGTAGGTTCAAGATAGTGGCATCCATGTGGATCACATCGGATATAAGGGAGGTTTTGGATTGGATGCAGGTCTGTCTCTTAGCGATGAGGCTAAGTCTAAAGGAGGGGTGATTGTAATACCCATAGATATACATAGTCCCATATTGGTTGGGAAGTGTGGTATGAGTTATTATATATTAAATTGTCAAGGGTCCAAGAGCACCTATTAAGCTATGGCACTTTTGGTGAGACAGTGCCATGTGGTGGGGTCATAGTTAGGTTTATAAGGCGTGCATATGCACGTAGGTGTGTACACAGTTGACTTGGCCTGGGGCGTTAACACTTGCTACTCACTGATGTGGAAGCTTTCACTCCTGGAGAGTTAGGAACGTTCCCTGGTTTGTTAATCAAGTATTGGAACTTGACAGTCTTCCTTTAACACATTAGAATAGTCTCCTTGGCTTGAGCTTTCCACTATGCAGTAGTAACAGTGAAGGGTTGCTTAAGAATCACCACTTGCTGAATCTCTTCATTCAACCCAGATATGAAAAAATAAACCAAAATGTGCTTGGTCAATGGCTTGCTCAAGTGACTATACTTAATAAACTCCTTATGATACTCATGAACTGTACCAGACTGGCAAAGCGAGTAAAGCGGCAGTGGGTTAAGGGGCTCAGCAGGACCAAATTACAACAGCATCTCTCTCTCTCTCTTATGAGTTTTCAAGTGAACCTCAAGATCATACTGTCTTTTGAACCACCTCCACCATATTCACACATCATCCCTAAGAAAGTAGACACAGAGTTCCACTAATGCCTCTTTTCGATTTTTTGAGTATTAAAACAGTATTCTAAGTGAAAAAACCAATTGGTGATATTGCCGCTACCATAAAAAATGGGAATCTCAAGCTTGGTGTGCTTCGGGAAGATAGAGTTATACATGTCATGCTCATCTCCATCCCCCCCTCCCCCCAATCTCCTGTCTCCTCTCTCACACCGTCTGTTTGGGCTTAGATTATAGCATTGTGTTGGTGGAGGTGAGTGGGTCCTTTGCAGACTACTAGTTGCTCCTAACCAATCACCACCTCCCCCATCTACTGCTGGAAAAAGTTTTTGCATATTTTCAGGACCGGATTCCGGTGGGCTCCAGCCACTAGCGACGCCGGAAATTGATTAGATCATGTTCCTCTCGTCGAGTACTATTCCGTAATGTACTCACTTGCCAAAAATGGTTTCCGTATGAATGAGAAATGTAGGTCCAAAGTTGAGTACTCGAAATGTACTAACTTGGACAGTTGAAATGAATAATCCCACATCGGAAGATGGGAAAGATTTTCTCTAGTATATAAGGTAAAGAAATGGACTAAAAGGCGTAGCCCTGGGTTTACCACTAACGTGTAGTGGGGAGAGGACCTAGCCAAAATAACAAACACACACATGCGCGCGCGCGCCCGGCCCGGCCTCGGCTCGGCTTGGCCCGATATTTTTTTTTGCCCCGCTCCAAATTTTTCCCCAGTTACTGTTGAGCCGCTTCAAATTCTGTAACTGCTGGTACCATTACTCTGTAACAGCAAAGTAATGGCTCATCAGTTACGCTTTTGAACCATTACTCTACTGTTACAGAGTAATGGACCCTTCAGTTACTCTCAGTCTCCTATAAAACCAGCAACTTTTGTTTGCCAGTACACAGAGTTTTTCAAAAAAAACATTCTGAATCTTCTTCTTCTTCTTCCTCTGAGTCACAGTCTGAGAGTACAACACAACTCCGGTTCGCTGAGATCTCTGAAGTTAGGGTGCTGCTCTTCAGGGAAAGGTAATACAGTTGTATCCTGGGAGGCAATTCGTCAACCACTGTCACACTACGGGGTAAAATTTGCTTTAAGGACAGAGATATTCAAATCTCGACTCTGTATTGTACTGTATAGTTTGCTATTTCATTTCCTGTATTTGTAATTCTTCACAAATATTGTTAGCATTTTCTGTTTTATGAAATTCATGTTCTAACAATCTTAAAGCAAATTTTTTCTCTATTTTAACAGTTTTGTGAAGATTCTTTACAGACACTGTTATCACTTCGGAAAAACAAAACAACTAACAGTTCTATTTCAACTGTTTCCGAACATGGAAAACACACACAACGATAATGTCAGTAGACTTATCAGTGAACAAACACAAGTGATCCAAACTGTGACTGCACAATCAGTTGCGGCACAGACGGTCGTTCTGCCCACACATATAACTGTGGGAGAAAAACAAGTGAAGTTCAATGGATCGGGATTCAAGAAGTAGCAAGGAAAGATGCAGTTCTACCTGACCACCTTGAAGCTGGATAGGTTTCTCACTGAATCTGCCCCTATGCTGGCACCTATGGATGCACACTCCATTGCGGCAGTTAATGCATGGACTCAGGGTGATTATCTCTGCAGAAATTATATCCTGAACGGCCTGGTAGACCCGCTGTATAATGTCTACTATGTCTTCAAGACTTCCAAACTTCTGTAGGGGTCCTTGGAAAAGAAGTACAAAACAAAAGACGCCGGCTCCAAGAAGTTTGTGGTCGGCAAATTTCTGGACTACAAGATGGTTGACTCCAAGATAGTTGTGAGTCAACTCCAGGAACTGCAAGTGATAATGCATGAAATCGCTGCAGAGGACATGACGCAGAGAATATGAAATTTGCTTTAAGATTGTGCAAACCATTCCAGATTGCAGCGTTCATCGAGAAGCTTCCATCTGGATGGAAAGATTTCAAGAACTACCTCAAGCACAAGCGAAAGGAGATGTCTCTTGAAGACCTCATTGTCAAGTTGCGTATCGAAGAGAAGAATCGCAAGGCTGACAGGTCCTATGAAAATCAGTCCATAAAAAAGGCAAACATGATGGAGCATGAACAGAAAGGCAAAAAGCGAAAGTTCCTGCCACAGGCCTCGAACAAAAAATCGGTAGCAAAGAGGTTTCCTGGAAAATGCCACAAGTGTGGTAATCTGGGCCACAGAATTTCTGAATGCCGTAGCAAGGACAACAATCATGCTGGAACCGGACAGGCAAAAGGATCCCATACACACATAGCTGAGAACTTGTCCACCGGTCTCTCTAACCTGGACCTCTGTGCTATTGTTTCAGAGGTGAATCTAGTGGGGAGCAATCCTTGAGAGTGGTGGTACGACACTGGGGCCAACAAGCACATCTGCTCGGACAAGGAGATGTTCACTTCATACCAGAAGTGCAACAAGGATGCACAGCTGTTTATGGGTAATTCTTCTACCTCCAAAATTCCAAGAACATGGAAGATAGTGCTGAAGATGACTTCAGGCAAAGAACTAACACTCACAAATGTGTTGCATGTTCCAGATATTAGAAAGAACTTGGTATCAGGAACTTTGCTAAGCAAAAATATATTTAAGGTTGTTCTTGCTTCTGATAATTTTGTATTGTATAAGAATGGGGTGTACTTGGATAAAGGATATGTAAAGGATGAACTATTCAAATTTAATGTAATGACAGTCATCCCTAAAACTATTGTTCCTGTGTATGTAGTTGAGTCTTCTTCTGTTTGACATGAAAGACTATGCCATGTTAATTTTAATTCTATGCGTAGATTAATTAACATGAATTTGCTACAAAATTTAAGGTAGACAACAGTGAAAAATGTAAAGTTTGCAAAGAGGTCAAAACTCACTAAAACTCCATCACGATCTGTAGAAAGAAACACAGAAACTCTAGGTCTAATTCACATGGATCTGTGTGATTTAAAATATGTGCAGACCAGAGGTGGCAAAAAGTACTTTGTAACATTTATAGACGATTGCACAAAATTCTGTTATGTATACTTGTTACATAGCAAAAATGAGGCTTTGGATAAATTCAAAGAATATAAGCTTGGGGTTGAGAATCAACTTGACAAAACGATTAAAATTGTTAGGAGTGACAGAGGAGGAGAATATGATGCACCATTTAATATGTTCTGCTTTGAACATGGAATAGTTCATCAGACAACTGCTCCTTACTCACCTGAATCAAACGGTACTGCCGAACGCAAGAACCGAACTCTAAAGGAGATGATGAATGCCTTGCTGTTGAATTTTGGGTTACCCCAAAACATGTGGGGGGGGGAAGCATTGCAGACTGCCAACCACATTCTCATTAAAATACCTCACAAGAAAACTGGCAAGACACCATACGAACTGTGAAAAGTTAATGTACCTTCGTATAAATACCTCAAAGTGTGGGGGTGTCTAGTAAAAGTGACAGTACCTAATTCAAAACAGGTCACAATAGGACCTTAGACTATTGATTTCATATTCATAGGCTATGCACACAATACTAATGCATATCGGTTCTTGGTATATACATCGGATATATCAGATATCCATGTGAATACAATAATAGAATCAAGGAATGCTTCCTTTTTTGAACACGTGTTTCCGTACAAGATTACTACGTATCCCAAACGTACACGTGAATAAGGGAATGCAAGCACTTCAGTTGATGAACCAGAACATGATAATGATGAGCCTAGACGTAGTGAACGGGCTAGAACATCAAAGTCATATTGTCCTGACTTTGTAACGACCTTTCTATTAGAGAATGAGCCCAGAACATTCAAGAAAGCCATATCTACGCCTGATGCTCATATGTGGAAGGAAGCAATCAAAAGTGAAATAGACTCCATTATGCAAAATCATACATGGGAGTTGGTCGATTTGCCTTCTAAATGTAAAGCTCTAGGATGCAAATGGATTTTCTAACAAAAATTGAAACCAGATGGTTCAATAGAGAAACATAAGGCGAGACTTGTGGTACAAGGATTTAGACAAAAGGAAGGCCTAGACTTCTTTGATACATATTCCCCGGTCACAAAAATAACTTGCATAAGAATGTTAATAGCTATTGCAGCTCTACGTAACCTGGAAATATATCAAATAGATGTTAAAACTGCATTTCTAAATGGGGATTTAGAACAAGAAATATACATGAAACAACCTGAGGGTTACGTAGTTCCTAGACAGAAAAACAAGGTGTGCAGGCTTGTAAAATTCCTGTACGGACTGAAACAAGCTACAAAGCAGAGACATACAAAATTGGACAATGTTATGATGTCCAGGACGGATTTGGGTCCATGCAGCACAAGCAACTGCTTTGGGACCCCAATTTTATAGGGCCCCATATTTTTAAAGTATTTTCAATGTTAAAAAGTAAAATGTAAAATTTTCTGATATAATTACATTATTTTAATAGTTTGCTTATTAGCTCAGTTGGTTAAGTGCTGTGCTAATAATGTGAAGGTTGCAGGTTGAAAACTTGCATGAGCCAATTAATTTTTCAATCATTTTTATTTTTAAAACTAATTATTTTTCACATATACATACATGTCATTTTACCATTTTATAAATTTAATATTATTTTTCTCATAGCCCATGTATGCCACTTTATGATATTTTTCAATGTTCTATGGTATATTATATTTATCTGTTTATGATAAATTTCTAACCAAATCTTAAGTGCATATGGTTATTCTACATTTTAAGCTTCCAACTAGTTTCTCATATACATATATTCATCAACATTTCAATCTTATCGTATTCTCTAATAATATCATATTAAAATTTTTGAGATGATATATTTCGTTTTTCTTGTTAGAGTTTGTCCGAATTTCTTTTTGCTATAAGACATTTCATATAAAAAGCCTACGTTAACAATTACATTTTTTTGGAAGCATAAATATAAATTTGTTTTCATTTAAATAGTTTGTTATCCAATGCTCCAAGTTTGTTTGCATTTAAATAATTGTCATTTTTATTTTGTCAACTTACTAAAGGCCCCATTTGAGAACTTGCTTAGGGCTCCATGAAACTCAGATACGCTCCTGTATGATGTCAATGGTTTCAAAATAAATGAATGCGATAAGTGTATCTACATCAAAGATACTCCAAATGGGTACATTCTGGTGTGTCTGTATGTAGATGACATGCTCATTATTGGGAGCAATAATAACATCATCAAACAAACTAAGAACATGCTTAGTGGCAAGTTTGATATGAAATATTTGGGAGTTGCAGACGTCATACTAGGAATCAAAGTTTCCAGGACGTCTGAGGGAATTACTTTGTCTCAAGCTCTTTACGCTGAGAAAGTACTTGAATGATTCAAGACTTACTCCAATGGGACTGCCAAAAGTCCAATGGATCCCAGTCTTCACTTGTTCAAAAACACGGGTGACAACATATCCCAATTAGAATATGCACGTGTAATCGGTAGTCTGATGTACTTAACAAATTGTATAAGACCGGACCTGGCACATTCAGTAAATGTACTGAGCCACTACACAAGTAATTCAGGACGAAGTCACTGGAAATGAATAACTAGAGTGTTGAACTATTTGCGACATACTTAGAATTATGGGCTGCATTATACCAGATATCCAGCAGTACTAGAAGGCTACAATGATGCCAATTGGATATCGGCTCCAAGAACTCGAAATCTACAAGTGGGTACGTCTTCACTTTTGGTGGTGAAGTTGTGTCAAAGCGGCAGAGGAAGCAGAGTGGCTTCGAAACTTTTTAGAGGATATTCCCATGTGGGAAAAATCAGTGCCTGCTATATGTGTACACTGTGACAGCCCATCGACTATAGCAAGGGCAATGAGTTGTATGTACAATGATAAGTCTCGTCATATCAGGAGGCGACACAAAACCATTAGACAACTGCTTTCTAATGGAATAATCTCTATAGAGTATATAAAATCGGCCGACAACCTAGCGGATTCATTTACTAAAGGTTTGTCACGAGTGCAAGTTGTGAGATCATCAAGAGGAATGAGTTTAAAGCCTATGACGAAAGCGGATACTTGATGAAACCCTACCTAGGAATTGGAGATCCTAAGATCTAGGTTCAAAGGGACAGCTAAATCTTGTTGAATCAACGGGAGCACTGAGAGATTAAAATCTCATACCAACTCTTAGGATGATAAAACAGTGCTACCTGCAAAGAGTTAGGATAAGCTTAGCTTTTAATGATTCCCATAGCTTTGAAATAAAAGTGGGGTATGGCAGGATACTCTTTATGGGCAATCATCTTGTGAGTGTAAAATGGGGCCGTTTCTAGGAGAATGAAAAGAGGCTACATTTTCCAAGTTCACTCACGATTAACCAGGGTTGTTCAAGGCCAAAATGAACACAACAAGAGAACCTAGTTTTGTGAGGAGATGAAACTGTGTGATAGTTATTATCTAGATTCACATCAAAGTCCGGGTAGTTCAAGACATCATGTTCACTACCTAATCAAGTGAATCCGATGGCTATTCACTAAGGGTGTTTCAAAGTTAAAAAATTACTACCATTCCTGATGCAGTGATTTTCCGATTGTATTCTCAAAGTATTTTTCTGTCATGTGTTTTTCTTTCATGTCTGGATTACATGGTCTGGTCATTTCCATTCATGTATGGATTGTTGGAAAAAGTTTTTGCATATTTTCCCGGCCGGATTCTGGTAGGCTCCGACCACCGGCGGCACCGAAAATTGATTGGATCATGTTCCTCTCGTCGAGTACTATTCCGTAATGTACTTACTTGCCAAAAATGGTTTACGTATGAATGAGAAATGTAGGTCCAAAGTTAGGTACTCGAAAGGTACTAACTTGGACAGTTGGAATGAATAATCCTACATCGGAAGATGGAAAAGATTTTCTCCAGTATATAAGATAAAAAAATGGACTAAAGGGCGTAGCCCTGGGGTTTCCACTAACGTGTAGTAGGGAGAGGACCTAGCCAAAATAACACATGCGCGCGCGCCCGGCCCGGTTGGGGCCGGCTCCGGCTTGGCCTGGCTCTTGCTTATATTTTTTTTGCTCCACTCCAAATTTTTCTCCTGTTACTGTTGAAGCTCTTCAAATTTTGTAACTGCTGGTACCATTACCTGTAACAGCAGAGTAATGGCCCATCAGTTACGCTTTTGAATCATTACTCTACTGTTACAAAGTAATGGGGCATTACTCTGCTGTTACAGAGTAATGGACCCTTCAATTACTCTCAGTCTTTTATAAAACCAGCAACTTTTGTCAGCCAGTACTCAGTTTTTCAAAAAAGCATTCTGAATCTTTTCCTTCTTCTTCCTCTGAGTCACAGTCTGAGAATACAACACAGATCCGGTTCGCTGAAATCTCTGAATTAGGGTGCTGCTCTTTAGGGAAAGATAATACAGTTATATCCTGGGAGGCAATTCGTCAACTACCGTCACACTACGGGGCAAAATTTGCTTTAAGGACAGAGATATTCAAATCTCGACTCTGTATTGTACTGTATGGTTTGCTCTTTTATTTTCTGTATTTGTAATTTCTCACAAATATTGTTAGCATTTTATGTTTTATGAAATTCATGTTCTAACATCTACTAATAGCATAAACCTTTGCATAAAGGATTAGATATCATCATTATGCGATAGCATACCTGTGATTTGGGATTGAAGATTCTCGATAATCTCAAGGTTATCCATCCTATGCTCCAGATTAGCCGAGTTGTGAAGATCAACACCACTAGGGGTGGATCCTCGCGTCAACTGACTCGGTGATCCAAGTCCGGAATGAGCATCCGGACTGTAAGTTCGGTGAGTGCTCGATCGGCTTCGTCAGACTCACAGGATTGCCAGCCTCTGATACCAATGATGTGGTTCCAAACTTGATCAGCAACGGATCCTTCAGACTTCTCATTGTGACGACCATTGGAGTTACTGGCAATGGTAGCAATTGAATCAAACAAGAATAAAAGCAAGAACATGATGAACAAGAGAAAAATCTAAATTCATCTATATAATAAAACACAAAGAAAGCTATAAAGTGGCTTTCCTTCAATCTCCCGAAAAATCAAAGGCCTAAATCTAATCTCACAAAACATATTTTCCCCCCAAAAGTTTTCCCCCAAAACTCAAATTCAAATCTCCCACCCAAAACAACTCCTATATTTATTTAATTATTTTTTGTTCTATCTCTCTCCTTCCCTCCCCTATTCAAAAAATTAAGATTTTTTTTTAAAAAAAATTTTTAGAAATTAAAAATTTAAAAACTAAAAAAATTTAAAAATTTAACAACTTTAAAAATAATTCAAAAAAACCATATAATATGTTTTTTGCTCTATGTTTGCTACTTCAATTAATTTGCTAGACTTCCAAAACTATTTATATGATCAAACAAGACGCACCGTGCCGAAGACGTGCCGTAGGCACGTGTCAACGGGCAAACCTAGTATATTCATAAAAAGAAAGAAATATACAACTAGGGATTTAAAGGATAGAATTCCTTTACCTTTCATCAACCAATGGGACACTGTCACTTATCGTGCACGGTGCCCATGCTTACAAAATGAATGGGATAACCGATAACAACCCGACTAACTCCACTGTAGATGGGATCCACCACCGAATAACCCTCTACTCATAAGCTGCCACCTAGGACATGCACAACCCATCTATACTATAATTAAGCAAAGCCTCATTTTGGCGGCTTTTTACTATCATACCCCCATATATCTATGCTATAATTAAGCAAAGCCTCATTTTGGCGGTTTTTTACTATCATACCCTCATATACATAAAAAGCTAAAAAAAATATATATGGTTAATTCTGTAATTTTCACTTCATATTTAATGTCTCCATAAAATTCTGTTCCATCAAAAATCGAAACGCCTCTTTCTCTCCCTCCATCGAATCCGTGCATTGCACGTGCATATCCCCAGTGTAAATTGCATGTACTAACCCATAAAACGTGCATTGCACGTGCAGATTACTAGTGAAGCTTAAGCAGAGAGCCCTTATTTACAATTATCCCAAATACCCTGAAGTAAAGAAAAATACCCAAGGACTAATACGCGAGAAATCTGCACAGTCAAGATACACTTTGCAGAGCTGTGCTCAAATCTACACTACATCACCACAATTCTGCAATATCCAATGTATTCCGTATCCAATTTGCATGAAACTATGATACAGCGTGGTCTTTACAAAATTCCAGATCCAGATTTCACATTGAAACCGAATCCTACCCCAGTGGTCCCCACCACCCATCACGTGATTCGTCACAGTCGCACACTTGTCCCATCCTCTGCCGGCCAACGGTCACGTGGGGTCCTGTTTACAATTATCCCAAATCCCAAGCCCCTTTCAAAAATTCCCACACTATCATCAGGAAACAGAAACGCTCCGTTCTTTTATAAAAAAAAACCCTCGCTCTTAGATTTCTCTCTACATCCGACCCCCACTCTGGATTGAAGTGAGAGTGGAGAGGGAGAGAGAGCGAGAGAGGGAGGAGGAGCTTTCTGCTCCGATTCGATCAGGTATCTTCTTGTTCTGATTTGGAGTTGGTTAATTAGCTTCGTGTTTGCTTTAATTTTCGTGAAATCTCGATGTTTAGGGCTCAGATTTTGAGCTGGTGTAGGTTCTTGTTTTTACTTGTGTTCTTGAAATCTTGTTTGCTTTCGAGCTCAGATCTGTGATTGTTGCTGCTGCAGATGTGGTTGTTTTATAGTATGAGTGAGTAGTGCTGAGTGTTGTTTGGCATCTGAATACGGAGTAGTTATTTAGCCCATGCAATGTACGGGTTTTTTCGTTGTACTTTAGAAATGAAAACCCATTTGTTTATTTTCTGGATGCATACTAATTTTTGATGGGATATGGAAAGTGTACAAGCAATGCATGGAGGTTTCCACACAACCACATCCCCAACTGTGATTTAGGAGAGTTGTGTGTGTGCCTACGTGCTGTGCATGTGTTCTTTGAAATTCATTTTGTGTTAAGACTTAAGATTGAGGTTTGGTAGATTTTTTATGGTGTATTAGGAGATTAATGAGATTTTTAGTTGGTCTTGATAGTTCTAACACAAAAGGCTTCAACCCCAAAGATTTTTTTTTTATTCTT
Organism: Hemerocallis citrina; assembly: GCA_017893485.1. Lineage (NCBI taxonomy): Eukaryota > Viridiplantae > Streptophyta > Magnoliopsida > Asparagales > Asphodelaceae > Hemerocallis > Hemerocallis citrina. The sequence continues at coordinate 2,140,026 of JACEHZ010000471.1, read as the reverse complement.
TCTACCAACAATTTTATCTGTAGATTTTTCAGAGACAATAACTGTTATATTTGTAACTATAAGAACTATGAGATCAAATTTATTATATGCTTGCTGTGCAAAGATTTGATTTTTAATGTCATTGTGAAGCTCTTTTGTTAGTACTGGGCCTACTGGCAATAGAAGCTCTCAGATCTGATTTAGTAGAATTTTTTTTTTTGATCGTTAAACAGTGAGTTGAATACCCCGCGTTTCATTAAAAAGAATTTAACAAAATATACAACAAAAAATAAGGCTTATGAAGTTCAGATTCCAACATGCTGGATCTTGGAACTCATACACCCCAACCAACAAACAAAAATACATCGAAATCTAATTCTACTGATCGGATGATCTCGTCCAAGTCAATTTCTCGTGCCAATTTGATCTCATTCTCTCTCTCAGATTTAGTCGATTTTTGTGGTGCAAAATTTTGACTTGTAGTGTCATTATGAAGTTCTTTGTTATTACTAGATGCAACCGTGGAAATCTCAGATCAGATTTGTATCAGTGTATATATGTTGCATGTGTTCCATTCCCTAATTGTTCCTACTAATCTCATTTATACTTTAAAAAGAAAACTTTTAAATTTGATTTATCTTTTTTTCTTTCAATATCTTTACAATAGTTTAAAAGATCGGCCGATCCCAATCTAGTCCAGCCTATCCCGATCAATTTTGGGAGGGGGTAATCTGAAACTTGTGCCAGCCAAAGCTTATCAAGACTGACAACAGATGAGTTGGTTTTGGGCATTCTAGGCACCATCCAAGCATGGCATAGTGGCACCACTTACTCTGGAATTAGATAATGAGATAATGATTGTAAAATTGTTTTTTTCTGTATTGTCTTTCTAAATTTTATACTTTTCAGAAATATGCATTTTATTTTTTTTATTTATCAATTCAGAGAAAGCTTTTCCTTTGCTTCATTGTCAGTATTATTTGAAGATATTCTGGCTCATTCATTCCTCAAGTACACGAACATTTTGCAACTAGAATCCTGTATTTTTTTTAGGAACTATTTTATTAATGTGTTTAGGTGGATAGTTAAATTGTTCACTGTAACCTATGAAAATACATTACTGAGCCTTCCTGTCTCACAGTTCCTATTTAAATTTAATACATTTGAAATTTTTTCGTGTGTGTTGTGCCCTGCTTTGCTAGTTAACTAATTGGTGATAACGAAGTAATAACTGCATGCTGTTGTTTATCATTGCCTTGTCTGTTTGTTGATCCCTGTTCCCTTAGTTATATTTACACAAGGTGTTCCATGCTATGTTGAATACTGATATTTTAGTGTGTCAAACATTTCTTGATTGCTTACATTTTAAGTTAAGTTACCTCTTTTCTTTCAGTTTGAAATACGATCATGTCAGATCTGCAAACGCCTCTGCGTCCCAAAAGGAAGAAGGATATAGTAGACTTCCTTGTCAAGTTCCGATGGATACTCGTCATCTTTGTCGTCCTACCCATCTCTTTCACTATTTATTTCCTTATCTATGTTGGCGATATGAAATCTGCAATGAAGTCATATAAGCAACGCCAGAAAGAGCATGATGAGAACGTCAAGAAAGTAGTAGACCGTCTCAAGCAAAGAGATCCAAAGAAGGATGGTCTTGTGTGCACTGCTCGGAAACCCTATATTGCTGTTGGCATGCGCAATGTTGACTACAAACGTGCTAGGCATTTCGAGGTCGATCTCTCTGGATTCAGACACATCCTTGACATCGACAAAGAGAGAATGGTTGCAAAGGTGGAGCCGCTTGTTAATATGGGTCAGATCACTAGGGAAACAGTCCCTATGAACCTTGCCCTTGCTGTGGTTGCTGAGCTGGATGATCTCACAGTTGGTGGTCTCATCAATGGATATGGCATTGAAGGAAGCTCGCACATTTATGGTCTTTTCTCTGACACAGTTGTTGCTTTGGAAATTGTGCTCGCTGATGGACGTGTTGTGAGGGCAACCAAGGATAACGAGTACTCTGACCTTTTCTATGGGCTCCCATGGTCTCAGGGAACAATTGGCTTCTTGGTTTCTGCAGAGATTAAGCTCATTCCTGTTAAGGAGTACATGAAACTAACATACAAGCCTGTGAGAGGTAATCTGAAAGAACTTGCACAAGCTTATGCTGATTCCTTTGCACCCAGGGACGGTGACCCGGCTAAAGTTCCGGATTTTGTTGAAGGGATGATATACAATCCAACAGAAGCTGTTTTTATGACTGGGGTTTATGCTTCAAAAGACGAAGCAAAGAAGAAGGGAAATGTTATAAATTCCGTAGGTTGGTGGTTTAAACCTTGGTTTTATCAGCATGCACAAACTGCACTTAAGAGAGGTGAATTTGTGGAATATATTCCGACTAGGGAATACTATCATCGCCATACAAGGTGTTTGTATTGGGAGGGCAAGCTGATTTTGCCATTTGCTGATCAGTGGTGGTTCAGGTGGTGCTTTGGGTGGCTGATGCCACCAAAGGTATCACTGCTTAAAGCTACTCAGGGTGAAGCTGTCAGGAATTATTATCATGACAGGCATGTGATCCAGGATTTGTTGGTTCCGCTGTACAAAGTTGGGGATGCACTGGAGTTTGTACACCGGGAAATGGAGGTACATCTCTTTCTTTCTCCTGCATTTGGTTTTGCATAAAATACGTATATTGTTTATTTGGTACGGTATATTTTGCATTTTACAAAAATACATATCTGGTTTTTTCTGCTGTCTCTATGTTAGAAAGTATAAATAGCCAAGTTCACTTTGATATATGATGTTTCAGAGAAATCTTCCCACCTAAACACGCCTACTTTGTCCACCACAATCTCCCTCAATGAGACCCTTTGACACCCAAGTAAAGAGCACGATGAAGAGTACAATGAAGAGCATTACTGAATTGCATGGGCTACATAAATACTTTTTTTATGACTACAAATATTATAATATCACCCTAATTAAGTTCAGTAAGTAATATTTATTAATAAGTAATGAAATGTATAAATGATTTGATAATCTTTAATCTAATACAAGTGATATTTCCTTAAAATACATCAAATATTGCTAAAATAGCAATATACAACAATTCATGTATTGCATACATGATTTGCTAGTTTTTTCTTTGAAGAAAAGGTGGAATGACGATTTTCTAGTTAAACAACCTAAAATAGAGTAAACAGATACCCTTACATGACTGCAATTGAGAAAACCTTTTACATGACAGTTGTCACTTCTAAGTCATTGAGAAAACCTTTTACATGACTTATGGAAATGGGTGCCAATATTATAATTTGCTTATATATGTCGGGAAAACTTCTATCTTTTACTTGTTTAGGTATATCCCATCTGGCTCTGCCCGCATCGCCTGTTCAAGCTCCCCCTCAAAACAATGATATACCCTGAACCGGGTTTTGAGGAACACCACAGGCCAGGCGACACAAAGTTTGCCCAAATGTACACCGACATCGGCGTTTACTACACCCCTAATCCAGTTTTCCGAGGTGAGGAGTTCGATGGAGCTGAAGCTGTCCGTCGCCTTGAACAGTGGCTCATCCAAAACCACGGGTTCCAGCCACAGTATGCAGTATCCGAGCTCAATGAGAAGGACTTTTGGAGGATGTTTGATGCTGGTCTCTACGAGCACTGCCGTAAGAAGTATGGTGCTATCGGAACCTTCATGAGTGTCTACTACAAGTCGAAGAAAGGGAAGAAGACTGAGAAGGAGGTGGCAGAGGCAGAGGCTGCCATTCTTGAAACTCCTGATGTTGATGAGAAGTAGAATTTGTCAGTAATAATAAGTTCTTGCTGCAGAAAATAGTTCAGGGTTTTAATCAGTGACTGCAATATTTCTTCCCCATTCTTGTTTTCTAGTGATCAAACTAGTTCTAGTTTCATGTGTGCTAATTTGTAGGATTGAACAATATTGATCCCTATGTGGAAGAAATGGCAGTATGAGTTCCAGTGCTACATGTGTTGTACTTAAAAACTCTGTTGGTTGAAATTTGCCAGTTGTTTCTATGTGAGAAACCCTTGAGTTGTGTTGTTCGTGGTGCTTCATTCCATTTCATTATCGCTATTCTTCTTGGTATTTCGTGTTTGAAAAATGAAGGAATGGAAGAATTTGAAATATGTCTGTATAAATTCACAATAATATCATCTTTGCTGATGGAAAGATTCCATGTTTTCACACTTACATGCACTGAGATTACTGTGGTCTTGCTAATGAAGCAGATGCTGCTGCTGTGCCTTTTTGCGCCGTGATTTTGCCACAATGTGTTATTTGGTTGATCTGGTTTCGGATTGAGTAGAACCTGAATGAGAAATCAAACTGAGTTTGGAGAATTGAAAACAGGGATAGCATGGGCAGGGCTCTCAGATTGAGTGATGATTAAAGAGAGAGATGAGTTCTCTCTTAAGCAGATGAACAGTGAGTTTGACGAGGAGCTGAAAGGGAAATAGCCTGTGTCGCACGAATGCTGAAGCGAAATGGGAGGCTCAAAAACTCAAACTAATACAAAGGATGGATGGCGAAGAAGGGAGGTGATAACATAATAAAGAAAAATGTAACAAACGATTTAGCAACGATGTTGGAATATCCTAACAAGGAGAAAAAAATGTGAAAAAAAAATTCCAAACCTTTTTCACATTTTATGTTGTGATTTTTATTTTGATTTTAATGTTTCAGGGAACAAATCACAGCACAAAATGCAACATTGTAAACTTTTTTTCCCCAATTTTGATGCCATGTTAAGTTTTGGCCATGCTTGCATTGTGATTGTTTTTTGATTGAAAACGGTGGACACTAGACCCCTGCGCTTTATTAAAGAAGTTTTAATAAGACAAACAACCAGTCAGGGGATATGATGTTCATGCATCCCAATATCGGGCCATGATACTCATTCCCCAATCCCAAAAAAAAGAAAGCACCCATCCCATACATAGTAGTCCCCTTCCAAAAAAATGAAATAATTACAGATAAAACAAAAAGTTCCTAAGACCGGAACATTCCAAAATATTGTAGCAAAACCTTCCACCCCGTCCTATGATCATTCCGCCGCTGGTGTGCCCCCCTCTGCAGCCAGTGTGCCCCCTTCCTCCTCTGAGTCCGCTTCGTATGTGGATGTACTGATATCAGCGTACAGTTCGCTTGCATTGTGTTTGTTGAAATGCTAGTTATTCATTTCCACCTAATTACTCCCAAAATAGACAATAACCAGTAGAAATTGAAGAACTTGATGTGTGCATTGATAATTAAATAGTATGCTCAGGTTCATATGATTGCTGTACAATGTACTGTGGTCGAGATTTAACAATCAGGTGATTGATTTGAAGGGGGGCGATTAATTTATCTTCGACTTAAAAGTGCGTGGTTGAGATTCATAAGTCGCTGGTTTAACACAAAACACACAACCGACAACTCTCTAATCATAATAGTTGGGGTAAAGCTTTGCATTCTTAACCTATTTTAGGAAGGTGATATTTCCTAATTGATTTTATAGGAGGAAATTGTGGGCTTTTCTAATGAAAAAATAGATTCAGTCTTTTGGCTTGGATCTTTCTTTATAAATTCGCTTTTTCAAATAGTAGGACTATGAAAATTATGAGTCTGACACTAGATATAGCTTAATGTGGTAGTAAAGGATCCTTGCAGGATGGATTTCATGTGCAAAAAATTTTCTAGCTTTATAATTTTGGCTTCAGATTGCTAGACTTTTTCAAACCTTACTTAGTAAGATGTGCTCTTAATTGTTGTTCTGACTGCATATATCCATCATTCTCATCCTTTTCAGCGTTTATATATCAACCATGTCAGAATTCCAGTCACCTCGCCCCAAAAGGAAGAAGATTTGCGTGGACTATATCAATATATCATCCAGTTGCGATGGGTTATCTTGTCGTATTTGTCGTCCTTCCCATCTCTTCTGCAATGCACTTGTTCGCTTGTCTTGGTGATCTGAAATCAGCAATGGAATCATATGAGAAACGCCAAGAGGAACACAAACAAGATGTCAAGAAAGTAGTTAATCGCCACAAGCAAAGAAATCCGAAAGATGGCCTAGTGTGCATATCCAGGAAACCCTTCTTAGCTATGGTATGAGGAATGTTGACTACAAACGAGCTAGACGAGATTTTGAGGTTAATCTTTCCTTGCTTAGAAACATTATTGAGATTGACGAAAAGAGGATAATTGCTAAGGTGTAGCCTCTTGTTACTGTGGAACAGATTACCGAGAGCTACAGTCCCTGTGAATCTTTCCCTTGTTGGTTGTTCCGGAGTTGGAAGATGAGATCTAACCATGGGCGGTCTCATCAACGGCTATGGCATCGAGGGAAGCTCACACATCCTTGGCCTTTTTCTCTGATACAGTTGTCACTATGGAAGTTGTGCTTGGAGAGGGGCGTGTCGCTAGAGCTACAAACGTCAATGAATACTCCCAACATTTTCTATCGTATTGCATGGTCTCAAGGTACACTGGGCATATTAGTTTCGGCAGAGATCAAGCGTGTACATGTCAAAGAGTACATGAGGTTGTCATATAAGCCCGTGACAGGGAGTCGAAGAGAACTCGCGCAGGCTTATGCTGATTCTTTCGTTCCGAAAGACGGAGATTTGGCGATAATTCCAGATTTTGTTGAAGGGTTGATATGTACTCCAACTGAAGGAGTTCTTACAACGGGGAGGTATGCTTCTAAGGAAGAGGCAATGCGAAAAAGGCAATGTTATCAACAGTTTAGTGTTAGGGAATTATCACTTTCTAGGATCTTGTTGATTTTTCGACACAATCAGTATAAACCACCAAGCAAATAATATATCACACCACACCGAATATTTGTCCCGGTTCGGACTAATCCTAATCCGGGAGAGGAAAACAGAGATATTATTCAATTAGAGAAGATACAAGAGTTACAACTCTCACCACGATTTTCTCTCAAGCCTCACTGGAAATACTTGTACACACATCTCAGATGAAGTACTCTTCTTTTATTCGGCATTCAATAGAATTATGTCATTTTTTAGAGCTGTTACATTGATTATATAGAGATCTAGAGAAATTTTAGGTTTAATCTTGATACAATAGCCGTTCAATATTAGCTGAAGAGATTATAAAACAATGAGAGCCGTACAATCTAACTTGGTGAAGAAGTAAGGCTTCAAACGAATCCCCAAGATCCACACCCAAACATAAACAGCAACTGCGCATGGTCGACTACTCGAACCCGAGGGGGGTGTCGGTCGACCTCACAGTCGACCGCACCTGCTTCTGTTTCCATCCAATCCGTCGCTTCAATTCCTTTCTTGCATTACTGTCTTCTTTTTTATATTAAACAAGTATGCAAGACATAAACCCAGAATATAGGGTGGTGGTTTATGTTAGATCAAGATGAATAATTAGGGTTAGAGTTTATATCTCAAAGCTACTTAAGATATTATACCCTGCTTATCGGTAATTGGAATATCACAAGGCACTAACTCTAGACCAGCATATATATGAGATTAATCTGGGTTTAGAGTACTGGGCTTTATGCCCACTCAACCCGTTCCAATAATCAATACATAACACGTGCAAACCCATAGAACAATATACACAATATTATTCTATTATATTGAGAATTATATTATATCTTAAGCTAATAGGACTACCTCCTCGTTGCTTTCTCTAATTTGAAATAGAGAAAGAAGAGTAAAAGTAGGAGTTCAAACTTATCTTACTATGTGCAAATCACACCTTTAACTTCATAAAACAAAATTAAAAAATATACAAATCACAAAAACTCCTCATCTCTCCAAATCCCCCCAACCCATCCTCGCCCAAAACCCACCCATCACCGTTCGCCGTTCGCCGCCCACCAGTCCACCCAAATACAAGTCGTCTCCGTTCACCTATCCTTGCCATCGTCCTTAGCCCAAAACTCAGCCGTAATAGTTCGTTGTTTGCCAGTCTGCCCAAATCCAAGTAGTAGCCGTACGCCATACCCCAAATCCTCGCCGAGATTAAGGTATATAGGAAGTTGTAAGATCCTCTCTTATTTTGGATTATATATTTATTATTTTTTTAGAATATTAAGAATATGAGATTAAGGTTTTGATCAAGTTGTAACATCCTCTCTTATTTTGGATTGTATATATAGTATAATTAATTATTTGTTAAAGAGATGAAAATATTTGATGAATCTAAGAGTAATGTCTAAAAATCCTTTGGTTTATTATGTGCGGCTTCGTCTTCCCATGTTAAATTCTTCAGTATTATCTCTATTTACTATATGCGCTCATCTTGTTTGATAAAATGCATGAATAAACTGAAATATGTTAGTTGTAGGAGCTTGCTGTGTGGTGGGGGCATATGGAACTCAAGTGGATGTGTTTTAATTTTGAATTTGATTAGGGATTTATACACCAATCTTCAAAATATAGGGTTCGGTAAGATGCTTATAGATATGGGAAGGTTCATGTTGCCGCTAATTTCGGTGTGGGGACAAACAGATAGTATTTGTGGATTCTTAGGGAAACTGAATAGTAAACCTGTATACCTGTTCCGTTGGCTTCGATCGTCGATCCCGCCGTGGACCTGCAAAAAGTGTGAGACACCGGGGTTGTTCCCGGCGATGCACCCTCCGACGCTCAAGTCAGTAACCAGAAATGATTATGAAAGAGCGTTTAACTAGAAAAAGATTGATTACCCCTTAATGGAGATGGATGGGGGGTATTTATAGGCATCTTAGGGAACAGATTAGGCATGTAATTCCTGTGTATAGATAAGGAATGTAATCCCCAATCCCCAGTGAAAGGATAGATATGAATCAGGGCCGTTGATTAATGTTAATTAGAGACCCTAATTCTATCCTGCTGGACCTGGTTTGTTGCGGGTTGAAACCCGCGCCCAGTTGAGGTGGGTCCGTTCGCGGGCTTATTGGATCTATGAGAAGGAGATCCGGTACCCGCTTCTGGCCCGTTTGTAGGTGAAATTACTGTCTTGTCCCCAGGCTTCAGGATTCGTGCCCAATTTGGATGGCCTCGATTAAGCCCCTATTTTAGCCATATCACGAGCCCCCCACTCCTAAAGGCTGAGGGTAATCAGTCTTTGTGGAGTAGTTTGACTGTTTTAGTGGTTAGTGGAGCTGTATCGGAGTCCGAATGGGTGCTTTTGAATCCTGAAGTGGGTGGTAAGGTAACTCCTTCTTCTTTCTTGAAGCAATATGGTGTATCGGGTCTTTATCTATTTTTTTGGGCTATTTATTTAATTTTGCGATGTGTTAACTAATTTGTTCGGGGGTCCTGGCTGTATATTCTAGGCAATAATTGTTCGTTCGGGGGCTCAAAAATATTCCCCCGACTTTTTAATTATTTTCTAGAATTTTTAGCTAATTTTTCCGAATTTTTAGCAATTTTTCGCAATTTTTAAATAAATAAAACGATTTAAATAAATAAAAAATCGATTTTTAAATATGATTTATGACGTGGCTGAATCTGGACCATCGATCAGAGCGGAGGCGCGAATTTCGGGACGATCGGACGGTGCCTGCTCCTCGACAGACTTCTTTGCCATATACGAGGGTCGGTGCCTCGGCACCTCGGCTCGGAGGGCCGGCGCTTCGGCTCGGAGAGCCAGTGCTTCGGCTCGGAGGTCCAGTGCTTCGGCTCGGAGGATCCGAGGTACGTGGCATCATCTGGGACGTCCATTTCAGCGTGGATCCCAATAAAACGCTATCTTGTCGTTTAGTGGACGTGGCGCAATCTGGGCTGTCCATCATGACGAGCGCGCTTTTTCACAAGATCTAACGACTGATATGGGTCGGTGTGATTTTTTTGCCATATTCGAGGGTCGGTACCTCGGCGCTTCGGCTCGGATGGCTTAGTGCTTCGGCTCGGAGAGTCCAGTGCTTCGGCTCGGAGGATCCGAGGTGCGTGGCATCATCCGGGCCGTCCATCTCAGCGTGGATCTCCATAAAACGCTATCTTGTCGTTTAGTGGACGTGGCCAAATCTGAACCGTCCAACAGATTCTGTCGCGAATTTTGGAGAGATCCGACGGTGACTTCGCCTCGGGATGATTTTTCGCCATATGCGAGGGTCGGTACCTCGTCATCTCGGCCTGGCGCATCAGGGCTGTTTGGCCGAGGTGCTGAGTTGGCTGTTTTGAAGAAAATGTCTTGAGGGTTCCACTCTTCCGTGCCTAGTAGTTCGGCTGCTCGGCCGAGCTGTTCGGTAGCTCGGCTGGGCAAGCTGATGGCAGGCAGCTCGGAAGATACGTGTGGCCGGATCTGAGCCGTTCATCATGGCGCGCATCACGAGGATGGGGTTCAGATCACGAGAAAACGTTATCTTGTCATTTTGTGGGCGTGGTGCAATCTGAACCGTCCATCAGATTTTGTCACGGATTTTGGAGAGATCCGACGGCGACTTCGCCTCGGGACGATTTTTTGCCATATACGAGGGTCGGTACCTCGTTATTTCGGCTCGGCGCATCAGGGCTGTTTGGCCGAGGTGCTGAGTTGCTTGTTTTGAAGAAGGTCTCACGAGGGTTCCACTCCTCTGTGCCTAGTAGCTCGGCTGCTCGGCCGAACTGTTCGGTAGCTCGGCTGGGCGAGCCGATGGCTGGCAGCTCAGAAGATACGCGTGGCCGGATCTGGTCCGTTTATCATGGCGCGCATCACGAGGATGGGGTTTAGATCACGAGAAAACGTTATCTTTTCGTTTTGTGGGCGTGGCACGATCTGAACCGTCCATCAGATTCTGTCGAGAATTCTGGAGAGATCCGACGGCGACTTCGCCTCGGGACGATTTTTTGCCATATAAGAGGGTCGGTACCTCGTTATCTCGGCTCGGCACATCAGGGCTGTTTGGCCGAGGTGCTGAGTTGCTTGTTTTGAAGAAGGTCTCCCGAGGGTTCCACTCCTCTGTGCCTAGTAGCTCGGCTGCTCGGCCGAACTGTTTGGTAGCTCGGCTGGGCGAGCCGATGGCAGGCAGCTCGGAAGATACGCGTGGCCGAATCTGGGCCGTTTATCATGGTGCGCATCACGAGGATGGGGTTCAGATCACGAGAAAATGTTATCTTGTCGTTTTGTGGGCGTGGCACGATCTGAACCGTCCATCAGATTCTGTCGCGAATTCTGGAGAGATCCGACGGCGACTTCGCCTCGGGACGATTTTTTGCCATATACGAGGGTCGGTACCTCGTCATCTCGGCTCGGCGCATCAGGGCTTGTTGGCCGATGCTGCTTTGAAGGAGCGGAGTGGCTCGGTTGCTCAGCCGAGCTGTCTAGTAGCTCGGCCTGGCAGACCGGTGGCCGAGTCGTCGAGTTAGCGATTTGGAGAGTTTTTTGCTTCTCGCAACGTCGCCACTTTTCCGCTTGCCGCTTTGGCTTCTTGGTGGGCTTTTTACGTTTCCCAAGGAGGCCCAACATTTTAGGGGTTATAAGCTTTCACCCCCCACTCCCAAGCTCATTTCTTACTTTTTACTCTCAAGTCTTCACTTTCGTTCTCTAAGTTCTCTGCTAGCGGTGACTTTCGCTCCAAGGCGTTGCTGTTAGCTGTCGCGTGGGCCAGGCAATTTTCGGCTAGAGCACTCCGACCGTGAACGTCACTTCAAATGTCAGTTTACTTAGTCTAAACAATTTTTCTAGAGATGTCTCGAGTGAACTCGGGGAGTGGGGCCTCGTCTTCGGGCGATGATGGTGCCGAGGAGAGGAGGAGGTTGGAGATCCGGAGAAAGGGTAAACAGGTTGCCGAACCGTCTGTGGCCGAGACGAGGCAAGAGAAGAAGAAGAGGAGGGTGGAGACCCAATCACCCGTAGTGGCGGTGATTGTGGAAAACCCGAAGCAAGCCCCCGAGATGGGACGATATCCTTCTGTCCTGTCCGGGCATTCGGGGATCAGGCAGTACGAGGGCGACCTGTTGGAGAAGGCGATCTATGGGAAGTCGAAGATCGTCAAGGAACCTAATCCGGCACTTCCCACCGAAGCCGACGAGCTCATCTCGGTGTTGTCCGAGACGGACCTACTTCGGATTAGAAAGGCCTTCGCCATCCCTCCGGAGTACAAACTGATTCTCCCTGGTCCCGGGATGCGCGCGAATTCCAGGCTGCTGTCGTCGGATATGTGCATGTTCGACGTCGACTCCTTGAATGCCGGGCTACGTTTCCCGCTGCATCCTTTCATCCTTCAGATCCTCGGCTGGTTCTGCCTCGCGCCGACCCAATTCATGCCGAACACATGGCGCCACGTGAACGCCTTTTTGCTTCAGTGCTACAGAGCCGAAGTAAGGCCGGATCTAACGGTCTTCCGAGGAATGTATCGCGTAAACCGACAGCACAGGACGGAGTATCGATACTACTTGGGGCCGAGGAAGGGTGTTAGAATTATAGAAAACCCCGACTCAATTAAGGGTTGGAGAGAAAAATATTTTATAATAAGGGGCGAGGCGATTCAGCCTATTCCGACCCGGTGGAAAGTGGAGGTGCCGAAATTCGCGCGAGCCGACCCTGTTTTGTCTGAGGCCGAGGAAGAGGTAGCGAGGAAGATAATGGCCCTTCTGCTATTGAGTTGGAGGGAGTTGACGGAGGAGGTGTTGTTCGGGTCCGGCCTAAGCCCCATCGACCTGAGTATGCTCCTGACATCTCATTTATTTTCGTTTTTCTTTCAAGTTTTTAGTTCGTCTCGCTAATTCGTCTCTCTTTTTCTGTCCGATGCGGAAGCAATGAAGATTGACTTTAACGCCATGATGGCCGATAGGTCAAAGTTGGCCGGGGGTAGGAAGAGGAAGAGGGCGGCCGCGACTGCCTCGTCGACTCCGCCACCCACGGTTGCTTCTACCATCGCTCCGCCCCCTCCGACAACTGAGGGGCCCTCGGAGGTTGTTATTGTCGAGGAGCCCTCAGTCCCTGTGGCTCATGGTGTGATTGAGGGGACCTTTGACGTCAACGCGGCGCTGTCGCTTGAGGCTCCGCCGTTGACGAAAGAGGCCGAAGAAATCCTGACCGAGCAGCACAAGCAGCTGTTCGTGCCGAACTGGCGAGTGAAGAACCACGACGGGTTCCTCGACAACTCGCAGATGTCGGTTCAGGTCGTCAAGCATTTGGCGACGCCGAAAGACAGGGCCGCGCTGAAAGCGGGGACGGTCGGAGATGACACTTATGAGGTAGCTCGGTCACTCGTATCGGTAAGTGTCTTGCAAATTTCGCTAAGTTCGTTGCTCGGCTTGCGCATCACTGATAGTTGTCTTTGCAGGCCACTTGCCACTTCAGCCACCTCCTCGAGACATTCGCCGAGCAGGAGAAGGAGCTGAGGGTCGCCAGCGATAGAGACAGGTCGGCAAAGGTTAGGGCGGTCAAGGAACTCGAGGCCGAGCAGAGGAGAGCCGAGGCCTTGGAAGTCCGGGTGGCCGACCTTGTTGCCGACCTGGAGAAAGCCAAGGGGCGCTTCGAGGCGGAGTCTGCCAAGGCCGCCGAGGAGCTGGCTGCGGTGATGAAGTCCTTGGCCGATGAGAAGGCGGAGAAGGAGGCCTTGGCGGCGAAGATCAGGGCCGAGGTGGAGAAGGAGGCTGAGGCCGAGGTGAAGAAGCACATGGCTGAGAACATGGAGTGGTCTTATCAAACGGCGCTCGATCATGTCCAAGAACGGATCCCTGGCTTCGAGCGAGTCAGCTACCGACTGTGGCCACGGTCGTCTTCAGGTGACGAGGAGGAGGAAGGTGAAGGCGACGAGACCGAAGGTGAAGACGAGGAGAAGGAGACCGACCGACCGATGGCGGACGGCCAGGTCGAGGGGAGACTCGAGGGGCCATCTGTCAATGTGCCCGTGGTCGAAGCGGCGACGCAGGTGGACCCCTGATCCCCTCATTAAATTTTGTGTAGTTTTCGTTGTGTTTTTCCTTCCGAGCATTGTAATGCCTCTTGCGGACTGGCCACCGCTTTTAATGAAAGAAAAATGTTTTGACTTCGGAATTTTTGTCTAAGTGTTTGGTTCGGCAATATAGTACTTCAATGCTATCCCTTTCTCGTTTCAGATTGCCGAGCAGATTCTTATCACCTCGGCCGATCGGCACCGAGCCGAGTTGTTTAAGCGATCTCTGGAGGATCGTCTCGAAGGTGAGGTTCACCTGACGAGGAGGATACTTCACAACTTAGAAATTAGGCATAGTGAGGCGTTGGCCGAGCTGCACCATCTACGGATAGTCGAGGCCGAACTATCTGCTAAGGAGGAGGAACTGGCGCGAGTTTCAGCCGAACAAGATGACTTTGCAAAGAAGGTAGAACAGCTGCAAAGGGTGACGGTCGACAAGAGCATCGAGGTGACTCACTTACGCCGCATTATATCCGACAGCGCCGAGTATCCCGGTTCGGCAAAGCTTCCTCGGTTTAAAGTGATAGTAAAAGATGACACGTTGAAGGATCGGATCGTCGAACTGGAGGAAGAGGTTGCTTGACTCAAGCCTCAGCCGGTGAGGGCTAACGTCCGGAGCACATCGTGCACTCGTGAGGAGATCGAGCGAGGGATCGCGTTCTATCAAGCTGCGAGCCGGACTCCTATCATAGGCAGGTCAGCCGCCGACGCCCAAAGTGGCGTAGCGGTGTCTTCGAGTGGTGCTTCGGTCGGAGCGACTGTGAGGGTCAGCGGCGAGGGGGCGTCTCGGTTCGTCGATCTAGAGATGAGCTCAGCGGCCAAGAAGCGCCGACCCAAAGTGTCGCTGAACCGGAGCGTCCCCCTACCTCGGAGACAGTGACCGGATCGTGTCTTCAGACTTTTGCAAGCTTTTTATTGTAATTTTTTTGTAATTTTACCCAAGTCATTAATAAAATTGGAGTTGATTTATCCGAACTGTTTTCTGGTGGCTTCTTATTGTGCTATAGTTGCATTAGGTAGGGTAGGCTTGAAATGAACCGCGAGGTAGGTGTTCGCTTCGTTGAGCACCTTGGCCTCGAATACTTTTGCCGCAGTTCTGAATCTTGTTCGGCCCCTTCGGGTGCGGCTCGGTTCGGCGGTTAAGATACAGCTGTTTCTAAGCTGTGGCCGTGGCCTGACCGTAGCTTAATGACTGGAGTGACTTTTGCGGAAGGCTGACTCTGGTCATCTGTTGCTCGGCTTTTGGTGCCGAGTGAAGTGAACTGATCATAGCCGTTGAATGGTGGCACGAATCTCGAGGCAGGTCCAATTCTCAAGAAAACGTTATCTTGTCGTTTTGTGGACACGTGGCATAACCAGATCCTTTCATCACACTCTAGCGCACAATTTGAGAAGATCTGACGGTGACTTCGCCTCGGGAGGTTTTTTCGCCATATACGAGGGTCGGTACCTCGTCCGCTCGGCTCGATAGTCGTGGGGGTAGGTCGGAATGGCCATCGAATCTCGGCCTATTTGTGGACGAGCCGGGGAGGTAGAGTCGAGCCATAGGACCCCTCCCACCGTTAGATTAGTTTTTAAGGGTTGCAGGAGCAGTTCCGAATGGCGAGCTACTTCTAGATCGCTTGGGAGCGAACTTGCGAAGTAGAGTCGAGCCAAGTGTTGGACTCCAAACCATTCAACGGCTGCGGGAGCAATTTCGAACGGCGATCTACTTTTGGCTCGTCTATGGGCGAGCCGAGGAAGTAGGGTCGAGCCGAGTGCTGGACTCCGAACCATTGTGAGATTAGTTTAAGGGCTGCGGGAGCAGTTTCGAATGGCGAGCTACTTCTAGTTTGCTTAGGAGCGAACTTGCGAAGTAGAATCGAGCCAAGTGTTGGACTCCGAACCATTCAACGGCTGCGGGAGCAATTTCGAACGGCGATCTACTTCTGGCTCGTCTATGGGCGAGCCGAGGAAGTAGGGTCGAGTCGAGTGCTGGACTCCGAACCATTGTGAGATTAGTTTAGGGCTGCTGGAGCAGTTCCGAATGGCGAGCTACTTCTAGTTTGCTTAGGAGCGAACTTGCGAAGTAGAATCGAGCCAAGTGTTGGACTCCGAACTATTCAACGGCTGCGGGAGCAATTTCGAACGGCGATCTACTTCTGGCTCGTCTATGGGCGAGCCGAGGAAGTAGGGTCGAGCCGAGTGCTGGACTCCAAACCATTGTGAGATTAGTTAAGGGCTGCTGGAGCAGTTCCGAATGGCGAGCTACTTCTAGTTTGCTTAGGAGCGAACTTGCTAAGTAGAATCGAGCCAAGTGTTGGACTCCGAACCATTCAACGGCTGCGGGAGCAATTTCGAACGGCGATCTACTTCTGGCTCGTCTATGGGCGAGCCGAGGAAGTAGGGTCGAGCCGAGTGCTGGACTCCGAACCATTGTGAGATTAGTTAAGGGCTGCTGGAGCAGTTCCGAATGGCGAGCTACTTCTAGTTTGCTTAGGAGCGAACTTGCTAAGTAGAATCGAGCCAAGTGTTGGACTCCGAACCATTCAACGGCTGCGGGAGCAATTTCGAACGGCGATCTACTTCTGGCTCGTCTATGGGCGAGCCGAGGAAGCAGGGTCGAGCCGAGTGCTGGACTCCGAACCATTGTGAGATTAAGAAATTAAAAGCAGTGAGATGTAATATTATCGGAAATATGGAAAACTTTATTTATTAATATCCAATAGTCGGCTGCTTCTAAAGTTGCTAGCCGTTATTACAATGAAAAAATAAAGGAAAAATCACTACTAGTAACAGGAAGGGAATGGTTCGACATCTCGAGTTACTTAGAGAGGCGTGGTTGCTTTCTCTTGGTATTTCAAAAGATGGTCGGCGTTCCAAGTCCTGGGAATTTCTCTGCCTTCGAGATCTTCTAGCTTGTATGCACCGGGGCGGATCACTTTTGAGATTTTGTATGGTCCCTCCCAATTCAGGGCCAGTTTGCTTTTCTGTTCGGGGGACGAGATGGCCAATTTTCGGAGGACTAGATCCCCTTCTTTGAGGTCCGTTGGGCAGACTCTTTTGTTGTATGCTAGCTCAATCCTTCTTCGGTAGCTCTGTTGCCGTATAGCAGCTCTTTCTCGGATTTCGTCTATCAAGTCTAGGCTTGCTCTGAGCTATCTGGCATTCTGCTTTTCTTCAAAAGCTATCAAACGAGGAGAGGGTATCCCAACTTCTAGGGGAATGAGGGCCTCGGTCCCATAGGTGAGATTAAACGGGCTCTCGCCTGTTGGGGTCCGCTTCGTGGTACGGTAGTTCCATAGCACGTTGGGCAGCTGATCGACCCACAAGCCTTTGGAGCACTTGTCTAGTCTTTTCTTGATGCCTGAGAGGATCTGTCGGTTGGCATTTTCGGCCTGGCCATTTGACTGGGGATGTAAGACGGAGGAGAATCGGTGTTGTATGGCGAGGTCCTCACATAAGGCTCGGAAGGCAGCCCCAGTGAACTGCGTTCCGTTATCTGTAACTATGACCCGGGGAACTCCGAATCGGCATATCACATTTTTCCAGAAGAATTGAACGACCCTATGCTCGGTGATTGAAGCCAGTGGCTCGGCCTCTATCCATTTCGAGAAATAGTCGACTGCCACGACTAGGAACTTTAACTGTCCGGGAGCTGGCGGAAATGGCCCTAGTAAATCCATCCCCCACATTGCGAAGGGGATCGGACTTGATAGGGAGGTGAGTGGTGCTTGTGGAAGGCGTCGGATGCCGGAGTACTTCTGGTAGGAGCTGCATTGCCGAACGTGTCGTTCGGCGTCCCGTAGGAGAGTGGGCCAGTAATACCCGTAGTTCAACACTTTGCGCGCTAGGGCTCTGGAGCCGGAATGGGCTCCGCCGATGCCCTCATGAAGTTCTTGTAGGGCGTAGTCGGCTTGCCCGGGGGAGAGGCACCTTAGGTAAGGCCGACCATCTACCTGGGTGAAGGATCGTTTATATAGAATGCCTTCGATTAACATATAACGCTCGGCTCGGGTTCTTATCCTTCACGCTTCCTTCGGATCCTGGGGGAGGAGTCCGTCTCTTAGAAATTCGACGAGGGGTTTCATCCAATTGTCTTCGAGGAGGACAGGCAATGTTTCTGCGGAGTCAAGTGTTTCGCCCTCTATGCTCGGCTTCAGGAGGACTTCTATCAGCACGGTCTGCTCAAGACCTTGAAGGGAAGAGGAGGCTAATTTGGATAGGGCGTCGGCCTGAGCATTCTCTTCTCTGGGGATCCTTTGGATGAGGGCCTCTTCAAACAGCGCCATGAGGTTTTTGACTTTAGCCAGGTATTTAACCATCCTGTCATCGTAGGCTTCATACTCGCCGAGGACTTGATTGACGACTAACTGAGAGTCGCTGAAGATCCGAAGGCATTGTGCCCCTGCATTCCGGGCCATTCCAAGGCCGGCTATGAGTGCCTCGTACTCAGCTTCATTATTCGAGGCTTTGAAGTTTATCCGCAGGGAGTATTGGAGGATAAAGTCATCTGGGCCTGCCAGGATGACCCCTGCCCCGCTTCCCTCATTGCAAGAAGAGCCGTCAACATAGACCGTCCAGACGGGAGGTCCTTTCACTGTTTGGCTGGATTCGGGGATAGAAGTTTCAACTATGAGTTCGGCAAGCGCCTGCGCCTTGATTGCGGTCCGAGGCTGATAAGTTATATCATGTTGGCTCAGCTCGATCAACCATTTCATAAGGCGTCCGGATGTCTCGGGTTTATGAAGAACCTGTTTCAGCGGCTGGTCGGTAAGAACGACCACCGAATGGGACTGAAAGTAGGGGCAGAGCTTTCTCGCGGCCATCACCAGGGCATAGGCCATTTTCTCAATCTTTGGGTGCCGGAGCTCGGCGTCCCGAAGCACCTTGCTGACGTAGTAGATGGGCTTCTGAGCCCTTTCTTCTTCTCAGACTAAGACCGTGCTAAGCGTCTGTTCGGAAGCTGCCAGATAGAGGTAGAGCGGTTCGCCAGGTATTGGTTTGCTGAGAAGAGGTGGATTGACGAGGTAAGCTTTAAGCTGGTCGAAGGAGTCTTGTTGCTGCTGCCCCCACTCAAATCCTTTAGCCCCCCTGAGGGCTTTGAAGAACGGGAGGCACTTCTCTCCAGACTTCGACAGAAAGCGCCCTATGGCGGCTAGACGACCAGTCAACCTCTAAACCTCCTTGACATTTCTAGGAGGGGCCATGTCCAATATGGCCTTGATCTTCTCCGGATTTGCTTCAATTCCTCACTGGCTAACCATGAAGCCGAGGAACTTCCCTGATGAGACGCCGAACGCACACTTATTCGGGTTGAGTCTCATATTGTGCTTTCTCAAAACATCAAATGCTTCTTGGAGGTCAGCCACATGATCAACGCCTCGGATGCTTTTCACAGGCATGTCATCGACGTACACTTCCATGTTCCGGCCGATCTGGGCCTGGAAAACCTTGTTGACGAGGCGTTGGTATGTCGCCCCTGCATTCTTTAGGCTGAATGGCATGACTCTGTAGCAATAAAGGCCTTGGTCGGTCACGAAAGATGTCTTCGGGATATCCGGGGGGAACATTCTTATCTGATTGTAACCCTAGAAAGCGTCCATGAAGCTGAGGAGCTCATGTCCCGAGGTTGCGTCAATCAGAGTGTCGATGCTCGGCAGAGGGAAGGGATCTTTGGGGCAGGCCTTGTTGAGGTCGGTGAAATCAATACAAATTCTCCAAGTCCCGTTGGACTTCTTTACCATTACTACGTTTGACAACCACTCGGGGTAGTTTACCTCCTGTATGAATCGGGCCTTCAACAGCTTGTCTACCTCCTCTTTTATAGCGAGTTGTCGCTCGGGGGCGAACTTGCGCCTCTTCTGCTGAACCGGTTTGGACCTCGGATCAACGCTCAGGCGATGGACCAAGAGTTCTTCGGAGATACCGGGCATGTCTGCAGCTGACCATGCGAAGAGGTCTTGATTGCTTCGGATGCATTTTACGATATCTGAGTATAGGGCGGACGGCAGGGTCTTGCTAACAAAGAACTTTTGGGTCAGCTCTTGCTCAGAGAAGAGCACCTCCTCCAATTCGTTCACCGGCTCGGAAGTCGGCCGAGCGGCATCTTGGGGGATTTCCAGTGTTTCTAAGGAGAGGACGGGTCCAAGGGTAGAGGTCATATAGCACTTGCGGGCCTGCTCCTGATTGCCCCTTACTTCTCCTACTCCGGCCCGAGTGGGGAATTTCATTTTGAGATGATAGGCGGAAGGGACGGCTTCGAGGGCAGCCAGACCGGGCCGACCCAAAATGACATTGTAGGCTGCTGGGACATCTACGACCATGAAGTCCATCGACTCCGTTCGGGTAGTAGGAGTTTTGCCAGCAGTTACGTCGAGGATAATCACCCCTTCAATAGTCACTGGCACTCCCGTGAACCCGTGGAGTGTGTAACCGGCGGGTTTGAGTCTGTCCTGTGAGAGCTTCAGGCCTTTAAAAGCATCGAGGAAGAGGATGTTGACGGAGCTGCCGTTGTCTACTAAAATCCTCTCCACTTTGAAGTTGGCCATGTGAAGACTGATGACGAGTGCGTCACAATGAGGGGTGCGGACACCTTCAAGATCTTCGTCAGAGAAAGTGACGGGCACTCCGAGGCCTTTGGGAGGAGGTGTGGCTCGGACTGAGTTGACTTCTCTGATAAATGCTTTCCAAGAGGAGTTCGAGGAGCCCCCCATTGGACCCCCATGGATGAGGTGGAGGACTCGCTCTTCCTCAAAATCTGGCGTCTCTTCTCGTTCCGGACGCTTGTTAGCTCCCCGAGGCTGGGGAGGAAGTTCGGCTCGGTCCTTTCTTACAAACTTCGTCAGCTGCCCCCTCTGGATAAGGGCTTCGATCTCGTTTCTCAGAGCACGGCAATCGTTGGTGCCATGCCCATAGTCCCGGTGATAGCGGCACCATTTCTCTCTATTTCTTCTCTTGGCGGGGGTGTTCATCCTCGGAGCAGGGGGCAAGACCCCTTCTTTTTCGACTTCCATGAAAATGGCTGAGATGTTAGTGGTGAGGGGAGTGAACTTCTCAAATCTAGGGGGAGGTCGGCGCTGGCCGGCATTATCCTTCTGGAGCTTCTTGGCTCCTTCTTCCGTTCCCTTCCTCTTAAACCCGGAAGAGGACCCTTCCCAGTTGGGTTGTTGCTCGGCCTCTTCGGCCCGGATGTACTTTTCACTGCGAAGGAGGAGGTCGGAAAAGTTCTGCGGAGGCTTCTTGGCGAGGGAGGAGCGGAGGTTGGAATTGAGGACATTGGATTGGAAGGCGGCTGTTGCGACGGATTGGTCGAGGGAGGCCATGGACCTGACCTCCGCAGTGAACCTCTTCACATAGTCTCTTAATTTCTCACCTTTCTCCTGTCTGAGTTGGAGGAGTGAGATGTTGGTCTTCTCCGTGCGTCTGCTGCTCACGAAGTGGGTGATGAAGAGTGTTTCGAACTGCTCGAAGGAGAATATGGAAGACGGTGCGAGGCGGGAGTACCATTCCTGAGCTGAGCCTTTAAGAGTGGCAGGGAATGTCTTACACAGTAGGGCATCGGAAGCCTGGTGGATGAGCATGAGGGTTTTGAAGCTTTCGACATGGTCGACGGGATCTGAATCCCCTGAGTAGGTTTCGAACTACGGGGGCTTGAAACCCCACGGGATGGGAGCCTCCATGATGGTCCGGGAGAAGGGGGGTCGGCTCGGACGGATGGCCTTACCCCTTTCTTCTTCGTTTCGGTCGATCCGGCCGATGCGCCTCTCCACTTCGTGGAGACGGTGGTAGAGGGCATCGTCCCTCCGGTGGTAGTCGAACGAGCCTCTGGACTCGTCTTCGTAGGAAGGGGAGCGAGGACTATGGCGACGATGACCTTGGGAGCGGCGAGGGCTAGGAGTACGCTGCCGGTGGTGAGGACTCTGGACCCGCGGGGGTGTAGGATCCCGTTGGGCATTATTGTTATGAGGACGGAGGTTGAGAGCCTGTTGCACCATTGCTTGGAATTGTTGGAACTCGGCACGGGTGATGGGTGCCTCATTGTTCCTTGGGTGTTGCCGACCGGCGGGGGAATGATGTCTTCTTCTGTAGTGCTCGGGGGATTCCTTCCTCCCTCTTCGGGTAGGGGATCTTCTGTAATCTCGGTGGTGAGGGGACCGCTCACCCGGACGTTGTTGGTGGGAGGCTCCCTCTCGGGCCCGCTTTTCGTCCAGACGGTGGCGTAGGTCCTTTTCCTTCTGCCGATTTTGGGGACTGTGAGAGGCCATGGAATCCGTAGATGTAACACCCCAACTATATTTTTATTATTAAAATGCATTTTTCAATTTCTTGCACGTATGGTGCACGTGCAAATTTTCATTCTCATTTTGCTATTCCCATTTTCTATTTTTAGCATGCATTGGTTTTATTTAGCCTTTCTTTTGATCCATGGACTTAAAGTTTAATCCTAGCCCAATAGACTAATTAAAGAGAAAGCCCACTAGAATAATTAAAATTAGTTAAATGAAAGCCCATAATTCAAGCCTACTAATTATACCCTAAATTAGGTTGAACCCAAACTAATACAAGACAAGTCACTTTTTTTTTTTTTTTTTGTACACATTTTAGAATTATAACAAGTGTATTTAATATATATATATGTGTACTTGTACATTGGTACAAGTTATGACCGGTTTGGAAGGGAGAGGGGGCCGGTTTGCATGAAGAGAGAAAGAGGGAGAATGAATGAGAGGAGTTAGTGCTTTGGAAAAGTGGGGAGGTGGAGAGTTGTAGGTTTTAGGAGTTTAGAATTGGAAAGGTTGTAAGAATTAAATAGAGTAATTATTTAGGGGTGAAATTTTGCAAGATACACCTTCCCAAAATCTTATAAATAGCACCCTACCCCTTTTCATTTCACACACAAAAATTAGAATTAAAGCAAGAGAAAGAAAAGAAAAGAAAAGAGAAGCAAGAGAGAAAGAAAAGAGTGTAAGAAAAAGAAAGAGAGTAAGAAAGTTATTGTGCTTGGAGGATCTCTTGCTTGGAGCATTTGCTAGGAGGAGAAGAGGACTCGGAGTTGCTTGTGAAGCTAGGAGCAAGAAGGAGCCATTCATTTGTAGTTTTCAACCTTCAAACAAAAGGTGGGTTCTCATGCTTTCTAATTTAGAACTATGCATGCTAGTGACAAGATATGAGCATTTTATTTTGATATGTAGTTAAGATTTCATGTTAGGGTTACATGCTATGAATGAAAACAATATTGTTATGATTAAACAAATAATAGGAAATTTTGACTAAAGAGCTAATACCATAGATCATGTTAGAATGCTTGTAAAATGTTATGCATGTTAAAAGTGTATTTTCTTGTATGGGAAAATTGTTGAAAAATGTTGTTTTAGTTTATGCTCTAAGGTCATGTTGATTAATGAATAAGAAAGAAGGATTAACATTGTGCTAGTGGTTGATTTTTATACTTTCAAATTGTAGTGCAAACATGCTAATTTTGATAAATAAAGTAAAATGTGATGGGATAAATATATTGTGTTTATGAATGGTAGAAATATTGTTATGACTAAGAGAACAATTTTCCATCACGATAGTTAAAAATAATAAAATGAATTACTGTCATAAACCATACTAGTATGCATGATTGCAAATGTCGAAATGTATAATTTGTAGGAAGATTGTTGAGACTTCTCTTGTTGTCAAAATAAATATGTAGTAATTTCTTATTTGTGCAAGTGGGTGTCTCCTACTTTCTAAATTTTTAATGTGCATGCTCATAAAAATAAATGAGTAGTTTATAAAATAGAATAACTATACTATGAATGTGGTGAATCATGCTATGTTGACAAATGGACTAATATTATGTTTGTGGGTGATCTCATTATTTTCTAATGTAGAACATTGTATGCTAAAAATAAGTAATATGAGAAGAATCTTGTTATGAATAGATAAAATTCATGTTAGTTTATAATGTGTTGACATTTGTAGGTTCTATATTTTTTTTTTAAAAAATAAAAAATAAAATGGGAACTATTGCATGGAAAAAAAAAGCTTCTCTTATTTTCATTATAAAATATGATTTATGTCAAAATGAGATTATAACCAAATAGGCATGGATACTAGTTTTCATTTCTTTTGTAAGATTTAGTTCTAAAAGAAAGATCTAAGTTTTGCAAAAGATGAGAAAAATGATTTTTTTTTTATAAGTGAAAAAAATAATATTTTAATGAATTGAAAATTTCATTTGTTACTTTTTTTTTATCTAATATCAAGGAAAGGATTATTCTAAAATTTTGAAAGAATTGATCTTTTGAATAAACACATTTTATGGAAAAAGACACACTTGTGGATAGTTGAACAAAAGAGCCCTTATGCTTTTTCTAAACAGAAAATACATATAGACTTACTGGTAGCCACTGCAGAATAAAATACTATTGTGATAGGTCTGGGTTCGATTCTTATGAAGCCCAAAATATTTATTTTTTTAATTGAACTCAAGAACTGATAGTGGGTATAAATCGGGTTTATTCTGTAGTTAGACACAAAGCCCACATTGGGCTAGTGGCTAGCGGGTGGTCTCTTGGCCTCTTGGGTGGTCACGGGTTCAAGGCTCAGAAGTGCCCTTTTTGTTTTTTTTTTTTTTGTTTTTGATGTTTTATAGAATCAATGAGTTTTAAAAGCAAGTTAAAATTTTGGAAAGAAATGCTATTATTCCTATAAAAGGATTTAGGACTTACTGAAATTAGTTCTAAGACTTTCATGTATGATTGAGACCTTAAAAAGAAAGATTGAGATAGAAAGTAAGATTTATTATTAAAAAGGTATGATACTATTTTAGAAGAATAAAAGAAATATGCTATGTGAAATTAATTGTTCTTGTACATGATTATTGGAATTATTTCATGAGTTTTAAATTACAAATGAAAGTGTGAGTGAAGAATTATTGTTGTTGAAATGTGTACTCAAATTGTTAATGAGTCTAAATTAGATGAATGTATGAATAGAATTCTTGTTGGAAAGAATTGAGAATAAGTGAATCAAGAATAGAACATTGATTAAGTTGTGAATTATTTTTCTCTTGAAAAGATTGTATTTGATTAATTGGAGAGACTTCATGAGTTTAAAATTTGCAAATGAAATTGCTATTGTTGTTGATTCATGAAGGAATTATAAGAGAGTTACGATTGATGCTAAATGAGACATTGATTAGATTATGGATAAATTAGAGATGTGAATATAATAAGTCTAGGACATGATTATTTAAGGGTATATGTACCCATGTTTCTTGTACATGAAAGTTTATGATTTAGAGTTAGTAAGACCTCGATACCGGCAATATTGAAAGAAAAGATTTGAGAAATGATTTGAAGTTGTGGCTAAGGAGCCATCTCATATCTGTTGATTAAGTCCGGTAGGAGGTAAAAACTAATTCTTTGAATGGAAATTATTCATGTCCTAAACTTAAGAAAATTTAGGCACATAAGTGAAGATGTAGTAAACTTAGGAAAACGTAAGTGGGGTGCTCTATATAGTCGGCGGTGGACTCCAAGACTATAGACCCAGTTGGTGGACTGAGGTTGCCCTGTGGGAGACGGATTATTATATTTCAATCCGGGACTATGAGGACGGGTCGGCGGTGGACTCCAAGATCTTGAGTAGTCGGACGGATGAGTTTTTGTGTTTACCGTCTCCAATGTGTATATATATATATATATATATATATATATACTGGGCTAGAGGGTCACATACGGGACGGTTCGCACGATGTGGAATCTGTTATAACAGCCGGCGGTGGACTCCAAGGCTGGGATTCACATTCGTGGAATAGTCTGAACTTTGTTTTGCTACCGGGTAGTTTTCATGGCGAGGGATCGAGCCCTGTATTGTGAAGAACGTAGGCACTTGCCCTCGGACCTATGTAGTATGGGATGCATAGAATCCGAACAAGTGTGCATTAGTGTCATCCTAGTATAGAAATGTGTGCATTAGGCATTAAGGCATGACATACACTTATGTTTAGAAGAATCACTTTTGATATTTTACTTGTTCATTCAATCTTTTTATGATTTGTTAAAGTATGAGATCGTTATACTATTCCCGGCATAGAGAGGATAGCCGTGTATAACATTTCGTCAGTTGTAAGTAACTGACGTGCCCACAGATTGACATGCAGGTAATGGACTATTCATGAAGCTATAATGTGGATATGCTGGTGCTGTTTTATTTCAAAGATGTTGTAAATGTTTTATTGTAAATTTCATTCTTCTGCTGTGTAAAACCAAGTTGTAATTGAACGCTGATGTATTAGTGAAAAAAAAGACAAAAAAAAAAGGTTTTAAATTTTTCTTGTAAAATTGTACGAAGTGAAGTAAAGATCCTGTGAAATCCCGAGTTTGTCCTTATTTGAAATTCGGGGTGTTACAGTAGAGGCGTTGTGTATGGAGACGCGGTCTTGATTGAGCGGTTGCTTCATACGAGAGCCCCCCGCACCGGCATTCTGAGCACCGGTGGGAACCTTGGGGGGTTGCTGATTCTGAAGAGGAGGCTGATCTTGTTGAAGAGGGCCCTCCACTTGAAGCGGGGGTTGTCCCTGCTGCGGAGCGGGTTGGACGGGGACTACCTCTTGCTGATTAGCGGGGTTGAGCCCACGGTTGGACCCTCTGGATCTAACTTTCCTCGGAGGCATGGCTGGAGAAGAGCTAGTCGACAAGGAAGGGGCGGAGGCTATTCATATGGTTTTCCCACAGACGGCGCCAATCTGTTGCCGCTAATTTCGGTGTGGGGGCAAACAGATAGTATTTGTGGATTCTTAGGGAAACTGAATAGTAAACCTGTATACCTGTTCCGTTGGCTTCGATCGTCGATCCCGCCGTGGACCTGCAAAAAGTGCGAGACACCGGGGTTGTTCCCGGCGACGCACCCTCCGACGCTCAAGTCAGTAACCAGAAATGATTATGAAAGAGCGTTTAACTAGAAAAAGATTGATTACCCCTTAATGGAGATGGATGGGGGGTATTTATAGGCATCTTAGGGAACAGATTAGGCATGTAATTCCTGTGTATAGATAAGGAATGTAATCCCCAATCCCCAGTGAAAGGATAGATATGAATCAGGGCCGTTGATTAATGTTAATCAGAGACCCTAATTCTATCCTGCTGGACCGGGTTTGTTGCGGGTTGAAACCTTCGCCCAGTTGAGGTGGGTCCGTTCGCGGGCTTATTGGATCTATGAGAAGGAGACCCGGTACCCGCTTCTGGCCCGTTTGTAGGTGAAATTACTGTCTTGTCCCCAGGCTTCAGGATTCGTGCCCAATTTGGATGGCCTCGATTAAGCCCCTATTTTTAGCCATATCAGTTCAAATTTGGGTTCGGGATTATCTTGATTATAATTATTTTCTCAATTGTGGTGCACACGAGGTGTTTGTGAAAATGCTCAAAAGATCTTTATAATTATTTGACATTATTTTGATTCAATTTAGTAATTCAAATTACATTCTTTCAGGTATTGTCTTGCCGACGGATTTTGGATGGCTGACAAATGTGGATATAGAAGGTAAAAGTCTACTACTTAGCAATTACGCTTTTCGTGTTCGATGGTGTAACCCCCATTTCCGACAATTAGTATTTTCCGAGTATTTGCTATAGTTTGTTTTTTATAAATTTATTTTATACTAATTTTGTTTCGGATCTTTTATTAAATTGTTTTCTAATCGAAAACTATATTTATTTTGAATAATGGTATATTTTAATTTCTATTTTCTATTCTTATTGATCGGCTATTATATTTAGTATTATTGCTATTTGGGTTATTTTAATGAATTTATATTTTATTATATAATCTTATTATTATCGTTATTGTTATTTTTATCTTTGTAATTATTATTATTGTTATTTTGTTGTTATTATTATTATTATTATCATTGTTATTGGTATTATTATTTTTGTATTATTATTGTTATTAGTATTATTATTTTTATCGTTATCATTATTATTATTATTATTATTATTTTTGTAAAGCTCGAACATACTTATTTATTTATATTTTATTATTTGATTTAATGCATGTTTATATGTACATTTTAAAAACCATATAGTCTATTTTCTTATTGGGTATTTAAACCCAAAACCCTATGGCCTAATTTCTTATTGGATCCATACCCATTAGCCAAACCTATCCAATATCCTATATATACTATTCTACCCTAAAAACCCTAACCTACCCAAACCCTACCTCTCAATAGTAGCCGCCCCCTACCCTTCCCTGTTCAGACCTACCCTACTGTTCATCTTCTCCCCCAACGCCTTGCCACCCCGTCCATCGTCCTCGTCTCCCTCCCTTTTTTCTTGCACTCCGTCAGCCTCGACAGCATCGCCGCTCCTCGTCGACTGCACTCTGATCGCCTTCACCCCAGCATTGCCCTCATCCGTCGTCTTCGCAGTAACCGAACCCATCATCCCCATCCACCTCGCCGCTATCCCATCTCGTCGACCTCGTTGACCCCCTCCGCTGTCCCCTCAACCACCGCAGAACCCCCCCTTGCCCCTCGTCGTCGTCGTCGTCCTGAGCCCCGAACACCCTCGTCGTCTCCTTCCCTATTTCGTCGCGAAATAGAGTGCCGCTCGAGCGCCCTTGTTCTCGTTTTTGTGTCGCTTCCCGACCGCAACGCCGCCGCCAGTCACCCCTCTCCGCCCTCGCCAGTCGTCGCCAGTCGTCGCCAGTCATCGCCGTCCCCTCCCGCTGCGTCTCTTTCTCTGTCGCTGTGGGGAAGAAGGAGGTGGTGGATTGGGTGTTTTGCTAGTTGCTGTTTTGTTTGGGCAGATCACAGGTGGTGTTTGTTGTTCTAGTGTGGGAGTTGAGTATTGTGTTCGCTGTTTGGATCCAAGGCGGCTGTTTGCTGTTTTGGTGTAGATGAGTTGGTGTTTGGTGTTCTGGATCTTGGTGTTTGGTGTTTGGATTAGAGATTCTGTGTTGCCGTTTGGTGATTGCTGTTTGTGAAGAGAAGGGAGTGATCTTGGTGGTTGGTGATTTGATCTGTCCATTTTGTGTGGGTGTTGCGCATAGTTCGCACGTGATTCCGTGTTCTCATGTTCATGGTTCATTGCCAAGGATTCTCATCCCGTTATTCTAAATATTTGAAATTATCATCTAACAGGCAAGTCATCTCACTCTCGAATTGTAATGTATCGTATTTGATATTATTTATTGAATTCCGCAAGTAGATCTATATTGATTATCGTATATCTGTTATTGTTATCTATCGTTGGGATACTACGGATTTACACGAGCAAATCCAAGTAATAGTCTTGACTTCATGCCGTCTTTTGCCTCCAATGTTTAGAGATCTTGCATGCATTCATGTAGTTAATTATTGAGTATAGGAATAGGGATTATTATTGTATTTCATGTCATGACATCACACAACAATTGTAGATTGTATACTAGTATTGACTGTTTATATGATTGATGTTGGTGTGTTAGTCGATTGTGATTGGTAGGGTTATGGACATTATACATCTTAACACCATGTTCACATAGATGAACTTGATGTGATTTGTAATTGTTAATTCCTAACTCATCGTTCATAACATTTTAATCTTTTTGTTCATGAAGAACATGTTGAAACCCTGAAATTTATTGCCAATCTGAACATTATCATGCTGTTTCGGCCTAGATAATATCACTATAATCAATAACTTCCCGAATATGAAATGTAGCCCCAGATGTCTAGTTTACTACCCTTCTGACAGAATTGAATTCCGAGTTATGGTTTGTAAGTTATCGCAGTTTTAGTGCTGCTGTGTCGTAGAATTCCAGATTCTGAAAACTGCTGCATCACTCTGATTTAAAATTAATTTAACCATGCTACCTGTAAGATAATGCTTGAAATTTTGTATGCTGATACTAGACACACTAGAGAACATTCCCTAATTTTTCTGGAATTAATTAATGAAGTTCCATACCTATTTCATACGTATGAACACAATTTTATAAATTCTGGCTGAACATGAATTATGTGTAGTTTGCTTTTTTGACTCCAGTTGTTACCACTTTTATGTATCTTGTTTATATGCATTGGAACCGGGCAGGAGTTTAGTTTCTATACCTTCTAACGAATCCACATTTGCTATCTTGTAGCAATGGGAATTCTGATTTTGGTACAGCAACATACTGTTGTCCAGAATTGGGTTTCTATGTTTAATAATATATAATTGAATCTATAATATTGAATTTGGTATATTTGATTGTATGGAGTACATTGCATGATTTTAGAATGTGTTGTCATCATTCTAGTGTCTCTTATTAATCGCCTTATCGTTTTTCTATTGATATTTCTATCCCTATTGTTCCCTATTAGTATTACATATTAATTGAATAAAGAATGTTAATCAAGCCGGGGTTAAGGATTGACTATGGTAGTTGATAATATAGTGACTGTATTCAGGAATGTGGATCTCGTTCCCAAAATATTGTTATCGTCATTGTGCAAGAAATTGCAAATGACCAGTGTTATCGTTATTGTGCAAGAAATTACAAATAGCCAGTGTTATCGTTATTGTGCAAGAAATTGCTCAATAGCCAGTGTTATATTGTGCCGAATACATGACCTATACAGTCTACCACCTTAGTCTAATCGAAATTGATCGTATGCATCGAACCTGTAGTATGGGATGCAGTAGTACGTGCATTAGTTAGGATTAAAATGAATAATAGACTTAAGACTTCATCGCACTGTCATTGTATTTTGTTATCGTTATCGAACAGTGTTATCGTTATTGCTTACCATTATTGTTATTGTTTATTGTTATTGTTATAAATCATCATTATTACACACTACATTGTTACTATTGTGCCACTGTTCAATACTATTGATATTATCGTTCATTGAATTTATCGCTATATCGCTATTGTCATTGTTTCTCTATTTCTCTACGTGCCGTCCACGACTTGCTCTAAGGACATATTTTTTCATCTCTTTTGGATGAACAGCTTACAGGTAATCAAGGAGATTTGCCTGACGGACTAGGAGTCTAGGAGAGCAACAATGGTGAAAGAATTGTTTTGCTGCGCCGCTTAATAATTATTGTTTCATTTTGAGAGCTTTAATAATTGAACAATGTTGTTTTCTTTGTATTGTAGGATTTTGACCCGAGTATTGTTTTGTTGATTCCAGATGTTGGATTGTTATTTGTTCGTTATTTTATGCTCAAATTCCAAGTATTGTTATTCATGTGATTACTCTTTTAATGCATGCGTGGTTGTATTTACTTCCTGTTTATATTGTTGAGTTGAATCGATAACAACTCATGGATGACGCAAGTCATTCGTTGGGCCATGTCACGTGCTTGCATTCCGTAGTTTTGGAAAGCGGGGCTTGATAGATGGTTTCCTCTGTAGTGGTTTCTCAAGCTGATGAATTTTGTCCTATACTATATCTTTTGATCCATTCTCCAGTTTTATGGCGAGCATCTGTTGCCATTATGTAGACGTGCAGAAAGTGGCTACTTCATCATGCGCATTGTATTAAAAGGATTGATATAAGTCTCTTAAGCTCAAAACAATACCTTACCAAAGTTGCTGCTTCATCATGTAGGCGTGCAGAAAGTAGGCGTGCAGAAAGTGGTTGCTTCATCATGTTGCCTTATTGTTTTCTGACTAGCATTAGTACCTTACCAAAGTTTATTGAGGGTGTTTCCGAAAAGGAAACCTATATCTTGATTAAAGTTGCTTTACTATTTTACTTCAATTTTTATTAAAGTTGGTTTCTTTTGCTGCAATTCTACTCAACACTGATTTATGGTATAATTACTGTATTGGATTCTTACTTGAAAAACTATGAAGATATATATAATCGTCCGATCAAATATTGTTAAAATTAATTATTTTTAAAAATTATGCATACTGTTATATATATTATACTATTAGGAGAGAGAGTACTTTCTCTATTAAAATAGTGCAAGGAGAGGAAAAATAAAAAACTAGCACGTGCTAACACATGAGGGAAAAAAGAAGAAGAAACGAACATGTACTAACACGTGCAGTCAATTTACAAAATAAAATAAAATAAAATAATAATAAAAACAACCACTCACCTTCTGATGTTGATTATGTTTCATTTGAGAGGGAATGATTTTAATTTGAGAGGGAAGACAGTTGAGAAGCACATTGTGGAGAAGGAAATAGCAGAGTACATCAAGGAGGTGTCCAAGAAGAGCCACATCCCCACCTATTACTGCATTGTAAGCTCAACTTCAGTAATTATTCGACTTTTTTTCTTTGCTTTAGAAATATAGAGATGTTGGTTGATTTGGAAATGTGAATTTGTTAATTTGTAGATTTTTCATCTTTTAATTATATTGTGATCGAAATAGTTAAGGGACATCTCTAAATTTATAGATCTAAGGTTTAACTATGTCTTAGTATTGTGCCGGTGTTGAATAAGGTCACCTCCATCCTTTAATGACTTTTATGTTTTTGTTTAAGAACTAAAGTTACTGTGCATGTACATGATAATAAAAGAATATATAAACTAATGAAAATATCTCTTACTGTTTTCAAAGAATATGACCAAAATAGATAAAAATATTATTACTTGGGTTTTCCAGACAAGAGTAGCACATGTTATTAAATAAGACAAACTGGAAGGAAAAAAAAAAGACACCGTGCATATCATTATTGTATTGTTTAAATTCCATATAATTTTATAAGTCTATTAAAAATATTTTAGTCTGCACAGGGTAACACTTGTATATACTTATACATCCAACAGTTTAAATCTGGGTTTACCGAGTACGCCAAATAACCTCTAGCTAGAGTTATTTGGCTTGTTACCCTTCTTTTTGAAAATATTTAGGGAAATACCCTTGTTTTGAAAATAATTAGTGCAATACCCTAGTTCATAGTTAGATTTCTATAGTATTCTTCCTATAATAATTTTTATA
Organism: Hemerocallis citrina; assembly: GCA_017893485.1. Lineage (NCBI taxonomy): Eukaryota > Viridiplantae > Streptophyta > Magnoliopsida > Asparagales > Asphodelaceae > Hemerocallis > Hemerocallis citrina. Next base: position 2,107,280 of record JACEHZ010000471.1, on the reverse strand, counting down.
GGATGTGTGACCTTTCTACAAAAACTAAAAGTTTTTGGGTTTTAGGATAATTCTTATTTTTATTATTAGATTTTAGTTTTTCTGCTTTCTAGCTAATAAATTATTAATAATTATACTAAAAATTCTTAAAATTAAATTAAAATTACTTACTTTGTACTGGCTCTGATACCACTTTGGTGGGTGTGTGAAATCTCTTAACTTGTAGGTGTGAGTAGCACGTAATCTCCTGGAGACCTGAAAATAAAAAGGAAGAGAGTATCAAAAACTTTAAAAGTCTAAAGAGTAAAGTCTAAAGAGTTGAAATAAAGATCAAAGTTTGGTGAAAAATAATATTTGTCGAAATAATGAATATTGTCAATTCTGAAAAAGTAATCAGGAATGATGGGAATATCGTCGTCATCGTCGTCAAGTTCTCTCATATATTCTGATTCTGTCTCATATTCTTTACTATTACTATCATATGGGGGTTCTTCGAGTTCTTCTGTATGTCTATTTTCTCCTCCATTCTGTTCATGTTCTTCTATAAATTGTCTGTATGCAGTCGTAGGACTCCAAACGTAACTACTAAATATACAATTTTCATAAAACAACAAAGATCTTTCGTGATAAGTTAGATCGTCAATTATTTCAACATTTATATTACTGGTTTCTCCAGGAATTATTTGGTTTATTGTTATAATTATTACTCGTTGAATGCTAAAAAATAATAATTTGAATTCGTAGAAATCATCCATGCTTATTTGTCTATGAGGATAGTAAACATAAAAAACTAGCATTCTATCACTTCCTTGGTAATTAACCATTAATTCAAAAATTGGTGAGACAATACCAAAATTATTATCCATTAGTTCTTTTGAACAATAAGCAATTACAAAATAAAGAGCAGAGAGAGAATTCTAAGGATACCTAAAAAATCAAAACAAAACGACCCATCATGCTTCCGACCTAGTTAAACGTTTTTGATCTGTTCTGTACCAGTTACTACCAGTGGATAAAATACCCCTGATATGCACCCCGATTTCTGTGCTCCTTTTATGTTCTTCCCATCTCAAGATTACTATGCCCTCAATAGAGCTTCATCCAAGAGATACGTTTAGAACAACTAGTAGCACTTCGGTACAGACAACCACAAAAGTCTAACTATAGAATGTTGCAAATGAGTCTTTTTACAAGATCATTCAGGTAGAGCCTTACAAAACTCTCCCTAAGGGAAAGAAATTTAGTTGTTCATACCTTATTTTCTACAGAAGCTGATAGATGAACTCATAAAAGATATTGTATTTCCTTCAAGCTTGTTACAAACAGACTCTCTAAGATTATGAGGAATTTTTTCTCTCCAAATCGTCTGCCTTTCTCTCTTGTTTTGCTTTCCCTTTTATAGACCAAGGGATCAGCTTACAACAGGTTTTACATACGTCACTGCTTACCTCATATGTACAATAATTGGATGAATATGTAAGTGCTTACATCAGGTTACAATAAATGCTCTGATTACATTTTGGCCTATTCCAGGAAAAGAGATTCCTCTTGGCCGATATCTTCACATGCTGCACATTTATGTTGGTGCTCCATCTTTATCAGGCTACAGTAATGTACAGCTGTCTCTGCTGTCATTGTCATTGCTCCAGTAGATAGTATCTGGTACCAGCTGTCAAACAGCTCATATTTATCTTGTGGCTGTTTGATCTTTGCTATACTGTACATTATTATCTTATCTGGATCTGGGCTGTCATACATCCATATATTGCTATCTCTTTGTTTTATGTATTTTAATTCACAGTACATGTTCCTAAAGCCCATTGCTCTTCTTTCTGGGATTAATTTCTCAAATTCTTCAGCTTTAAATGGTACAATGTTTGATGCTCCATAGATTATTTGGGTGGTCATCCCTATTTTTATAATATGTTCCGCTGGAAATTCTTCCTCATCATTAAGATACTCGGGGATGGCTGAATACATTCTAACATATATTTTTGAGGCCTTCGTGAGCCCAAAATAACTTTTAGCTGCCTTGTAAATTTTTCTTGGTAGGTGGATTAGTTCTTCACATTCTCTGGATGGGTAAATGCAATGAATAAGTCCTCTTTCGAACAGTGCCCTAGTTGTCCTCGGATCAGCTCCTGGTAGGATGATGGCCTTGTTCATGTGCTGCTGAGATATGGTTCTGATGAATTGGTTTGCCTCAGTTACTTGGCATAGCTTTTGAATATATTGTAAAAATAATATTTTCTTTGATACTTTGGTAGGAGCTTTCTCAGTAAGAAGTGTCTCCTTGTATGTGGTTTTATTTGAAGATGTAATTGCTTCTTCTTTTACTGACTGAGAAGGCTCACCTATCCCACTCATTTTTTCGTCCGCCATATTTTCTGTGGATACATGCTGGCTTATATGCTGATGAACAGAATCTGGAGTCCACATATTTGTAGTTGTAACTGGTTAAATGCTCCTTTTAATTGCTCCACTGTCTCCTTTAGGTATCGGCTAAAATATTAAGTTTTCCTTTTATGTTTTCTATTAAGAAATCGTAATGTGCTAACTCCATCTGCCATCTAATCAATCTTTTATTTGCTATGGTTGGGTCTATTGTTTTATTAATCCAACTCTTTGCTAGGGTATTATTTGTTCTTACCGTAAATTTTGTATGTCTTATGAATAGTTCAAACTTTTTTATAGCTTTTAAGATTGCTAGTAGTTCTTTTTTGTTTATGTGGTAATTTTGTTGGGTTTGTATGAAAGATCCACTAGTATATCTAGCTAATTTTTCTTCACTTTCTCCTATTTCAATAAATTTTAATACTGCTCCCCAATTGGTTTCACATGCATCAGTTTCTATTATCCAAGAACATTCTTTAACAGGTAATCTTAGCTTTTGTAACTTTGAAGTTTGTTGTTTTAATATTTTAAGTCTCTTCATCCTCAGGGGTCCATTCCCATTTTTTAAACTTTTTAAGTTTTTGTTGTAACCAATTTGTTTTTGCTGATAAATTTGGTACGTAACCTCTTGTTTGATTTAGTAATCCTATTATAGCTTGCACTTCTTCTTTTTCTTTTAAGACATTAGGAGAAGTATTTATTTTTTCTGCTATATGTGGTTGTAATTCTATTTCTTCATGTGATAATTTTGTTCCTAAGAATTCTATCTCAGTTTTGAATAATTCAATTTTCTTTTTTGATAGTATAATGCCTGCATTTTTCACTATTTCTATGAATTTTAGTAGATGTTCTTTATGTTGTTCCTCATTTTCTGATCCTATTAGAATATCATCTACATATACTAATATAAAATTATTGTATTTTTCAAAAAATTTATCCATATATTCTTGAAATATTCCTGGGCTATTTTTATAACCGAATAGTAATACATTCCATTCATAAAATCCTTGAGGTGTGCTAAATGCCGTTAAAGGTTTTGAATCTTCTGTTAGTTTTACATGATAAAATCCTAATTTGCAGTCAAATTTCGAATATATTTTTCTTGTTCTTACTGTGTTAAGTAGTATTTGCATGTCTGGTAGTGGGTATCCAAATCTCTTAGTATTTTTATTTAATTCCTTATAATTTACTACCATTCGAGATTTACCTCTTTTTTCTTCTGAATATTTTTTTACTATGAATGCTGGTAATGAATGTGGACTTTGTGATTTCCTTATATAATTATTTTCCACTAATTCTTTTATGTGTATTTTAAATTCTTCTAGGTCTGTTGGAGTATGTCTTATTGGTCTAATTTTAATTATTTTGTTCTTATCTATTAACTCTATATGTGTCGTGGGTTCACTTAAGTTCCATTTTGCCAAGGGATCTTCTCCGCATAGATCTTCTAATTGTTTTTGTAAAATTTCTTTTGTAGTTGTTACTTGAACTTGTTGTATTCTAGTTTTATTTGGTAAGTATTGGTATTCACCACGCTGGGTTGAAGAAACTCTGATGTGTGGTAGATCAGTTCTGGAATACGGTTAGGTTATTCTAATTGCTATTGCTTGGTGTCTGCAAGGTGTTGTAAATACAACTGATTTATGTGATATAGTTATGGGATAGTATTGTTGAAAAAAGTCATTTCCTAAGAGTACGTCATTATTCATATCGTCAAACTGGTATACTATAGGTATTTTTAGTATGTAACTTCCTATTTGTACATTAACATTTTGTTGATATTTGTCTAGTATGATGGTTTGTCCAGTTAATCCAGTTATGACTTTTTTATTAAAACCATCTTGTTTCCATTTTGGTAGTATATTTTCGCGGTATAAACTAGTACCTGCTCCGGTGTCTATTAGACTGTGATAGTTTCTTGATTTGTATCCTTCGTAAACAAATTCTGTTAGGATGTATAATGTGTTTTTTGTTGCCCTTAATGGATTCATTTGTCCAATATCCTATTTATTACCATGCTTTTATTGTTTACTGTTATTATGATTTTTTTCTTCTTGAATTGAGTAAGGTTGTACTGATGTAAGGAAGTCAGTTCCTAATAACATATCATTAACATGTTGTTCTGGGTCTACATGTAAGTGTAACAACATTTCCTTTCTACCATTTATCCTTAGTGGTAGTATGATTTTATGTACAATTGGATGTCTATTGTTGTAATAATCTAGGTAATAATATGGGTTATCTAATGTTATCAATTCAGTGGTTTTTATATTTGTTTGTTTAATATGTGAATTGGTAGCTCCTGTGTCAATTAAGGCTATTTGTTTATTTCATTTTCCGCTGTCATAATATTCTATTTCTATTTTAAATTGGTTATTGTTTTGGTGTTCTAATGTATTTATTATTGGTATTAATTCCAATGCTTGTTGTTTATTTCTTATTGATAGTGATCTCTTTCTGAACATTATTTGTGGTGCTTTTCCTTTTTCGGTTTCTTTTGGTTTATTAAAGTCGAATTCTATATAATTTGGTATAGTCATTTCAGGGTTTTCTCTAGCTGGTTTGTACCTTATGATTTCGTTGAATAGCGGCTCTATTTTAAAATTGTCTATATTTCTATTCTTTACTTCGTGCTTACTAGTGAAAGCGTAAATATTTCTAATTTGTATGCTCATAACTTTGCTTTTTTCTATCATTTCTATACCTGATAACCTATGATATATGACTAGACTTTTATCTTTATTTTCTTCTGTCATGCTTATAGAGAAATTAGGTTTTATTGTGAACTTTATCTTTTGGTACATTAGGTTTCCTTGCACTATTCCTATTAAGGCATCTTGTGTATTTGATATTATCCTATCATCCATTAGATATATTTGGAGGGGTGTATTTATTCCTTCCTTAAAATAGGCTTTTATTATTATTTGTATAGCTCCTAAATGTATGTGTCTTAATGTTTTTCTGGGTCTTTTCGCTTATCTTTTCCATCTCTTGTCTTATTATTCTTTCTGTTATTAATGGGATTATGGTTTTGTCTTGTGCTTGTTCAATGTCTATAGGTTGTTCATTATTCCTAGCTATTACTATGGTGCTTTTCTTTCTTTCAAATATTGGTAGTTTAAAGATTTCTTTTGGATTTATATCTAATTTGGTCTCTCTTATTTTATCGTACTTTTGTATGTCAAAGCACATTCTTTCTCTTAATTCTTCATTATTTTCTTCTCTTTCTGAGGGTTCTCCTATTTCTGTTAGATCGGTTAACATGTTTATTTCACATTCTTCTGTTTCACCTTCACTACTTCCACTATCTTCTTCCATTACCATTATTTCTTCATCTTCACTTAATTCTGACCATTCTTCATCATATTCTATGGGTTCATAATTTATGTTATTCATTTCTTCAATTTCTTCTACGTATTTTATATTTTCTTTTTTCATTCTTTTAGGACAATTTGGTGATATATGTCCTACCTCTCCACATATGTAACAATTATATTTTTTTGGATTTTTTCGTATACTGCCTATTTTTATTTTTATTCATTTTTCTAAAGTATTTTTAAAAAGGTTTTCTATATCTCTTAAAAGTTTTCCTATATTTTGGTTGATATTTTTGGAATTTGTGATTATTCTTCTTTGTGTATTTATAGTTATTGTATCTATAGTTATTATTGCATCCCCAATGATTTGGTCTTGCATCTTCACAGCAGATTCTTTGTTTATATGTTCTATAATATTTCATTGTTGCTCTAGCATCTTGGCATACTTTGTCTCTATAATCTTTTACAAATTGCGTTCTATACCCTAAAGTGTCTACTTCTGGTTTCACTTTCTCACTTATGTATGCACTATATATATTTATATTCCATGGGTTAGGTAGTTTTAGAAAGACTGAGTCTAAAATTGGACTCCGTTCTTCTTTTGTATAATAACTATCTTGATAATATTCTCGGAATTCACAAGCATAGTTGTCAAAATGGCACATGTCGCATATTTCTAAGTTACCTAGTCTCCATCTTGCTTGATTCTTTTTATATATAGTGTGTTTTTCTCCTTTATCGTATACACTGAATTAGGTTCTTATTGCGTTTTCGTAATTTGTAATTATTTCTTTTAAACCTAAGGTTCATTGTGCTGAGCTTTCTTCAGTTCCTCTATCATTAATTGGTCTTGATTTTCTTATAGTATTTCTCTCTTCTTCCTCTAGCCCATTCCACCATTTTGCTACTACATCCAAAAAGGTAGCTTCTATAAATTTCTCAAATTCCGTTAAGGTTTTGCCTAAATCCTACTATTAGTGACGCTTTTATCCATTCTTCAATTGTCTTGTCTACGTCTTTTACGCAATCTAGGTCTAACCATTCTCCATTTCCTGCTATTCCTTTTTCGTAGTGTTCTGTTGGTTCATATTTTGGGGTTTCTTTTTCTTTATCTTTTTCTGGTTGCATTCCTCTTTTTGTATTTTGCCATTTCCATGGTAATTGGTATGGTTTTTTGTTAGGTGGTGGTCTTAAGATTTCATACATGTTACTTGGAATTTCTTAAGGTTTTTCAATAATCTTATCTTGGTCCATTTTTATTTCTTCGTTTGCTATATCTAGATTTTCAAGGCTTCTTGCACTTCTTCTGAATTAGGATTTGCCATTAAATCTTCTATTTCCAAGATATTTATATTAAGTTTTGTTATGGCTTCTAGTTCTTTCATACCTTCTTCTGTTATGCCCAATTCTTCTTCTGGATAGTCTGTCATATATCTTCCTAATTCTTTTATATTTTTATTTATGATTCTTAAATTTTTTCTTATATCACTGAACATTTCAGGACCGTTGTAATCTTCTTCCAAGTCTTGTATGTTTAAATAAATTTTTGGCTCCATGTCCTATTATTTTGTTTGCTAGTAGGTGTTGGTAATACCAACTTGCTTCTTCGTTTCTGTAATTTAATACTTTGTATGCTATTTGTTTTTGTATCTCTTTAGGTAGTTGATTAGTTACTTTTATTGTTAGTAATAGGTATTCTGATATTTCTTTACTGGCAATATGCTTACTTTCCACTAATCTTTTGTCAACGTATCTAATCTTGAATTTTGAAATATTTTTTAATTTAAGTTTTTCTATTTTCTGTGAATTATCCAACTTTTCTAAGGGTAAGGTGTATTATACTTTATAATTTCTAAAGTAGGGTTGTATATAAAAATTTGCTTATTGGTTATTATAATTAAAAAGGTTAGTTGGCTAAATATTTTCTAAAAGTGAGGTATTTGGCTAAATCTTTTAGGAAGTGGAGTATTTGGCTAAATATTTTCCAAAAGTAGGTCATTTACCCACTACACTCCTCTAGCTAAGGGTACTGATTTTGTGGAATACATCCTGACTCGGGAATACTATCATAGGCATTCCAGATGCTTGTATTTTGAGCGGAAGTTGATTCTGCCATTTGGAAGTCAGTGGTGGTTCATGTGGTGCTTCGGGTGGCATTACCATACGAAAGGCTACTCAAGGTGAAGCTATACGAAACTATTACCATGACAAGCATGTCATCCAGGATTTATTGGTTCCGTTATACAAAGTGGGGGATACACTTGAGTTTATTCACCGCGGAACATCAACTGTATTGTCTAGCTCATCATCGATTTTTGTCGCAATGTGTAAAGCTCTGATACCACTTGTCGGAGAAATCTATTCCCAACTTGTAATGCTAATAGCGGAAGTGAACCACAAGCAATAGAAACTCCCAAAAAATAGATGAACCAAGAACAAGCCACCACAATATATGGATCTCACAAGAACACAACTAATATGCAGGGATAACCAATACTTCTTATTTTCAAAGAAATACAAAAATTACAAAAGAGATTACAACTCTCAATCTCTCTCTCACCTTTGAAACACTTGGCACAATCTCTCTCTTGAAGTTGAATAATGATCACGGCATACTAAACCCTAGAGTTTACGGCTATATATATAGCCCCTAAGCAAACCCTAAAAGATACACACAAATATAGCAAATTGGGCCTTTCTCCCGTAAGCTCAAAAGACGTCTCGGCGTCGGTGTCGGTTGACTGCCCCCCAGGCCGGTCAACCGCATCGTGCGGAATCAATTCAGAGGGCTGACCGGTCGACCGCACCCCTAGTGTCGGTCGACCGTCCCCTTCTCTGTTGGACGCCTGCACTTGAAGAACTCCCAGTCGACTTGGTCGGTCGACCGCACCCCTAGCCGGTCGACCGCAACCCTCTAGACTTCTCTTCTTCTACTTGCCGCTTGTCTTCCCTTACTTCTTTGTCTTCTCCAACTTCAAGTACCCCGTACCTACATGTATTTGAGGCCACAGATCCTAACACAATGTAACATCCCTTAATTGATTCGACGCAGGTATATCCTACCTGGCTCTGTCCCCATCATCTCTTCAAGCTCCCGATGAAAACCATGTTATATCCAGAACCTGGCTTCGAGTTGCAGAAAAGGGAAGGAGATACAAGCTAATGCCCAAATGTACACAGATGTTGGAGTCTGCCAATTAAGCTCCTGCTGCAGTTCTAAGGGGAGAGGAGTTTGTTGGCGTTGAAGCGGTTCGCAGAGTTGAAGCATGGCTTATCCAACAGCACGGGTTGCAAGCGCAGTATGCCTTCTCTGCACTGACACAGAGCTTATTATCTTCAATGATGAACCATAGCTTAACATTAGCTTATGAACCTCCCTATTTTTTTCTTCTATCTGTAATGACTTAGCTATATATATATATATATATATATATATATATATAAGGCTTTACGCGGGAGGTTTATAAAACCGGATTTCTATTCAAGGTGAAACCAGGCTTGCAAGGTTGAAAGAAGTTTGGTTTTCTCGCTAACCGAAAGTTTTTTGTTTGCTGGGCTTTGAGATGAATTTCGGATTTGAACCGGATTTTCCTTCATCAACCGACCTACCTAGCATTGTTAGTATGAGTCTACATTATCATTTCATAAACATTATCATTTCATAATTCGAATTGTCTGCCTCTCTTGTTCCAACGATCGAGCACATGTTTCTTTCTTCCTAACAATTCTGCCTCTATTACCAAAAAAAAAAGGAAAAGAAGAAGGAAAAAAAAACAATTCTGCCCCGTATAAAAAATCATACACTCATGCTCCATTGCATAGGCTAAGCCGTTCGATATGACTTGAGATACACACCTCTGAAGACGACCAGGTCAACCTCACAACTTTGCAATTAAATAATAACTAGTACAATGTGCGTCTAAAAAAAAAATAAAGTAATCAAATTAAATGAATATATATTAAATAAGAAAAAAATAGTTTGTATTTGAATGTTTTGATTTGAGCTACACGTGCGGTGCACATTTATATTTGTTGGATATAGTTTGGACGTGTATTATACTTGTTTACATAGTTATAAAGTTAAAATTTGTTTGTTACAAATCCCAACTCTCCCATCAAAATAGTAGAGACTAGTAATCTGTACGTGCTTTGCACGTTCTAAACTTCTAATAAAAAAAATTATAGGGTAAATGGCCTCGAACATGAGATCTTCCTTTACTCTGTACATACTATTTATAAATTATCTATATTGGCACAAACTTTTATGTTATATGGGTGACACTTTTGTAAATAATTATATCGTAAATAAATTTAAACTTCAAAGGTATTATTGTAACTGATAATAATTGAGTAAATGAATGATTAATGCAACTCCGACCAGGACAAAAAAAATTAAAATTTAAAAAATTAAAAAAATAGTAGATTATCTACCAGTGATAACCTCAGCATCAGATTGGATAAGGTTAGATAATAATAATAATAATAATAATTTCATCAAAAAAAATTATTCTTTCATCAAAATAATAATAATAATAATAATAATAATAATAATAATAAATCAATCAATAAATAACACATGTCTTGCATGTCTTCGTCATTACGTTATTATAATCTGAGTAATACTAGAGCCACTACTAATTTCACTACCATTTCTTTCACTATCTTAAGTGGCACATTCTAATAGGTAGGAAATAATAGAGTAGGTGGGAGAACTCTCCAATAATAGATTGTGTACAAGTGATGACCTCAGTTCTTCGTTATCGCATCAGATTAGATAAGGTTAGATAATAATAATAATAATAATTTCATCAAAAAAAAATTATTCTTTCATCAAAATAATAATAATAATAATAATAAATCAATCAATAAATAACACATGTCTTGCATGTCTTCGTCATCACGTTAATCTCCAGTTAAGTAGTTATTACCATCACTGTCCTCAACATCACCATTTTCACGTGTGCACCTGTCACGTCATGACACGTCGCACTCTACCACCCATCCAAACCCGTGACATATTTCCTTTTCCTTAATTCTGCACCCTCGGATTCAACCGAACATAAGTATTTATCTATCTTTTTTTATTCCAGGTTTCCAAACACATTTGAAATTATCTATTAGTCCTCTGCAAATTACTATTTTTAAATTAGTATATTAAACAACTTAAGCAGATATCAGATCCTCAATTTCAAGACTTGAAAAATTATGTTCCATTAAACTAGTTTTCAAAAAGAAATCTTAGGAAGTGATATGGGTCAGATGACATGATCCCTCCCGAACCACCAGATCTCTCAAAAAACCGTACTTCTGTGATCATCAGGCCAATCCAGAGTCATATGAGCTTCTGCCACGTCAGACCAACGGGCAAACAGGTCCGACCCGGCCCAGCAGGGTCTCAGACCCGTTTTCCATGCCTATAAATACCAGACTCCCTCCTCACTGAAAAGGTAATCAAACTTTCTCCCTCTGAACCCTAGCTATTGTTGCTTTTCCAGTGACTGACTAGATCGTCGGAGGGCCTGTCGCCGGAACTTCTCCCGGTGTTTCTAAGATCCGAGCCGAGCACCCGGTCCCCACCTCACTCCTGCTACTCCTGAGCCAGTCCCTTAGCTGAGGGTCGGACCAGAGCCAGTACCGCAACTTTCACTATAAAAACTACAAGAACTCAGACTTGTTGCAGCCACACCCCAAAAACAGACTGCATCAGGTTGGCGCTGTCTGTGGGAAATCTCGATTCTGACTTCAGTCCGATCCCAGCCAGGGACGTCATCCCAGAATCCGAGCTCTTACATGGCACCCAAGGCCAGAAGAGCTGTCACCTCTGGACGTCGTCCAGTTGCTCCTCCCCAGAACAGCCACGTCGACGCTCAGGGATCTAACCATCCTAGGGTCGACGGCCAACCCAGAGCCAGACAGGGCGCTTCTCGCTCGGTCGCAACCGACTTACGCCGCGTCATCTAGAATCGGTAAGCCAGCCGAACGAAGGGAGGGGCCGCTTCCAACTCGGTCCCGAACCATCCCGAGCAGCCATCCCGGAAGCGGGAGCCAGAGCACAGTCGAACAGCCCGGAGGTGGCCACTCCAGCGCGACCTGGCCGAGCAAGCTCCAGTCACACAAGCCGAGTTCCAAAACTTTCGGAACGAGGTCCTGGAGGCCATCTTAGGGGTCGAACGAACAGAGACCCTCCACCGCTCTTACTCACGGTCAGGTGCCGGGGGCAGCGATCCTCGCGGCTACACTAGCCCACCAGATCAGCAAGTCGCCGTCCTCTGACGCCTGCAGGAAATGGTGAACCGCCTCGCCCAGTTCGGCGAGGGGGATCCAATTCCACCTCAGGGTCATAGGCTAACCCGACCGCCTTTCTCTACTCCTATCTTAGAAGCAGAGATTCCCTGGAATTTCCGACCTCCCCAGTTCGAGACCTATGACGGCGAGGGTAATCCTGCTGATCACATGGAGGGATTCAAGACCCTCATGATGATTCACAGCGCTTCGGATCCCCTTATGCTGCACTTTCCCAAACACCCTTCGGGGCCCGGCCCGGGAATGGTTCTCTAGGCTCGTCCCCGATTCGATCTTCTCGTTCGACCAGCTGAAGGCCAACTTTCTGGCCCACTTCGTGACCAACAGGAAGGCCGAGAAGACTAGCGCATCATTGCTGGACCTCCGACAGAAAGAAGGAGAGTCACTCCGTGAATTCGTCTAGAGGTTCACTGCAGAGGCAAGGTCTGTCTCCTCCTTAGATGCCGGGGTCGCCTCGGCGGCGTTCTGACACAATGTTTGGCACGGCCAGCTGAAAACATCCTTAGCCAAGAAGCCTCCCCTAGACTTCCCCGACTTACTCAACCGAGTCGAGAAGTACATTCGGGCAGAGGAGGCCCTAAACCCGGAAGGCACCAAAGAGGTCACTGGAAAGGGGAAGCGCAAGGCCGATGAGGCCGAGCCTGCCAAGAAGGTTCCAAAAGATGGGACCCGGCATGAAGAGGGTCCCTCCGGTACCTCGCTTCGAGAGGTATACGCCACTGACACAAAATGTGTCGGCCATCCTCCTAAAGATCGAGGATAAGGACCTCGTCCGACTACCCTCTCGACCGACCAGCAACAAGAAACGAGACCAACGGTTCTACTGCCGCTTCCACCGGGACAACAGGCACGAAACCGACAACTGTCGGGCTCTTATCCAACGGGGTACCTCCAAGAATTCACCTGGGAAAGCCTGAGGGACCGAAGGGATATGAGGAACCGAAGGCCTTTACCTCCTCCTTACACACCCAAACGGCGTCCCGAGTAGGACCTAGAGCCCAAGGAGACCGGAGGCCAGGCCATCCTACACTGCGTCCATGGGAGGCCTATGGAAGCGGAATCCAATACTTCCCACAAGGTATTCGTCCGAGACCTTCCTTCCCCCCAGATCTAGCAACTCCATGTCTCCTTCTCTGGAGAAAACCTGGAGGGGGTCCGGCTCCCGCACTGCGATGAGCTCGTTATCAGCCTCGAAGTCCGCCGGATCCTCGCGAATTTTGAAGTCCGCCGGATCCTCGTGGACAACGGGAGCTCGGTGAACATCCTCTTCTTGGAGGCATTTGAAAATCTCAAGCTCCCCCGGGACAGGCTCAAACCAGCCGGGTACACCCTCCACGGGTCCTTCGGCATCCCAGTACAGATAGAAGAGATCGTGACTTTAGATGTAACCACCGGCACGACCCCCCTCAGGCGGACCAAGTCGATGGACTTTATGGTGGTCAACATCAAAGCAGCATACAATGCTATCCTTGGTCGACCCGGGCTCTGCTCCTTCCAAGCTGTCCCCTCGGTCTACCACCTAAAACTGAAGTTCCCTACCAAGCAGGGGGTCGGTGTCATCCAGGGGAACCAAGAGGCCGCACGATCGTGCTATATGACGGCGGTCGGGGGCGGTGTGTTCTCCCTCGACGCCATCGAACTTCAGCCTGAGAGGAGCCATCCAGAGTCCAAACCGGCGGACAAATTGGAAGAAGTCTCATTCGAGGAAGAAGACAATTCGAAGCGATTCCGCGTGAGCTGCTCCCTCACCCCCGACCTGAAGTTGGACCTAATCGACTGTATCGGCCGAAACATCGACCTCTTCGCTTGGAAACCATCCGACATGCTCAGGATATCCGAAGACCTAATCATGCAGAGACTGAGTGTGATCCCAGGCTCGAAGCCGATCGTCCAGAAGCAGCGTAAGTTCACCCTGGAGAGACAGGAGGCAGTCAAGGCAGAGGTGGACAAACTCTTGTTTGCCCGGTTTATTCAAGAGGTTAGCTACCCCGAGTGGTTGGCGAATGTCGTGATGGTGAAGAAGGCCAGCGGGGGTTAGAAGATCTGCATATATTTTACATATCTGAACAAGGCGTGCCCCAAAGATCATTTTCCCCTCCTCAGCATCGATGCTCTGATCGACGCAACGCCGGACCACGAGCTCCTGACCTTCATGGATGCCTTCTTAGGCTACAATCAAATCTAGATGTTCCTCCCAGATATCGCCAAAACATCCTTCGTCACCGACCAGGAACTCTACTGCTACCGGGTTATGCCTTTCGGGCTGAAGAACGTCGGAGCTACCTATCAGAGGCTCTTCAACCTAGTCTTCAAAGATCAGATCGGTCGGAACATGGAGGTATACATCGACAACATGCTCGCCAAAAGCAAACGGGGGCAGGATCACGTTGCTGACCTCGAAGAAGCCTTTGGCATCCTTTGGACCCACAACATGACGCTCAATCCCACCAAATATGCATTCGGCATCTCCTCGGGCAAATTTCTCGGGTTCGTCGTCAGCCAGTGCGACATCGATGCAAATCCCGAGAAGATCCAGGCCATAATAGACATGGCTCCTCTTAGAAAATCAAGGAGGTGCAGCGGCTCACGGGAAGACTGGCGGCCATCGGCCACTTTCTCTCCAAGTCTGGAGAGAATTCCTTCCCCTTCTTCAAGGCGCTGCGCAGAACCGGATGCTTCGAATGGGGTGCCCAGGAGCAGGAGGTGTTCAACCAGCTAAAGGAATACCTCGCCAATCCCCTACTTCTGAGAAAACATGAGCCAGGTGAACCCTCTGGCTTTATCTTTCAGCCTCGGAAAGCGCTCTGAGTGTCGTTTTTGTCTGAGAATAAGCCGGAGTCCCGAAGCCGTTATACTATGTAAGCAAAGTCCTGCTCTCGGCCGAGACCAGCTATGCGAATATGGAGAAAGTAGCATATACCCTGGTCATGGCCACCCAAAAACTTCACCCTTATTTTCAGGTGTACTCAATCCAGGTCCTCACGGACCAGCCCCTTAAGGCCGTGCTCCACAAGCCAGAGAGTTCCTACCGATTGGTCAAATGGTCGATCAAGCTAAATCAATACGACATTAGCTACCAGCCAAGAACAGCCATTAAGGGGCAGACCCTCGCCGAATTCATCACAGAGTGCACCATCTCCGAGCAACCCAACGGTCAAAAGGCTGATCCGATGTGGGAAGTTTACGTCGACGGATCCTCTTGCAAAGCGAAAAGTGGTGCGGGCATCATCTTGTGAGGTCCTGACAACGTCCTTCTCCAATATTTTTTCCGCCTCAACTTTCTGGCCTCTAACAACGAGGCGGAATATAAGGCCATGATCGCAGGGCATACCCAGCACACCAGGTGGGCGCAAGGCAGATCAGGGCCTATAGCGACTTTCAGCTCGTGGTCAATCAGATCACCATGGAGTACGAGGCTCATGATGATCGGATGGTCCGGTACTTAACAGTAGTCCTGCGGCTCTTAACATCCTTTGACTGTTCTATAGTACTACGAATCCCAAGAGAGCAGAATGCCCCGGCGGATGCCCTGTCAAAGCTCACCTCCTCGTCCTTTGAAGGTCTCGACTGCATGGTGTTGATTGAAGTCCTCCTAAGGCCGAGTATCGGCCTCCCCGAAACCCTCTGTATAAATAATGAAGCTCGGCCGGACGATTGGACCACTCCCATCCGAAAGTTCCTTGTAGAGGGTGAGCTCCCCTAAGATCGATCCGAAGCAAGAAGAACCAGGGTCCGCTCGGAAAGGTTCGTCGTGATCAACGAGACCCTCTTCAAATGCTCGTACACAACGACGGATGGAAGACCTTACCTCCGCTGCTTATCCCCTGATTAGGCCAAGTACACCCTCAAAGAGCTCCACGAAGGAATTGGCAGGTGCCACATGGGGAGCCGTTCGCTCGCCAGAAAGGCCCTGAACCACGGATATTACTGGCCCACAATGTTACAAGATGCCTTGGCCCTTGTCAAAAAAGTGCCGTCCTTGTCAAAGATTCTCTTCAGTAAGAAGGGTTCCACAGGCAAACCTCCGTTCTTTAGCCAGTCCGACCCTATTCGCCATGTAGGAAATGGACCTGGTCGGCCCCTTTCCAAAAGCAACGAGCCAAAGGAAGTTTCTGGTAGTAGCCATCGACTACTTCACCAAGTGGATCGAAGCCGAGCCCCTGGCAACCATCACAGAACAACAAACTCAGCAGTTCTTCTAGAAACACATCATCTGCTGGTTCGGAATTCCGCACAAACTCATCACGAACAATGGGGCCCAGTTTGCGAACAAGACTTTTCGAAAGTTCTGCGAGGATCTCGGCATCCAGCAACACTTCTCTTGACACCCGCAGTCGAACGGCCAGGCCGAGAACGCGAACTGCCAAAATTCTTGACGACCTCAAGAGACGACTTAATAATTCCTCTAAGGGACTATGGGTCGATGAGCTGCCGAGCGTGCTCTGGGCACATTGAACGACGAAGAGGATCTCCATGGGAGAATCACCGTTCAATCTAACTTACAGCATGGAAGCGATGATCGCTCTCGAGATCGGGCTACCTTCGCCCCGGATCATGGCCTTCGATGAAGAGAAAAACCCGGTGCAACTACATGCCAACCTGGACCTCATAGACGAGGTCAGGGAGAAATCAACCATCAGAAGGAGCATGTATCAGTAGAGGATTGAAAGGTTCTACAATAAGAAGCTTCGTCCCACCGACATCAAACTCGGGGACCTTGTGCTCAGAAAGCTGGCGGTATCCAACCCGGGCCAAAAGAGGAAGCTGGCACCTAATTGGGAAGGCCCATACAAGGTTTCTGGAGTTGTGTGCCCCGGCACATACCGACTAACCAACCCCGAGGGCAAGGCCAGGAAGAGATCCTGGAATGCGGAACACCTCATCAAATTCCTCGAAGGGGTGGAGTAGCTCTTGTAACTTCCCTTTGTAAATAGTAAGATGTAATCGGCACCACGTGCCTCATTTTATAGCGAGCAAATATGATGTAATCTTTTTCTCATTTTTTGCCTCATGCCAGCTTTCTTAAAACAAGTATGGGGGCTCGACATACGACATCGACCTCGAGCAAGGCCTGGGCTTTTTCAAGCCCTGCGACCTTGACGCTCGGCGATTGCCTCAAGCTACACCCTATCTTTCTTAAAATAATTTAAGGGTGCTTGACCCTCGGTACTGACCTCGAGCTACACCCTAGCTTTCTCAAGCTAACAGAGCTTCGCGCTCGGCAGTGCCTCTAAGCCACAACCTGACAACTCTTTCAAGTTAAGGGGGCTCGACCCTCGGTATTGACCTCGAGCCACGCCCTAGCTTTCTCAAGCTAACTCCGAGCCACAAGCCGACAATGCTTCCAAGTTAAGGGGGCTCGACCCTCGGCACTGACCTCGAGCCACGCCCTAGCTTTCTCAAGCTAACAAAGTTTCGCGCTCGGCAGTACCTCCAAGCCACAACCCGACAACTCTTCTAAATTAAGTGGGCTTGACCCTCAGTACTGACCTCGAGCCATGCCCTAGCTATCTCAAGCTAACAGAGCTTCAAGCCTGGCAGTACCTCTGAGCCACAAGCCGATAACTCTTCCAAGTTAAGGGGGCTCGACCCTCGGTACTGACATCGAACCATGCCCTAGCTTTCTCAAGCTAACAAAGCTTTGCGCTCGGCAGTGCCTCGAGCCACAACCCGACAACTCTTCTAAGTTAAGGGGGTTCGACCCTCGGTACTGACCTCGAGCCATGCCCTAGATTTCTCAAGCTAACAGAGCTTCGTGCTCGGTAGTGCCTCCGAGTCACAACCCGACAACTCTTCCAAGTTAAAGGGGCTCGACCCACGGAACTGACCTCGAGCCATGCCCTAGCTTTCTCAAGCTGACAGGTCTTCACCCTCGGCAGTGCCTCCGAGCCACAACCCGACGACTCTTCCAAGTTAAGGGGGCACGAACCTCGACACTGACCTCGAGCCATGCCTTAGCTTTCTCAAGCTAACAGGGCTTCATACTTGGCAGTGCCTCCGAGCCACAACCCGACAACCCTTCCAAGTTAAGGGGGCTCGAACCTCGGCACTGACCTCGAGCCACGTCCTAGCTTTCTCAAGTTAATAGGGCTTCGTGCTCGGCAGTGCCTCCGAGCCACAACCCAACAACCCTTCCATGTTTAGGGGGCTCGACCCTCGGTACTGAACTCGAGTCACACCCCAACTTTCTCAAGCTAACAGCGCTTCGCGTTCGGAAGTGCCTCCGAGCCATAACAAGACAACCCTTTCAAGTTAAGGGGGCTCGACCCTCCGAGCACCCGAGGGATTTTTAAGTCAAAACACAAGTCTTGGACCTTCGGCCGGGATTTCAACTCTTCCCCTACCCAAAATTTTTTCATTAAGATTTAGGGTGCTCGCCTTCGGCAAACGCCCCGACTCCCGTACCATCGGTCGACCCACCTCTTACCCACTGGCAACTCGAGATAAATAGCTCTCAGAGCTGCTATCCTAAATTGTCAGAGGGTGGCAGGGGAGCCACTGATCCGGGACTCTCGGCCAAAAGTTTCATTGGGGGCCATCGCCTTCGGTGAGCTCCTTAGCCCCGCCTCCGGGACCGACCCACCTCTCACCCCTTGGCAACTCGGGGCAAACATCTCTCGGAGCCGCTACCCTGTATTGTCAGAGGGTGGCAAGAGGATCACCAATGACGGGAACTCATGGTGAAGTAAGGCGATTTTTGATGAACTACTGGTGAAGGAGTAAGAGTTATATAGCCCTATAGAAAGGCACATTTATGATATTGGGAAGTCCAAACGACAAAAGATAAAACGTCCCCCATTTAAGCGACATTGGAAGACGAAACGACATTCGACGCCGATCTCAAGTCACTCCCTCGTTTCCTGCAAAACAGGGGGTTCAGAGACTAGTTCGAGGGACGAATTGAATCTTAATTCTTTCCAAGTCAAAAAGGATTGGACAAATCGAATTTTATTCATAAAACACCCTCAAAGGCTACGGTACAATTAATAAACGTTACAATACTCTTCCTCTACTACTACCTAAGGGTCCCTCGCCGGACCCTCCGGACTTAGAAGAGCTGCTTCGAGTCCTGCGGAATGACTCCGCCCTCCAACAATCTCATCCCCCATCTTGGGCGTAGCCATTGTCGACGTCTCTGCAATCGAGCTCTGCACGTCAGCGGGCCTCGCCATCTCCAGGTATAGGGTCGGCGAGGAGCCTAAGATAGAGGGGCCTCCTTGCCCCGGACGGCCGAGTCGAGGTCGCCCGGCGCCTAGCAGCACCTTCAACCTCTGAATCTCCAGCTCTTTCTCAACAACGACCTCCCAAAGAACAGATTCGGAGGTCTGACGCCTGGTGGAGGCATCAGATAGAGCCCAGTTTGTCTCGGCATTACCCTAATTGCGGACGGCTAGGGCCTTCTTAAGACGAGCCGCCTCTAAGCTGAGCTCCTTAGTCTTGTTCATAAAATAGTCTACCTCAGCTTCTCGATCGCGAGCCTTCTCACGATAGCGAATCAACACTCTCTCCTTGGACTCTAGCTTATTTCAAAGTTGCCAGACCTCGATAGAACTGAGGTCGGCCCCGACGGTCTCGTTCATCCAGCAAAAACAGGGGAGAAGCAACGCTTCACTAAGAAAGCTTGCTAAAAAAAACAATTCACAGAGGATCGGCCAAAAATTTGTTTTTATAAAATCAAAAATTGTGTTACAAAAAGCGGTGGCCAGTCCGCACAAGGAAAATACAAAAAAAAAAAGGTAAAAATCCTATACTACTTTGGCACCTCTTTGGCACCCGGTGCACCCCCTGCCTCCTTCTCTAGGTGAGGGTCCATCGGAGCCTTGTCTTCCTTACCCTCGGGGTTTGGTGGAAGTACGGGAGGCGCCCACCCATAGTTGAGGTGGTCGATCTTGGCCTCCGGGTAGAGGTGCAGAAAGTGCTCTTTGGCTCGGTCGTATGCGTCATCTTGAGCTTGGATCAACTCGTCCGCAAAGGACATCTGCAGTTCGTCATACTCCGCCCGGGCCACCAGTCGAACCGCCACAACCTCACGCGCATGCTGATCCTCAGAGAAGCCATCTCGGCTTGGAGGGACCCCTGAGCTCCCTCAGCCGCCGTTAGCTCGTCCTTCAGCTTCTTTGCCTCTTAGAGGAACCGCTCAGCATTCCGCTTCTTGACCTAGACTTCCTTCTCCAAGCACTTCCGTAGATGCGCCCTGTGCAGTAGCGCCTGGCCGAGGAGAATTGAGTTAGACGCAAAACTCATAAATACTAAGCACAAAACCGATAACTAACAAATACTTATCGTGACCTGTGCCTGAGCCCACTTCATGTAGGCCACCTCGGACGTCTCTGTCGCTAGAGTCATCCAGTTGCGCTCCGTAGCGAGCTTTTCCGCCACCTAAACCGCGATCGGTCCCTCGGCCAAAGAGTTGCCATCCTTAACCGCCCAATTCGGGGCGAACGACCTTAGACCCTTCCTGCCCACCATCTCCTGGGCGTCAGGGCAAAGTGCTGGGTTCCTGCCTTCAAGACCTCTGTCACCTTCATACTACTGGAGCTCGGCTCCGACTCCTTCGACCCTCTAGACGAGTGGCTCTTCTTCGACCTCTTCGAAGGCAGATCCAAAGTTCCTTGGGCCACCCCCTGGGTGGACCCTACTGCCGGGGCAGCCTTCTCCCTGTCGGGTCTCCTCTTCGCAGCCAAAGCCAGGAGGGCATTCCTCGCCTCTAGGTCCTTCGCATCCATCGCTACAATGAGAAAAGAAAAAATGTTAACATGAAGGCAGAAAATTAAGTAAAGTAGAAACAGAAACATACAAGGGAGCGCTGGGCTCAGTCCGGCTCGGGCCAGATGTAACTCTGTGACGTGCGGCCAACCGATGTTGTGCCCTCGACAATTTTATCCACTTCGGCCAACTCCTTTTCCGTTAAGTCCCTCTGCCTCGGAGGCTTATGGTTCGGCTTGGAAAAATTCTAGACTGTTGGGATTTCCCAAGGTGTCGCTCCGGACAACGTGGTACTTCTCCTTCCAGGCCTTTATCGAGTCTGGGTGACCGTGCATCACTCTCCTATGGGGGCGTGGCGACATATAGAAGATCCCCTCCATATCTCCGAGCGAACTCACCCCCAAGGCGGCTCGAAAAAACTTAAGCTTCAGCTTGACCCCCTTCTCCTAGCACTTTAGGATGAAGCAAACCAGATGCTTCCACGAGTTGGGGTCGTACTGAATCAGACTCAACTCCCCCACCTCAGCACCCTCTTGATAAACGGGTGCAGTGGCAACTTGAGTCCCGAGACGAAAGCGTATTCGAGAAACATGCAAAAGCTCTTCTCCAGCTCAGTGGTCGGACGAAGATCGGGGCACGGAATCAGTAGCTCGAACTCCCAATGGTTGAAATAACTCGCCCTTAAGATAGGCAGGTAGTCTGCCTTCAGCACACATTGGACGCTGCCCATCTTTATCATGACCCGATCAGATGCATGCTCCCCCGCGGTAAATTGGACAAGTTCCTCGACATCATCAGGAACATCCTGATTGACCCTGAGTTCCTATTAGATTGGGGGGGGGGACTGCAAGCCCTTCTCCTGGCTGGGGTCCGAACTCGTCCGACGTGCCCGAACTATCTGGCTGAATCCACTTTCTCTTTCTCCTACCAGGGCGAGGCTTCCTCTCCGAATAGGGAGTCGACAACGGGGACAAAGGGGGGAAACCAGTTTCTTCCTCTGCTACCACTCTCTCGGCCCCTCCTTCACCTCCCTCCTGGTCGCCCTCTCCCTCGGTTCCTCCTTCGCCCTCCTCCTGGTTGCCCTCCTCCTCGACAAGCTCCTCCTCAGGACCCTCGTCAGTCTCCTCTCCCGACGGCCCCTCTTCTGGCATACGACTTCGCAAGGGGGCCATGTCAAGAACCACATCGCTCGTACCCCCAGATCCCGAATCCGACTGTTCCTGCTTCTCCGAAGTAGTGTCATCCAGGGACCAAGACGTCGACTGTATCTCGACCACCACTACACCACGACCTGAAGAGCTCGCCTCGGAACCAGACTGAGAGTGCGACATAAGAAAACAAAATACTTGTAACCCCCATTCCCGATAATTAGTATTTTTCATGTATTTTCTATAATTTTTTTATATATAAATTTATATTGTGGTGAGTTCCTTTCTGATCATGTATTAAAGTGTATTTGAACTTATTTTCTATCCCTAATTGATCGACTATTTATTTTATTAATTTTCGAATTTTAATAGATTTGTTAAACTCGAATCCTACCTTGATGAATATTATTATTATTGTTATTATTATTATTATTATTATTATTATTATTATTATTATTATTATTATTATTACTTTTATTATTATTATTATTGCTATTATTATTGATTTTCTTACTGTTATTAGTATAAATATTTGTTATTATTGTTATTATTATTTTTCTTAGTATTAACATTTTTATCGTTATTGTTATTATTATTACTATTATTTTGGTTTAAGCCTGAATAGGTTCGATTTCATATGCAGTCTATTATTTGATTTAATGCATATATGTATATATGAATATTTTTAAATACAGTATTTTTCTTTCTTGATTATTTTATTTTTGATTGAATTTGTTTATTAATCCCCGTTCTTTTGTCAGGGTATTCTTGTTGATCCCTATTATCTCTTTTGAATTGTGAGTATTTTTATTTGAACCCTATTAATTTTGATCTATCTCCTATTCAACCCTAAACCCAATTTGATGTGTTATTGACCTAAATCTGCTATTATTGGACCCTAATTCATCAACCCAGTACCCTAATTATACCTTATAAATGCAACTCTACTGTAAACCCTAATTTTTACACACAAATCGAAACCTAGCCGTCTATTCTCTCTCCTCTCTCCTCTCTCCCTCTGTTTCTCTCTCCTCGTCAGCCTAATCCCAACCCTATTCCCATTCGTCTTCCTCGACCACCTTCCCCACCACCAGCGACCTTCCCCCTCCCATCGTGCCACCCCTTGGCGAGGGCCGCCCTCGCCTAGGCCACCAGACCCCCCTGTCCCCTTCTCCTCTCTCCTCGACATTAGCCAAAAACCCAACCACTCTGGCCTCCTCCCTCCCGAACGCCAGCAACGCCACCACAGCGGCGCCACCCAGTGCTCGTCGACCTCTTCATCTCACCGCCAGCGCGCCACCATCCCTGGCCGTCACTACTGCCATCACTGCTCTCTCTCTTTCTTCGCTGTTGCTGTTGTCTGTTTGTGTGCTGGCTTTGTCCCTTTGGCTGCTATGTTGATTTGGTTCTTTAGTGCACGTATATTGTACGTATTGTTGGTGGGTTGAACTAGTTCGTGAGTTCGTTGTTTCGGGATTCTCATCCCCCAAGCAAGTCACCGTCCTCTTAAATTGCTAATTGTATCAAAGTCAAGTGTTACTGAAATTCTTGCAAGTAGATCTCTTTGTTATCGTATTATCCTTTGTCATCTCTTTCGTTGGGTCTATTGAGGGTTTACACGAGCTAACCCTAATATTCTTGACTTCGTGCCACTTTGACTCTAAGTTTGGATCTTTAATAAATACATATAGAATTGATAATAGGGTTATTCATACAAGTCACAACACAAATAAATTATTGTAGAAACAATTGTTAGGGTGTATGTCGTTTGATCGTTTGATGATTGATTGATGTTAGACTTGTATATGTGTATGTTCTAAATTTTATTTATCATGTTTGGGCACCTATCATGCTAGACACACAATTTATTGACTATAGAATCGATACCCGACATGTTCAATTAATTTTATTTTCAAGGAAAATACCCTAAGAACTATACATGCATGCTAACCTGAACTTGATCGTTATTTTCGAAGCAGTAGATGACCTTAAAACAAAATAGTTTCTGAATATGAAATGTATCCCCAAATGCCTAGTTGTCAATAACATCTAGAATTTTTGAATTCTGAGTTTTGTAGCAAAAGTTATGTCCATTTTACTACAGCTGTGTTCTTATATTTCAGATTTTCAGATTCTCGTACCTTTCATGTTTAAATAGTAAAAAGGTTGATCAAATGATAAAATTTTGCTATGAAAATTTTCAGATTGTTACTTAACATGTTTAGGAGTCTAGATTATATTTCTACTGAATTTAATATTGAGTTTTTGCTGATTCTAAAATTAAAACAACAAGATGTCGTTTTTTCTGCCTGAACATAAAATCTGAAAAGAAACATGTGTTTGACCTAGCTACGGTTGTCGGAATTTGAACTTTAAGTATGCGTTGGAACCGTATGGAGTTTAGTTTCTAGATTTTCTGACGGATTCAACTTTCAATTTCTGAGTCAGCAGGAAACTGCATTTTTGTACAGGTTGCGCTTGCTGTCCAGAATTTTGGATACTACTTTTCAATGTATTAATTATTCCTCTATCGTATCATTGCATGAATTAATGAATGTATATTACATTGCATGTTCCCAATGAGTTATTGTCACTATTGTAACCGTCCTGTCCATGTTATCAAGCTATTGTTTCCTTATTGATACTATTGTTTACCTCTTGTCCTTTAATTGCATATTGTATTGTTGCATTGATAAATAATTAACAAGCCGAAGTTTAAGGATTGACTTTTCGTAGTGGACAATATAGGAACTGTACTCAGAGGAGGGGCCCGTGTTTCCCTAAATAATGTTCCGGCTATTGTTTTATCGGTGATTGTGGTTATGGCCGTAACCCAATCTATCGTGTATTGTATCGTTGCCGATGACCGTACCGTACACCGAAAGGTGAATAATATTTAATGTTGAAGAGTACATGAACTATAGAGCCCACTGCTAAGTCTAAACGTAACTTGTTTGCATGTAGCAACCATGTGGTAAATAGATGGGACGCATGAAGTGCTACATTAGTTAGGATTAAAATGATTAATAGACTTAAGGATCATACTACTTCGACACTGCACATTGTTCCTATTGATATCGGATATTGGCTAAGTATTATCGTTATTGATCATTGATTATTGTTATTAATATTGCATCCTTATTATAGCCATTTAATCGCCTATCATGATTATTGTCCCATGTTATTGATTCCTATTGATTTATTGATTCATTGTTATACCGTTATTCCATTGTTCCCTGCTTTCTCTACTTGCTGTCCATGACTTGCTCTAAGGACAATTATTTTTCTCTTTTTAGATAAAATATTTATAGGTAATGAAGGAGAATTGCCTGCTGGAGTTGGTGTACAAACATTTTGAAGATTTCTGCTTTTAATTTGCTTATCGCTTTAAATGACTTAATGTACTGAGACTTGTATTTATTTTTGGATTGGGATTATTATTATTTTGGGCTTATGTCCTGAATTTTATTATTGTTTTCAGACGTTGGATTATTATTATTGTATTTGGACATTTATATCGCTTCATTCCAAGTATTTTTGTTCATGAGATCATTATTATTGCTTGTGCAATTGTTCTGTATTGTTTATATTGTTGAGTTAATCGATTAAACAGCTTATGGGTGACGTTAGTTATTCGTTGGGCTTTTGTCATGTAGTCGTATTCCGTATTTTTGGGAAGCGGGGCGTGACAATACTAATCCGATTGGCCGGAAAACGGGAGTTTCACCGAAAAAGTTATCGCCGACAGTAAAGAGAGGAAAATTCTTGTTATGAAGAGAGAGAGTACGAAGTGGAGAAATGAAGGGAGGGGTGGGAGACTTATAGGATGGGAAAGACTCCTCGAATTCCACAAAAGGATCCTCACCGTCCAATCTTGATCATCAAGATCTAACAGCCGCTAGGATCTCAATAAACCTCGATTTCTGCCCCCATGACATCAGCCTGACACGAAAAATTTTGGTTTTACCTTCGGCCTTGTCAGCTGGTATAGTGGCTCGGTGTCCCGTGGCAACGGCTCAAGTACTGCACTTTCTTTGTTACCATTACCCCTCCTTCCTCCCGCGATAGAGGTGCAAGTTCAGCCTCTTCGTTACCAAAACTTTTTCAACAAGTCTTGGGGCTCGAAGCTCGGTTGTAATCTCGAGCCATCACCCCGCTTCTCACAAGCAATAAGGAGACTCGGAGCTTGGTTGTGACCTCGAGCCATACCAAAACTTTTCCAACAAGTTTTGGGCTTGGAGATCGGTTGTGACCTCGAGCCATACCAAAATTTTTCCAACAAGTCTTGGGGTTCGGAGATCGGTTGTGACATCAAGCCATACCAAAACTTTTCCAACAAGTCTTGAGGCTCGAAGCTCGGTTGTAATCTCGAGCCATCGCCCTGCTTCTCACAAGCAATAAGGAGGCTCGGAGCTCGGTTGTGACCTCGAGCCATACCAAAACTTTTCCAACAAGTCTTGGGTTTTAGAGATCGGTTGTGACCTCAAGCCATACCAAAACTTTTTCAACAAGTCTTGGGACTCGAAGCTCGGCTGTAATCTTGAGCCATCGCCCTGCTTCTCACAAGCAATAAGGAGGCTGCTTCTCACAAGCAATAAGGAGGCTCGGAGCTCGGTTGTGACCTCAAGCCATACCAAAAAATTTTCAACAAGCTTTGGGCTCAGAGATCGGTTGTGACCTCGAGCCATACCAAACTTTTCCAATAAGTCTTGGGGTTCGGAGCTCGGTTGTGACCACGAGCCATACCAAAACTTTTAAAACAAGTCTTGGGGTTCGGAGATCGGTTGTGACCTCGAGCCATACCAAAACTTTTCCAACAAGTCTTGGGGCTCGAAGCTCGGTTGTAATCTTGAGCTATCGCCCTGCTTCTCACAAGCAATAAAGAGGCTCGGAGCTCGGTCGTAACCTCGAGCCATACAAAAAATTTCAACAGGCTTTGGGCTCGGAGATCGGTTGTGACCTCGGGCCATACCAAAACTTTTCCAATAAGTCTTGGGGTTCGGAGATCGGTTGTGACCTCGAGTAGGGCTGGCCCTGAGTTTCGGGGGCCCTAGACGAACTTCCGAAATGGAGCCCCTAATAAGATATATATATTTTTTTATGCGCAAAATACGTACCTATATTTACAAGGGGAGTTCAAATTTGGGGCTCTAAAATCGCAAAATCTTCGAGGGGCCAAGGCGGCCGCTTACCTGCCTCTAGGGTAGGGCCAGCCCTGCCTCGAGCCATACCAAAACTTTTCCAACAAGTTTTGTGGCTCAAAACTCGGTTGTAATCTCGAGCCATCGCCCTGCTTCTCACAAGCAATAAGAAGGCTCGGAGCTCGGTTGTGACCTCGAGCCATACCAAAACTTTTTCAACAAGTTTTGGGCTCGGAGCTCGGTTGTAACCTCGAGCCATAAAAAAACATTTTCAACAAGTCTTGGGGTTCAGAGCTCGGCTGTGACCTCGAGCCATACCAAAGCTTTTCCAATAAGTTTTGGGCTCGGAGATCGGTTGTGACCTCGATCCATACCAAAACTTTTCCAACAAGTTTTGGGGCTCGGAGCTCGGTTGTGACCTCGAGTCATACCAAAGATTTTCCAACAAGTCTTAGGGTTCGGAGCTCGGTTGTAACCTCGAGCCATACCAAATCTTTTCCAACAAGCTTTGGGGCACGTCGCTCGGTAGTGAATCCGAGCCACACCAAAATTTTTCCAACAAGCTTTGGGGCTCGGAGCTCGGTCGTCACCTCGAGCCATACCAAAGTTTTTCCAATAAGTTTTGGGGCTCGTCACTCGGTAGTGAATCTGAGCCACACCAAATCTTTTCCAACAAGCTTTGGGGCTCTGAGCTCAATTGTCACCGCGAACCATACCAAAGCTTTTCCAACAAGTTTTGTGGCTCGGCGCTCGGTGGTAACCTTGAGCCACCCCTAGCTTTTAACCGCAAGCAGGGGGCTCGTCGCTCGACCCTCGACGCTCGGCTAAATACCCATTTATTTTTGGCTCTCGACACCCCCATAGCCTTTCCAACAAGCATAGGGACTCGGCGCTCAGTAGTGACCTCGAGCCACCCCATAGCCTTTCCAACAAGCATAGAGGCTCGGCGCTCGACAGTGACCTCCAGCCACCCTATAGCTTTTCAAACAAGCTATGGGGCTCGACGTTCGGTGACAGCTTCGAGCCACGCTTGGCTCCCACAGACGAACTTCTAGGCTCGGCATCCGACGTCCCGCCTCGTCACTCGAGCTCATGAGGGCTCGGCCCTCGACGCTCAATGCTCGGCTCACGACCCCCTATTTTTGGCTCTCGACGCCCCCATAGCCTTTCCAACAAGCATAGGGGCTCAGCGCTCTGTAGTGACCTTAAGCCACCCCATAGATTTTCCAACAAGCTCTGAGGCTTGGCGTTCAGTGGCAGCTCTGAGCCACGCTTAGCTCCCACAGACGAGCTTCCAGGCTCGGCATCCGACGTCCAGCCTTGACACCCGAGCTCATGAGGGCTCGGCCTCCGAAGCTCGACGCTCGGCAACAGACCTCGGCATCTGATCGCATAAGCGCTCGATGCTCGACGCTCAACGCTCGGCTCACAACCCCCTGTTTTCGGCTCTCAACGCCCCTCATACCTTCAAAGAGATCCCCTTCATCCCTACCCGCTGGCCTCTCCAGGAAGATACGAACCACATTTTCTCCGCACACACCGCTCCAGTCTTTCCACAGAGGCAAATCACTCCTACACGACTGGATTACCCAGCCCTCCAGGAGTGGGGGACTCCTGATATGGGTCAGATGACGTGGCCCCTCCTGGGCCACCAGATCCCCTCAAAAATCGCACTTTTGTGATCATCAGGCCAACCCAGAACCATATGGGCTTCTGCCACGTCAGGCACACGGGCAAATAGGTCCGACCTGACCCAGCAGGGTCTCAGACCCGTTTTTCCTGCCTATAAATACCAGACCCCCTCCTCACTGAAAAGGTAATCAAACTTTCTCTCCCTGAACCCTAGCTACTGTTGTTTTTCCAGTAACTTACTAGATCGTCAAAGGACCTGTCGCCGGGACTTCTCCCGGTGTTTTTAAGCAGTGTGCAGGTATCCAGGACCGAGCCGAGCTGAGCTGCTGGATCCGAGCCTAGCACCTGTTTCCCACCTCACTCCTGCTACTACCGAGCCGGTCCCTCAACCGAGGGTCGGACCAGAGCCAGTACCGCAACTTTCACTATACAAACTACAAAAATTCATACCTGTTGTAGCCACACCCAAAAAACAAACCGCATCAGGTATAACTTTCTATTCTCTCTTATTATCTTATTATCGTTCTGCTTAAAATTTGTTCCTGAAGATTGGTTCAGGGGATCAAAGTTACAAATTGATTAGTAATTTAGTATACTATATATTTTGTAAAAGTGGATCGAGAGACTAATACTTAAATAATAAATTGTGAGGGACTTATATGCAATCAAAATAGAGTATAATTTAGGGACGTGTTCATAAAAGTAAAGGAAAAAACTCAGGTTTGCGGGTCGCACGTCCCATCCATATAACAAAACCGCCGCTGCCGCCGCCCACTGTTTTTTCTCACAAAACCCCGTTCCGTCCCCAAATTCCCGTCCTTTTGCCTCCCAAAGTAATTAGGAACAAATCTAGGGTTTGCGATTCAGGAACCGCCATGGCCGCCAAGTCCCGAGCTCTTCTGTTGACGGATCTCGTTGCCGTCTCGATCGGTTCGGTTTTGTCGGCTATTAGGGATGCTGGAAGCGACGTCTTTGCTGGAGATGACGTTCTTGTCGTCACCCAAGTCGATTCTCTGAGTAAATTTCCTATCTTTTTTGTTTTAGTTTTATTTGATTATAATTACGGGTTGAAATTAGCGCTTATTTGGCTTAAGTAATCAATTTATCAATTTGTTAGCTTTAATTAGAATTTGTTTGTAATCTTATCTTTGTGGATTTAAGAGTTTGATTTGGTAATTTGGAAGTAATGGCCATTTAGATAGCTTGAGTTGTCCAATATAACTCTACATAACTCTACTCATCCTAGCTTTTACATGTGTGGGACTCATTTTCGAGTTTAGATAATTGCAGTTATCTTACCTCAAAAGTTTAGATAACTTTAAGAGCATCCACAGTCGTGATTGTAAAAAAAATGGCTAAATGCATATTTACATATAGCATATTGAGTGTTTGCTGCAGTCGTCCATTGCTATTTTATAACAATTTAATATAAAAAAATATGAGACGGACTTTGTAGATCCGTCGTAGAGCAAAATGTATATAAAATGAATTATTTAATATATTTTTTTCGTTAGACGGATCTTTAAGATCCATTGGAAGGAAGAAAAAAAACCCAAAAAAATGACAGATGGACTTTGAAAATCCGTCCCACGATTCTGAAATAATTTTTTCTAATTTTTAATAATGAAAACGATTCTTTTAGTTGAAAAAAAGCCCCCCCCCCTCAAGATCCGTCCAAGGGATTTAGTCTAAAACAATATTTTTTAATTTTTTTTATAAATAAAGGTCGGACGGACTGTCTAGTTCCGTCTGACGAATAAAAAATTATTTTTTTAGTGGGACAAGATCCGTCCTGTATAATATGCATTTTTCTTATAACCGCTCTCATATATAGCAATCTACTATCACAAAATTGTCAAAATATATATAAATAGCAAATGACTGCAGCTCTTTTTTAGCTAAAATATGCATATTATGCATAAATAGCAAACAACTGTGGATGCTCTAAGTTAGAGGTAAAGGAAGGATGACCAAAGCTAGCATACGTCGTCTCTCTAGATTAAGATAACTTTGGTTATCCCAACTTTGTACCCAAATAGGGCCGTAGATTCTACCGGTGGTGAGTCGAGCTGGGTTTGACTTAGAGCACTAGGTTCCAACATGTTACGAAATTATATAATTTGTTGTTGCTTGTTTTAAGAAGTTGAAATATGTAGGATATCTATGGGTAATTCCATTCAATTCAAAGCAACAATGTAGCTAAGAGCCAAACAATATGTATGCTCGTTTATCCTTGGATGTTTAAGTTATGTTGCTAATTTTTGAATGAAAAATATTACGAAGCTGATTAGGTTTTTGAATTCTACTTAATCAATTTAATGTGTAAGAGGCAGTTTGAAGTGGGTATTGGTTGCTTTGTGTTTGTTGTTTTATTGCTATGGGCTGAAGTGGGAGTATTTTTGTTCAGGAGGGAAGATGCCGATTGAGTCGGCGTCAAT
Source organism: Hemerocallis citrina (assembly GCA_017893485.1). Lineage (NCBI taxonomy): Eukaryota > Viridiplantae > Streptophyta > Magnoliopsida > Asparagales > Asphodelaceae > Hemerocallis > Hemerocallis citrina. Next base: position 2,076,222 of record JACEHZ010000471.1, on the reverse strand, counting down.
GGAAGTCATTGTATATGTGTCAAAGACACTTGATCTTGTTAAAGAGGAGTTACTGGAAGAGGTTAGTAGGGTGTTGAAGCCTGGTGGGACGATCGTAGTACAGACGTCTCTGATGTCTAATGAGGACATATATAAGGTAATTTTCATATGTTTAAAGATTAGGAATGCATTGCTTGTACTTGGGAATTATTTAGGGGGAATTGTTTTAATATGACTAACTTGCAGGCGAAGTCTGCACTTGAGCGTAAACTACTCTTCACAGGGTTTGTAGATGTACTAGCCGTTGAAACAAAAGATTTCTTACTGGTTGAAGGGGTTCAAACATTCACAGTGAGTAGTGATTCTGGAACCTGAACGATTCCCTCTTATGAATTTATTTTCAAAGTCAATTTATGTTGATATAAATACTTCGAATCTTTTTGTTATACCAGATAAAGGGCAAGAAGGCTTCGTGGACAACGGGAACATCCTTCTCTCTCAAGAAAGTAACAAAGATTGTTCCGAAGATTCACCTTGAGGATGAGTTAGATCTAATCGATGAGGACAGTCTCTTAAGCGAAGAAGACTTGAAGAAACCACAACTTCCAGTTGGTTAGTTACAGTAACCTTGTTCCTTTCAATCTAGAAGGCACCTTAACAATATTTAACAGTTTTTTAACCCTATGCAGTTGGAGATTGTGAAGTTGGTAGCACGAGGAAAGCTTGCAAGAATTGCACCTGTGGTCGTGCTGAGGAAGAGGAAAAAACAGTGAAATTAGGTCTCACTGCGGAACAGATAAATAATCCTAAATCCGCATGTGGCAATGTAAGTATCATTCTAACACTGTAGAAACTGCCCATTCTCCTCGAGTATTTTTTAATTATACGTCAAACATTGCAGTGCGGACTTGGCGATGCATTTCGTTGTGGTACTTGCCCCTACAAGGGTCTTCCTCCGTTCAAGCCGGGTGAAAAGGTAACCAAAATGACCCTACATGTTTTTTTTTAGTTCTTTCACATATTTGAAAGAATTTCATGCATTGCTGTAAAAAGGCCACTAAAAAACTTTCAGAGAAGTAAGAACTTACTTTTAAACCTTACTTCCACAGTTCCACTTAAGCTTTCCAGTGCGATACCCATAAGTACTTGGTTTCTTATATTTCAATTAAATATTTTTAGTTTTACTTTTATGAATTGTCTTTCAAATTATACATTTGCACTTTTGTGTAGTTCTTTTGTTATGGATTTTTGTCTTTTATCTTTATTATGTATTCTTATACATTATATTTTAATAAAATCTTGGCACTTATCATTGCCAACATACTGTTTCAATTCTTTTTTACATTCTTTAGCTTATTTATTTATTTATTTTCTTTTTTATGTCTAATATTAATGAACCCATTTTTGAATGCAATCTTTTCAGGTCTCGCTCCCTGGAAATTTCCTTGTTGCTGATATTTAATAGCAAGGAGTACTGTGTCAAGATGAACTCAGAGCTCATTCAAGTACGACTATTACAAACATATGAAGAGACGAGGAACTCATGCATTCGTTCTGTCTACAAATTGTCCACCTCACCATTTTTCTTTCGTTGATTGTTGCATCATGTTTAGTTACAAGCCTCATAATGTAAAACTTGAAATGAAATGAACTAATGCATATTAACAGCAGTGTTAACAAAATTTTGCTTCCAAGCGATTATAATGTGAAATGGTGTTTCTTCTATGACTGTATCTGCTGAGATAGAAGAACCAACAGACCCTGTGGGCCAACTAGAATTTCATTCAAAAAGCTCACTAGGGCGAACCAAACCACAGGCGTGACATCCACACCACCGAGAGGTGGTATAATCTTCCTTGTCACTTTCAGAATTGGTTCAGTGGGAGCATAAGCAGCGACATAGGGGAACTTCCCGACTGGAAGCTTTGGGTACCAAGACATGACAATTCTGATGATGAATAGAAATCCCATTGCTGATAGGAAAGGGCCTGTGACTGCAACTGCTGTCTTTGCTGTTGCTGGATCTAAGTCAGCTATCAGTAATTCTTGTGTGTGGCTGGAAGCTAATGTCTGTAATTTGTGGGAAATGTTTGCTGTAATTGTTTCTCTGTCACTGGTAGAATGGTAAGTGTGCAGATATTTCCAGTGGAGGCTGCAGATTGCTGTCTCTGTGTTCGACTGGTTTCTTGTAGGTGATTTGGGGGATTCCTGTAAGCATGTAGATGCTAGGTAACTTGTATACATAATAGGTAAACATGTTGGTATTGATTAATGGCTCTAAATTGTGAATAAACTTCAATTTTGAGCTAGTAGATGAAGATTTATGATGAGACTACGGAAATTGAGCTGAAAGATGCAGAGAAACAGAAAGCAGGATATTGCATTCCTTCTGGAGAGGTATTGTTTCTTCGGTATCAAGCAAACCGGTGCAGTTGGGATGACCTCGAATCATGCTGATATATTACCAAATAAGAGCTTTTCTAAAAGCAGTTGGGTGGCTTCTCAATGAGGAAGCTAATCATAGGGTTTCATTAGTAATCCTGAGTAGTGAAAATTTCAGGGTTTTCTTGGATGATCTACAGGCGACAAATCAAAGGAAAATTATATCATAAATTTCATTTAAATTTCTGAACATAACTAACAAATATTCGATGATATTTCATAAGTTTTTCTTCTTCACTAATTCAAATATCATTTTAAGAGGACTAGCAGTATCATAAAACTATCACCACTTAGCCAAGCAACAGAAAGGTCCCTAATCTTGTATCACTGTGAAGTTGATTATACGTAATGATGACAACGAGGGTTCTTAATTTACATCGATCTACACTTGATATGGTTTATCTTACAGATTGCATTGTTTTTCTTGTTTTGGGCTTTGCTTGTACGTATCGGAGTTAAAAGATCGATGCATTTTGTGCCTAAAAAATTTGGTCGGAAAATCTTCATTGCTTCTGTACATGGGTTGGTTCGAATTCAGGACCTCCCAGTACTACAAGTGTGAAAGAAAGAGTTCATATTGTCTAAGAAGCCTAATCCAAGGCCTTTTACTTGTACATTTTCTTTAAGTAGTTTTTACCTATACATAACAGAACGTTGCAAATTAATTATGCAAACTTCACTTAATTAATTATTATGCAAATAATTATATAAACTAACCAGCCATGATAATTGGAATTATGTTGAATATTTCAGCAATAAATTTGAAGAATGGTGAAGATAATGTAACTTACAGATAATAGCAGCAGATGATGATGGGTATTTCCAAGAAAGTGTCCTACAAGCAAAATAGACTAAATTTATAGTATATGATTGCATGAAGAAGATCAACCATATCTCAAGAAATTTAGGATTTAGGAATGAAATGAAGAGAGTTGATGGAGAGAAGAAAACCTTTAGAATTGTGGAAGCTTTGGCGATGGAAATGGGGTACCGAAGCATACTGAAGAGCCATGGATCAAGAGAAAGAGAGAGAGAGAGGGGGAGAGAGGGTGAGTGATGGAGAACAGATTTCATGATCGAATGTTATCCTTAAGAGCAACCACAGTCCTTTGCTATATTTGCCAAATTGCCATATTTTAAGAAATGGGCGTCTAAAGTCGTTCGCTATTTTGACATATTTTGACAAAATTGCGACAGGTGTTTCTCAAATTTGAGAAACTAAATAACGATTCTTAAATTATAGGGGACAGATTTATTTCGTTTTTTGTTTTGTTTTTGTTTTTAAAAAATGAGATCAAACGAAACAAGTTGTTTTGTCTGATTTTTTTTATATAAAATGCTTGGACGGTACATGCTGTACTGTCCCATAAAAAAATAATTTTTTTTTTTTTTTTATAAAAAAACCTTGAATCTCAAATGAGACATGTTGTCCCGTCTTAAGCTAAAAATAGCTTGGATTGGACAACATGTCCTGTCTAGCTCATTTCCCAGTTTTAGGCCATTTAATCTAGGATTAGTGTATTAATTAAGTAGATTGGTATATATTTTAATAATTAATTTATTTAATTTACCTACTTTAATATTTAATTATTAGTTAATGAACTTAAACTTTATGTTAAAAAAAAAGGACGGAACAAGATGTTCCGTCTGAGCTCATTTTTTTATTTTCTTTATCAAATTATAGCAAACCACAAGTGCAACAAATTGCTCTTTTTTCTATTTGCTATTTTTCCATATTGCTAAAATAGCAAAAACGACTGTGGATGCTCTTACCCTTCATTTTGTTGGTGATGTTTGAATATGTCAGCGTTTCTGTCATTTTATAATCCACGCATTATGTTCTTTTTATTGTGGAAGAAAATGTGCAGCAGTGATCTTGTGCCACTAGGGCTAATTTGTAAAAAGTTTGTGATGAGTAAAAGGAGGTCTCAGGTTCGAGGATAAATTACGTCTTATTATTTACTATAATAAAAAAAACATGTATCACACGTGTAGATTACTAGTCGGCATTAATTATAAAAAAAACAAAAACACAAAATTAGTATATAAAAATAAAATCTTATTCTAATAACACTTCATTTTCTGAGCATAATTCCTTTCCCCTTCAAATTCTCAAATTTCAGAATTTTTTGCGTACATAGGCCATTTCTTGAAAGATTTTGCGTTTTTGGGCCAGTTGCCCAACTATTAGCGCTTTTGGGCTAGCATGTGCCACGTCAGCAGCGGCCGCTATTCCCAATAGCGGCCTCTTCATTTCGATGCCGCTAATGGGAATAGCGACCTATGTTTTAATTTTTTTTTGAATTTTTTGTTTGCTGTCGCTATTCCCACTAGCGGCCTTAGTATAATGAGGTCGCTGATGGGATTAGCGACCTTTAATGAGTTGTATTCTAGCACTTAGCAAAATCTAGAGAGTTTTTGCTCTCTGAAAAATGACAATCAATTTTTTTTTAAAACTAAGGTCGCTATTCGGAATAGAGGCCTTTATTAACTAAGGTCGCTATTCCGCATAGAGGCCTTAGTTGTAAAACTACTTTTCAAATTTTACAAAGAATAAGTAGATTGTGTTTCCTACTGAGGTCGCTATTGGGAATAGCGACCTTAGTATAAGGTCGCTATTCCCAATAGCGACCCCAATCTTAAATATTTGGGGAAAACTTTTTAGGAATCGCTAAGTGTCTCAATACATTAATTCGAGCCGACTAATCTCATTATACTAAGGTCGCTAGTGGGAATAGCGACGGCAAATAAAAAATTTAAAAAAATTTAAAATATAGGTTGCTATTCCCATTAGCGACCTCGAAATGAAGAGGCCGCTATTGGGAATAGCGGCCGCTGCTGACGTGGTACAGGCTAGCCCAAAAGCGCTAATAGTTGGGCAACTGGCCCAAAAACGCAAAAACTATCAAAAAGTGGCCTATGACGGCAAAAAATTCCAAATTTCAAACATCTCTCAATAACTCCTCTTTCATCCCCTTCTTCATCAAAACGGATCATTCCAAAAATTAGCAAAGACCTTTTTTTTAAAATAATTTTTTTTTTGTTTTTTCAATCTCTGCTGAAAAATTATGGACAAAGACGCAGTTGAGGTATGATTTTGACCCATTTATCTTCCTTTTCTCACTGTATGCTATAATAGGTACTCTATTAGTTTTTAAATTGCGAAATTGTTGTTGAATTTTGTGATTCTTGTTATGCATCTTGAGTTTAATGGGTTTATTTGAGTGTGTCATTTTGATCCCTTTTCGATGCAAAATGGGTTAGATGATGATGGTGGCTGTGATTGGTTTTGTTGGTATTGAATCTAGGATAAAATTGATGTTTTTATTAGCATTTAGGAAGTGATTGGAGATGGATTTGGGTGAATGAAGTATCGAAGTTATCTTAACTTTGGAGGTAGAAGGTTTGCTAACTTTGGTTGTCATACCTTTAAAGTTATCTTCATAGTTACGAAAAATTAGGCAAGAGTGGAGTTTAAATAACAATAGTTTTCTCACTTTTGGGGTAAGATAACTAGAGTTTTTATATACAAGTGATAATTCTAGTTATCCTTGTTGGAAATATTTTTGGAATATTTTCCAGGCCGGATTCCGGTGGGCTCCGGCCACCGGCGGTGCTGAAAAGTGATTGGATTACGTTCCTCTCGTCGAGTACTATTTCGTAATGTACTCATTTGCCAAAAACGGTTTCCGTATGAATGGAAAATGTAGGTCCAAAGTTGGGTACTCGAAATGTACTAACTTAGGAATTTGGAATGGATAGTCCCACATCGGAAGATGAAAAAGATTTCTCTAGTATATAAGCTAAAGAAATGGACTAAAGGGCGTAGCCTTGGGGTTACCACTAACGTGTAGTGGAGAGAGGGCTTAGCCAAAATTACAAATACACGCGCGCGCCTGGCCCATATTTTTTTGCCCCGCTCCAAAATTTTTCCCTATTTACTGTTTGAACCATTACTCTGCTGTTACAGAGTAATGGACCATTACTCTGCTAAGACCAGTGATTTTTGTCTGCCAGTACACACAGTTTTTTTCAAATCTCCTTCTTCTTCCTCTGAGTCAAAGTTGGAGAGTACAACACAGCTACTGGTTCGCTGAGATCTCTGAACCTAGGGTGTTGCTCTTCAGGGAAAGGTAATATATTTGTATCCAGGAAGGCAATTCGTCAACCACTGTCACACTACGGGGCGAATTTTGCTTTAAGAACAGAGATCTTAATCTTGACTCTTTATTGAAGTGTCTGGTTTGTTCTTTTATTTCTTGTAATTGTATTTCTGAACAAACATTGTTAGCAGTTTTCTATTTTATGAAATTCAAGTTCTAACAATCTTAAAGCAAGATTTTTTCTCTATTCTAACAGTTTTTGTGAATTTATTTACAGGTACTGTTATTATTTCGGGAAAACAAACAACTAACAGTTCTATTTCAACTGTTTCAGAAAATGAAAAACACATAAAATGAAAATGTCAGTGGACTTATCAGTGCACAAACACCAGCGACCTAAAATGTGACTGCACAATTGGTTGCGGCATAATCGGTCGTTCTGCCCACACATATAACTGTGGGAGAAAAATCAGAGAAGTTCAATGGAACTGGATTCAAGAAGTGGCAAAGAAAGATGCAGTTCTACCTGACCACCTTGAAGCTGGACATGTTTCTGACTGAAACTATCCATATGCTGGCACCTATGGATGCGCACGCCGTTGCTGCGGTTGATGCATGGACTCAGGGTGATTATCTCTGCAGAAACTACATTCTGAACGGCTTGGTAGACCCGCTCTATAATGTCTACTGCGTCTTTAAGACTTCCAAACTTCTGTCAGGGTCTTTGGAGAAGAAGTACAAAATGGAAGATGCTGGCTCCAAGAAGTTTGTAGTTGGCAAATTTCTGTACTATAAGATGGTTGACTCCAAGACAGTTGTGAGTCAAATTCAGGAACTGCAGGTGATAATGCACGAAATCGTTGCAGAGAACATGACGCTGTGTGAACCATTCCAGGTTGCAGCGTTCATTGAGAAGCCTCTACCTGGATGGAAGGACTTCAAGAACTACCTCAAGCACAAGTGAAAGGAAATGTCTCTTGAAGACCTAATTGCCAGGTTGCAGATTGAAGAGGAGAATCACAAGGCTGACAGGTCCGATAGAATTTAGTCCATAGAAAAGGCCAACATGGTGGAGCACGAACAGAGGGGCAAAAAGAGGAAGTTCTTGCCACATACCTCGAACAAAAAACCTAGTGCAAAGAGGTTTGCTGGAAGTGTGGTAAGGTGGAGCACAAATGACTGCCACAGCAAGGATAACAACCGTGCTGGAACTGGACAGGCAAAAGGAAATGACAAATTCCATGCGCACATTGCTGAGAACCTGTCCACTGGTCTCTCTGACTTGGACCTCTGTACTATCGTATCGGAGGTCAATCTGGTGGGGAGCAATCCGCGTGAGTGGTGGTATGATACAGGGGCCACCAAGCACATCTGCTCAGACAAGGAGATGTTCACTTCATACCAGAAGTACAACAAGAATGAACAGTTATTCATGGGGAATTCTTCCACCTCTAAGATTGCAGGAACAGGAAAGATAGTGCTGAAGATGACTTCAGGTAAGGAACTAACACTAACCAATGTGTTACACGTTCCAGATATTAGAAAGAACATGATCTCGGGATCTTTGCTAAGAAAGAATGGATTTAGTACATCTGATAATTTTGTACTTTCAAAGAATGTGGTGTACTTGGAAAAATGGTATGTTAAGGATGGACTGTTCAAATTCAATGTAATGACAATCATCCTAAAATCTGTTGTTCCTGTTGTTTCCATAATTAATGAAAATAATCCTGTTGCTTATTTTGTTGAGTCTTCTTCTGTTTGGCATGAAAGACTAGGCTATGTTAATTTCAATTCTCTGCATAGATTAATTAATATGAATTTACTACCAAAATTTAAGGTAGACAACTGCGCAAAATGTGAAGTTTGCACAGAGGCCAAACTCAACAAAACTCCATCCCGTTCTGTAGAAAGAAATACTGAAATTCTTGGTCTAATTTACACGGATCTGTGTGATTTAAAATACGTACAGACCAGAGGCGGCAAAAAATATTTTGTGACATTCATAGACGATTGCACAAAATTTTGTTATGTATACTTGTTCATAGCAAAAATGAGGCCTTGGATAAATTCAAGGAATATAAGCTTGAGGTTGAGAATCAATTTGGCAAAACGATTAAAATCGTTAGGAGTGATAAAGGAGGGGAATATGATGCACCATTTAATATATTCTACTCTGAATATGGAATAGTTCATCAGACAACTGCTCCTTACTTACCTGAATCAAACGGTACTGCCGAGCGCAAGAATCGAACTCTAAAGGAGATGTTGAATGTCTTGTTGTTGAATTTTGGGTTACCCCAAAACATGTAGAGGGAAGCGTTGCTGACAGCTAACTATATTCTTAATAAAATATCTCACAAAAAAACTGGCAAGATACCATACGAACTATAAAAAGGTAATGTACTTTCGTATAAATACCTCAAAGTATGGGAGTGTCTAGCAAAAGTGGCAGTACCTAATTCAAAACAGGTCACAATAGGACCTAAGACCATTGATTGCTTATTCATAGGCTATGCACATAACAGTAGTGCATATCGGTTCTTGGTATATAAATTGGATATACCGGACATCCATGTGAATACAATAACGGAATCAAGGAATGCTTCATTCTTTGAACTCGTGTTTCCGTGCAAGGATGCTACGTATCCCAAACGTGTACGTGAGCAAGGGAATTTAAGCACTTCGGTTGATGAACCGGGATATGATAATGATGAACCTAGATGAACTAAACGGGTTGGAACATCAAAGTCATTTGGTCCTGACTTTGTAACGGTCTTTCTATTAGAGAATGAGCCCAGAACATTCAAGAAAGTCATGTCTACGCCTAATGTTCCTATGTGAAAGGAAGCAATCAAAAGTGAAATAGACTCCATTATGCAAAATCATACATGAGAGTTGGTCATTTGCCTTCTGGGTGTAAAGCTTTAAGAAGCAAATGGATTTTCAAGCAAAAATTGAAACCAGATGGTTCAATAGAGAAACATAAGGCGAGACTTGTGGTACAAGGATTTAGGCAAAAGGAAGCCCTAGACTTCTTTGATACTTATTCTCCGGTCACAAGAATGACTTCCATAAGAATGCTGATAGCTATTGCAGTTTTACGTAACCTCGAAATACATCAAATGGATGCCAAAACCGTATTTTTAAATGGGGATTTAGAAGAAGAAATATACATGAAACAACCTGAGGGTTACGTAGTTTCCGGACAGAAAAATAAGGTGTGTAGGCTTGTAAAATCCTTGTACGAACTGAAACAAGTTCCAAAGCAGTGACATGCAAAATTTGATAATATTATAATGTCAAATGGTTTCAAAATAAATGAATGTGATAAGTATATCTACATCAAATATACTCCAAATGGATACATTCTGGTGTGTCTGTATGTAGATGACATGCTCATTATTGGTAGCAATAATGACATAATCAAACAAACTAAGAACATGCTTCGTGACAAGTTTGATATGAAAGATTTGGAAATTGCAGATGTCATACTAGGAATCAAAGTTTCCAGGACGACTGAGAGAATTACTTTTTCTCAAGCTCATTACGCTGAGAAAGTACTTGAAAAATTCAAGAATTACTCCAATGGGACTACCAAAAGTCCTGTGGATCCCAGTCTTCACTTGTTCAAAAATACGGGTGACAACATATCACAATTGGAATATGCACGTGTAATCGGAAGTCTGATGTACTTAACAAATTGTACAAGACTGGACTTGGCACATTCAGTGAATGTACTGAGCCGCTACACAAGTAATCCAGGACGAAATCACTGGAAAGGAATAATCGGAGTATTGAACTACTTGCGACATACTCAGAGTTATGTGCTCCATTACACTAGATATCCAACAGTACTAGAAGCTTACAGTGATGCCAACTGGATATCAGACTCCAAGAATTCGAAATCCACAAGTGGGTATGTCTTCACTCTTGGTGGTGCAGCTGTGTCATGGAAATTCTCTAAACAAACGTTACTGGCCAGATCCACCATAGAATCTAAGTTTATTGATTTAGACAAAGCGGCAGAGGACGCGGAGTGGCTTCGAAATTTTTTAGAGGATATTCCCATGTGGAAAAAACCAGTGCCTGCTATATGTGTACACTGTGACAGCCAATCGGCTATAGCAAGGACACTGAGTTATATGTATAATGGTGAGTCTCGTCATATCAGAAGGCGACACAAAATCATTAGACAACTGCTCTCAAATGGAATAATTTCTATAGAGTATATAAAATCGACCGACAACCTAGCAGATCCATTTACTAAAAATTTGTCACGAGAGCAAGTTGTGAGATCATCAAGAGGAATGAGTTTAAAGCCAATGACGAAAGAGGATACTTGATGGAAACCCTACCTAGAGATTGGAGATCCCAAGATCTAGGTTCAAGGGGAAAACTAAATCTTGTTGAATCGATGTGAGCACTGAGAGATTAAAATCTCATAACCACTTTTAGGATGATAAAACAGTGCTGCCTGCAAGGGGTTAGGATAAGCTTGGCTTTTAATGATTCCCATAGCTTTGAAATAAAAGTGGAGTATGGCAGGATACTCTTTATGGGCAATCATCGTGTGAGTATGGAGCCGTTTCTAGGAGAATGAAGAGAGACTACATTCTCTAAGTTCACTCACGATTAACAGGTTGTTCAAGGCCAAAATGAACACAACAAGAGAACCTAGTTCTGTGAGGAGATGAAACTGTGTGATAGTTATTGACTAGGTTCACATCAAAGCCCGAGTAGTTCAAGACATCATGTTCACTATCTGGTCAAGTGAATCCAATGGCTACTTACTAAGGGTGGTTCAAAGTTGAAAAATTACTAACATTCCTGATGCAGTGATTTTCCGATTGTACTCTCAGAGTTTTTTCTGTCATGTCTTTCTCTGTCATGTCTTTTTCTGTCGTGTCTAGATTGTATAGTCTGGTCATTTCCATTCATGTGGGGGATTGTTGGAAATATTTTTGGAATATTTTTCGGACCGGATTCTGGTGTGCTCCGGCCACCGGCGGTGCTAGAAAGTGATTGGATTACATTCCTCTCGTCGAGTGCTATTCTGTAATGTACTCATTTGCCAAAAACGGTTTCCGTATGAATGGAAAATGTAGGTCCAAAGTTGGGTACTCGAAATGTACTAACTTAGGAATTTGGAATGGATAGTCCCACATCGGAAGATGGAAAAGATTTCTCCAGTATATAAGCAGAAATGGATTAAAGGGCGTAGCCCTGGGGTTACCACTAACGTGTAGTGGAGAGAGGACCTAGCCAAAATTACAAACACACACACGAGCACATGCGGCCCGACCCCGGCTCGGCCCGGCCTGGCTCCGGCCTATATTTTTTTGCCTTGCTCCAAAATTTTCCCCTGTTTAGTGTTGAGGCTTTTCAAATTCGGTAACTGGTATCATTATTTTGTAACAGCAGAGTAATGACTCATCAGTTACGTCTTTTGAACCATTACTCTGCCATTACAGAGTAATGGATCATTACTATGCTGTTACAGAGTAATGGACCCTTCAGTTACTCCTCCTGTCTTATAAGACCAGTGATTTTTGTGTGCGAGTACACAGTTTTTTTCAAATCTCCTTCTCTGAGTCAAAGTCGGAGAGTACAACACAGCTACTGGTTCGCTGAGATCTCTGAAGTTAGGGTGCTGCTCTTCAGGAAAAGGTAATACAGTTGTATCCTGGAAGGCAATTTGTCAACCACCGTCACACTGCGGGGCGAATTTTGCTTTAAGGACAGAGATCTTTAATCTCGACTCTGTATTGAAGTGTCTGGTTTGTTCTTTTATTTCTTGTAATTGTATTTCTTCACAAACATTGTTAGCAAAGTTTCCTTTTTTATGAAATTCAAGTTCTAACAATCCTCTAACGTAACTTTGTTCCCAAACATAGCCTCAACCTTTGAAGTTGATAGAGATGTTATATTGCCCAAAATACTGGGGTAGTATGTTTCTTCTTATGGTGCACATGGCATATGGCATAAGCCTAGGATTTGAGTACTTGTATTTACTTACGGATTTCATCTTACTCGCGGGATGCTTATGTGAAGGATTGAAGTTATATTCAGGATTAATTCTTGAGAATTGAATGTAATTTAAACATTTATAGATTTGTGAGAACTACAAGATAAGTAGTAAACTAGGAAATAAGATACTTGGCTTGCCTGTTAGGTACAATACTGAATTTCTAAAAGAGGCATCTACTGCTGCAAGTAGGTTAGAGTTCTACAACCTAGTTGAAGAAATAAGAGATATATAATGAGTGATAAGCTAGTTACGTAATTCAATACATCCCTGCGAAGGTTTGGTCTCTTACTTAGTGGGTCTATTGTAAGAGTGTATAGAGGAATTGCAACGAATATAATTATAGGGAAGCAATAAAGGCGAACCGTGGCGTATACCATTATTTGTTAGAACTCTTTTCTCCTATACTCTGTTGCTGTTGTATTCTTCAAGATTAGTTCTATTATTTAGAATGGAATCAGAGAAGTGTGGATTGGGAGTAACGAGATTGGTTTTCAAAAAGAGTGGTAGATGTAGGAAGAAAGCAAGGAACTTTTGATGAGAGATAGCGAACTTTTTAGCCTCATAGAGTTCAATATTTCTTCTTAGTTTCAATATCGTTGTCATCATTTCGATTGTTTAGATGAATCAGAAAGCATCCAACATCGATATAAATAAGAGACAGGTCATGGGATCTTTGATATTTGAAAAGATATGAAATATTAGATGTTGTGACATGTATTTAGAACATGCATGTGTTCCAGTCTTGCAAGGATAGCCCATCATAAGATAATTACAAATGACAAATTGTACACCAACATCCTTAGGTTTTCCGTATAAGAGCCTCTCTCCTTGAGTCCTTTCCACTTTTATCTAAAAATTAATTCATGGTCACAAATATTGGCATGTAATCCACCTTGGTACCAACCGGTGAAGCTTTAGGAGTCTAGCAGATTTGGAGTAGTGAAACAAAAACAAAGTATATGATTTGTCATAGATGTAAAATTACAAGAAGAAATAAGGGTACTAGTTTGCATTAATGACCCAAAAACACCCAAAGCTAATTATTTTTGGGTCATTCATTTTGGTCAATTGGTCATCAAATTAAGAAGGATGTTAGTGATAGCAGGAAAGAAGGATGTTTGAAGTTGAGGCATGCCGCATGGATACTAAGTAAATACAGAATACTCATGAATCTGGTAGAAAATTTTATAATGTGTTTACACTTTACATAACACCCATGCTTTTCTGAATCTGAATGTTAACAAGCAACATATGCACAAAAAAAAGTGTTCAAAGGGAAAGTATTGAGATGGATGAGCAAATTATGCTAAACATTAGTTGTTGATAGAAAAGTATAAGAGAAGAAAAGGGATCATATCACTTTTTATTGATTTGGAAAAGGCTTATGATAGAATCCTAAGGAGATTTTGTGGTCAGTTTTAGAACTAACAAGTGTGGTAGTTATATTAATGGCATTAAGGATATGTATGATAATGTAGTAACTTGTGTAAGAACGAGTGGCAGAGAGGTTGAGTCATAGCCTTGCACCATGGGTCATCCTTAAGTCTATATCTATTTGTTTTAGTTATGGATTAATTAACTAAGCATATACAAGCTGAGGTGCCCTGTTGCATGTTGTTTGCCGATTATATAGTTTTGATAGATGAGACTCGAGAAGGAATAGCTTCTAAATTAGAGAGATGGAGAGAAGCATTAAAATCTAAGGGATTTAGAATTAGTAGAACTAAAGCAGAGTATATATAGAGTGTATGTATTGTAATTTAGTAAAACTAGGAGAGTTCATGAAAATGGAGTATGCATTAAGGACCATGAATTACCTAGGATCAACCACTTCTGTTATATAGGATCAATATTCATGAGGATGGGGAGATTGAGGAGGATATTACACATTATCAAAGTGGGTCGGTTAAAATGAGGAAATGAATCCGGAGTATTGAGCGATCGGAAGATACATTTAAAATTGAAGAAAATTATTATAGGACAGTCATACGACCAGCCATACTTTATGGATTGGGGTGTTGGACGGTTAAAAGACAACATGTTAAAAATTGAGTGTAGCCTAAAATGAGGATGTTAAGGAGGATGAGTAGAAACACACAAATACAAAATACGAAATGAATGCATACGGAAGAAAATGGTGGTTGCCTAATTGAAGATAAAATATGGAAGAATCGATTGAGGTGGTTTGGCTGCATACAAAGAAGACAGATAAATGCCCCTCGTAGAAAAGTTGATAAGGTTGAAGTTAGGGGAGTGAAAAGGACTAGGAGACAAACATGGGTAGAAGCTATTAATTGGGATTTGGAATGTGTTAATTTGACAAAGAAGGTAGCTTAATAAAGTTGAATGGAGGAGAAGGATTCATGTAGACCCCCAAAACTTTGTGATAAAGGCTCTGGTGTTTTTAATTAGTTGTTGTTGTAGTTCGATATCTGCAAGTTCAGTCTAGATTATAAAATATTATATATCTATTTGAAAATATTTCTGTGTATCGAGGATATTTTAATTAGGATGTAGATATTTTCATATTCTTTTGGTTAGTACCTGTTTAGAGCTTTAGATCTTGTGGTTATGATATAGAAGTCTAAGTTGCAAAAAGCGGGATGGAAGATAATGTTTTGTCATGTTTGCTCTTGATTGTTCTACATAGATTTTAAAAATATGTCATAATTTTTTGAAGAAAATAGTGACAGATAATAGTAATTATATTTTACAACACTGGGCTTTTATCATAACAATTATGATTCAGGAGAATAATGGACTTTCTTCCTAATTCCTATCTTATCTTGTCAAAGTTATAGGAGAGTATTGGACTATATGATGAGGACATCTTTCCTGTTTAGTTTATTTCAGTACTATTTTTGTTTCTGGTAATTATAGTCATATGTAATCTTTTTGTATTTTTTTAGATTCTAAGAATATTTTGAGATTTGTATCAAGATGTATTTTGAGTCTATTTATAGGCCTTAGATTAATGAGAAAGTATGCCATTATTGATTAAAAAAATCTGTGTTAAGTTTTTGCTCTTCCTCCTTCTCTTTTGTGTGATACAACTGAGATCCCCATTATTAGGGTTTGTGATAAATCCTAATCAATTTTAGAGTTAGTGATTAATTCTAAAATCTATCCCAAATTAAAATCCTCAAATAAAACCAATTTCAAAACCCTAATCCCACAGACTCCAACGGCTGCGCTGCTCCCGTGCGCCTCCGCCGGCGCCGTCGCCCCTCGCCGTCGACGCCACTCCTGCTCGCCATCAACCTGCCATCGACCAGATCAGCCAACCACTTTGGTTTCGTTGCTGACTGTGCTCACTGTGTTGCTGTTGCTGTCCAACCCTGAGATCGACACTGGTTTCTTCGCATTCGGTATACTCGTTCCCTTATTAAGTATTTGTGTTTTACTGCCATACTATCTAGCATATTATCTAATTTGCATGTCGACTACAAAATACTGAGATTGAGTGATTCACATGCTAGATTAGAGTACGAATCGGTATTGCACTTTTTACTTGCTAAAACACGTAAGGATTTACTTATTGATTAAGGTTGAATTATTAATTGGGACTGTTACATTTGATTCAATTTTTGAAAACCCATCAAATCTGTTAACTGTTAACAATTTCCAACTTAGATCCGCACTTTCATGTTGGCAAAATTAACCCATTAAAATTCTTGGAAATTCTCTATTTTAGGGTTGGTTTTACATTATTTTGGTATCAGAGCGAAGGTTCTTAAAATCCTAGTTCTTGCATCGTAGGCATCATTTTTGCATTCATTTAGGATTGTTTAGTCTTTTATTTTATTTTTGTCTTTCTTTTATTTTAGGTCATTTCAGATTCATTAAAAAAAAAAGGACACACACGACCCATAGTTTCCACTTTTGGTGAATGCGTCTTCGCAGCACCATCACAGACCCTGAAGAGCCTTTCCTATCCCTTCCTAATCACCCAATTAGGAACCCTAGACTTCCCAGACCTGAAATGGACAACTCTGATATCTCCGCTACCCTAGCTGCCATCCAAGCAACTCTTGCCAATATCAATCAGAGGCTTGAGAAGGTGGAGCTAAATCAAACCATTGTCCCTGAGCTTCATGCCCATCGTCAGATCCCTCAAGGGAATGTTCATGACGATCGACGTCAAGAACGTGACCCTGACGAACAATATAAAAAGAACGTTAAGGCTGACGTTCCCCAGTTTGAAGGCCACATGGAACCCCAAGCTTACCTCGATTGGATCCGTGCCATGGACCACTACTTTGTGTGGTTCGACATGAGCGAAGCCCTTAAAGTTAAATTTGCCACTATGAAATTAACGGGTAAAGCTCAACAACATTGGACCAATCTTGAACATGCCCGCAGAGGCCGAGGTCTGGCACCCATAGCCACTTGGGAGGCCATGAAAGAGAAGCTCACTGAGAGGTATGTACCGTTATCGTTCCACATCCGATTGCTAGATTCGTGGAACCAATTGTATCAAGGAAGTAAATCC
Source organism: Hemerocallis citrina (assembly GCA_017893485.1). Lineage (NCBI taxonomy): Eukaryota > Viridiplantae > Streptophyta > Magnoliopsida > Asparagales > Asphodelaceae > Hemerocallis > Hemerocallis citrina. Next base: position 2,059,175 of record JACEHZ010000471.1, on the reverse strand, counting down.
ACACAAGAATATGTTGATAAATTCGATGACTTCCTTATTCGGTGCAATGCGTTAGGTAAAGAGAGTGAAGAACAAACTCTCTCTAGGTTCAGAGTTGGACTACGAGCTGACCTTAGGAACGAGCTAATCTATAGAAACGTGGACTCAATAGCGGCAACCTACGCCCTAGTCCTCGACATGGATTCCCTTAAAGCTAGTTCTCATTCTAGGTCCAGTGACTCGAGAGATCATTCCTCTAGAATGACCTCTACTGACCCACCTAGACCTAAGCTTCCCTCTCAGCATCCCAGCAAATCTTACCCCAGGAAAGCCTAATTCAAATTTTAATTCACATAGAAATAAACATAAGGGTAAGAACACCGAAAGAGATTACAGCAAGATTGACCCTCTCACTAAGTGCTATAAATGTAAGGGATATGGTCATGTTGCTGGCAACTGTCCCAGCCCAAGTAGGATCAATATAGTAAAGGGTACCGCAGTCATCGCTGATGAGCCCGACAATGAGTTTACCTATGAACCTAATATAAGTGATGACTTTGATGAAAAAGAGGATGACCAGTCTCTCAATTGTATTCAGTCTATCCAGTCACCTCCATTGAGTATACCTGAGACACCCATTCCTTCCCAAGTCACTTGGCAACCCATAGATTTTACTCATGTATTAAAACATCACAAAGTCACAGAGTCTGCACCCATATTTGCATATAACATTCATGACTTGCATAGAGAAATTTCCAAGGAACTTAATGAGAATAATTTTAACTACAAGTTAATAGCAGATACTAGAAGAAAATTTATAACTTTTGATATTGGTGACGAGGTGATGGTTCGGATCATCCGGAACGGTTTCCTGTTGGACCCGTTAAAAACTTGAACATACGTGCTGCAGGCCCATTTAAGATTCTACATGCAATCAATGATAGTACCTATGTCGTTGACCTTCCTGAAGGTTTTGGCATAAGTAAGATTTTCAATATTGAGGATCTAGTACTTTATAAAGACTCAAAATTCAACCCTATAATTTTTTTATAAATGAGCCTACCCTGCAGCCTAATGGTGAGATTCCCACAATTACACCTTTACCTGATACTATTCACCCACCGACAGAAGAATTGGATAATATTGTAGATGATCAGATAATCTCCACAAGAGATGGTGGTATGCACAAGTATTTGGTGAGGTGGAAAAACAAACCGAAGTTGGATGACACTTGCAGTGATCGTAAGGGGTTCCCGCAACTGGATCCAGATTTTTTGGAGCATCATGACAGGATCACTGATTTTGACTCGACTGGGTCGAGCTCTCTCCCGCCCGGAGAGAATGATGATGACATCTTTCCTGTTTAGTTTATTTCAGTACCATTTTTGTTTCTGGTAATTATAGCCATATGTAATCTTTTTTGTATTTTTTTAGATTCTAAGAATATTTTGAGATTTGTATCAAGATGTATTTTGAGCCTATTTATAGGCCTTGAGATTAATGAGAAAGTATGCCATTATTGATTAAAAAAATATGTGTTGAGTTTTTGCTCTTCCTCCTTCTCTTTTGTGTGATACAACTGAGATCCCCATTATTAGGGTTTGTGATAAATCCTAATCAATTTTAGAGTTAGTGATTAATTCTAAAATCTACCCCAAATTAAAATCCTCAAATAAAACCAATTTCAAAACCCTAATCCCACGGACTCCAACGGCTGCGCTGCTCCCGTGCGCCTCCGCCGGCGCCGTCGCCCCTCGCCGTCGACGCCACTCCTGCTCGCCATCAACCTGCCATCGACCAGATCAGCCAACCACTTTGGCTTCGTTGCTGACTGTGCTCACTGTGTTGCTGTTGCTGTCCAACCCTGAGATCGACACTGGTTTCTTCGCACTCGGTATACTCGTTCCCTTATTAAGTATTTGTGTTTTACTGCCATATTATCTAGCATATTATCTAATTTGTCTGTCGACTACAAAATACTGAGATTGAGTGATCCACATGCTAGATTAGAGTACGAATCGGTATTGCACTTTTTACTTGCTAAAACACGTAGGGATTTACTTATTGATTAAGGTTGAATTGGGACTGTTACATTTGATTCAATTCTTGAAAACCCATCAAACCTGTTAACTGTTAACAATTTCCAACTTAGATCCGCACTTTCATGTTGGTAAAATTAACCCATTAAAATTCTTGGAAATTCTCTATTTTAGGGTTGGTTTTACGTCACTATACCTTTGGTACTCATATTATAGGGTTGTTTCTATCTAAGAACACATCTTTACCCTGGCTATCACGCCGCTAGCTACAATTGGATTAATATATTTTATATATTGAAGATAAATTAGTGAAGAAAGTAACAGAGGAAATATTGTTAAGAAAGGTTTACTCTTTAGTCACAATAACTTGAACTATATTTTGAAGTTTTGAAAGATGGAAAGTTTAAAATTTTTGTTTATAATTAGTCACATGCCTCTGATGCAGTTCTGACAGCACCAATTCTTGTTCAAATGTCCCTGGCTATCACGCCGCTAGCTACAATTGGATTGATATATTTCATATATTGAAGATAAATTAGTGAAGAAAGTAACTGACGAAATATTGTTAAGAAAGGTTTACTGTCTTTAGTCACAATGACTTGTACTCTATTTTGAAGTTTTGAAATATGGACAGTTTAAAAAATATTATTTATATTTAATCACATGCCTCTGATGCAGTTCTGACAGCACCTATTCTTGTTCATATTAAGTTCATCCCAAGTTTACTGACTACACAATTGCCCCACGCTGAAGATTTATGACATTTTTACTCCTATCATGTCTTTGGATTGGAATATGCTTCTACTGATTTTTTTTTGCTTAGGCACCACTATAAGTCAACATCCAGTAATGTTCTTCATTTTGTCAAGTTTCTGTTGCTGCAGCTAGTTCTGCACAAGCCTAGCTGTTGAAGTTCTACATTCTACTGCATATCAAAACATGAGGTCGGAATTCTTTTTTTTTTTTTTATAAATCCTAACTAGGGTACAATTGAATAACTGAAAATTTCAGATTACATTTGAAACTCTTCGAAATCTGCTAGAGGCTATATGTTTGTATCTTTTATAGTTTTTAGTTGGGACAAAGTTTTCTTAGAAGTGTGCTATATTTTTACACAGATAAGTATTACAGAAGATATCTTCAGAATAGTAACTTGATTATGATTGTAAGTTTCATTCCTCATTGGAAAAAGCCAATAAGTAGGCCTCTTCAGATCAGTTTTTTTGGCTTTGAGTTTTTGTATGTGATTGAAATTTGAGTATTTTTATCTCGTCTTTCAACTTTTTTTTTTCTTTCTTTCTCATCCTATCCTTTTTACAGCTTCTAATCACTTCTTCTTTTACAGAAGCCTGTATATTTAGGATAAGAAATGATTATATTTTGGAAGTAATTAGAGATAGATTCAAATCTATTGGATTTGATGAGGGAGTAGACCAAAACAAACATTGATTAGGGAAGAAGATTGCTTTTGTTGTTGTTGTAGTTGTAGTTGTACTAACTAATGCTGTCTGTGTTACTTTATGTAGTTTGAAAGACCATTCTCTGATCCACCAGTAAGAGATAAACCTTGGAATCCTGTAATTACCAATCCAGCACTTAATTTTAACTTAAGTCAAAGTATTCATTCACTTTGGAAACTGAAATCTTTTTAAGCAGAATCATTGTTTCTAAATTTTATTTTATTTTATTTCTCTTGATGAAATTATGTTTAAATGATCTATTATTACAGTCTAAAATGACTGAACTTAATGTCATTGTAACTAAATGTCCTACTCCACTATGCTGACAACTACATTTAAGTAGAAAAATCTGATTAGGTGATAAGATAAGCTTGTCTTCTATGCTCGAGTTAAATGTAGACTGTTAACTAGGAATATTGTGAGTTGAAAATTTTGGTAATGTTGCAATAAACATTCCAATGATTACATATAGCTCTAATGTAACTTGATAATTAAATTTTTTACTCATATTTCTGGTGTAGGAAGATTGTTGTGCATCGGCATCAACAGATTATGAGGAAACGTGTTGGGGCTGTGACTCTCGCCTCCGTCTTCCGTTTTATTCACGTATATTTAAATGTGGATGGTGTGGCGCTATAACAAATCGTAATCAGAGTGCAAGGACACCTGATACTGTTTGCTTTGTTCGATGGAGGCTTATAAGAGATCAATCCTTTGTTGTTATTCATATTCTTTTTGTATTCTTTGTAATATGTAAGTTGCAAGTTTGTTTTTAGTAACTACTATTAGTTCTTATCTTATTCTTTCCAGCCCACCGTAAAACTGTGTTGTTCTGAAAGACCCCCTTGAATCTGGAAGTTTTATGAAACACACAAAGTTGACCAACATACTCTTCTACTGTATCTCTACTGTATCTCTCAAGGGCATTTTTGTCCTTTGGGATACATCATATAACTTCAAGTTTCATCTGTAAGAATTAAATATATATATATTCCTGAAAAGACAAAAATACCCACTGATGATACAAGAAAAGGTATTCTGGTCACCTTTATTGTGTTATTTATTAAATGTATTGTTTCATGGGGAATATTTCAAAATATTAAGATAGGAATGTTTTTGGAGGATGATATATAACAAGGGAAAAAGGGGTATGAGCAACTTGCTCATTTAGTAAATGAGCAATTGATGATATGGCATACATGTGATTGGAAAAATCTTAAAAGGGTTAGTTGTCCAATGTATCACATGCATGCCACATAATCAATTGCTCATTTACTAAATGAGCAAGTTGCTCATATCCCTTTTACCCATATAACAAACCCTTCAGTTTCCATCATTTTACATCTTTTTTTTAATCTTTTTTTTCCATGGATAATTGAAGTATTGATTTCTGACCTTTCAAACATTTACAGGTGCTGGTGTTTGGGCATTTTATCCGATTGTTTTCTCTATTAGCTATTTGTGTGGAATTTTCCACATATCCATAACAGGTATTTTATCACTTTGTACAATTTCTACCTTCTGCCTGGCATCGTTTAGGTCTTCAGGGGCACCAGTAAATATATCATGGGGAAGCTATTCACTTGTACCAAAAGATGGCCTTGAAAGCTACACTTTTTACATTTTTTGTGAAAAGCCAAAGCCTCCAAGGGCACATCACTGCCGGTCGTGTAGAATGTGTGTTTTGGACATGGATCATCACTGCCCCTTCGTAAGTACTTCCTTTTGCCACTAGTACTATATAATTTTCTTAATTATTCTTCATTTATGATAAGTTATGGAAGGATAGGAAGCATAAATATTGGTATGGGAATGTGACACGATATATTTATGAGTAGGGACCCGAGATACAGCAACAATTTAATTTTATCATAATTGTGCATAAATTTAATCCAAATAATATCCAACAAGATAATTGTGGATTACATAACTGAAATGAGATGTATATAATCCAGATAAAAGTATTTATAGTTTCCTTAGTCCATACAACACTATAAAATATGAGAAGGTCCACAGTTACTGGAAAAGTAATTTAGGAAAATGTAAAATATGTATAAAAATTGCTATGTGTTCAGTGTACAAGACATGTATTGAAATTTAGGACACATGTCACAAGTATGAATCACGTGTCAAAGAAATGTTCATGCTATACAAAACTGCAGTGCAGTCTTTATGTCATGGATGAAGCCAGAAACTTTTATTTGGAGGGGGAGCTGACAAATGACTTAACTTATCACTAATTATATAACGAACAGCAAAAATTTCTAATTATAACACCAACTATTAATTTATTGACCTATGTTGCTATTATATGTTTTCCCGTTAGCTTCACAAGTATGATAGTGAACAAAGTTATATTACAAGACCTCTTAATCTGAAATAGTCTAGTATTCAAGAAAATGACGTATATGTACAAACTAATAGTAGGTTCTAACCTAAAAAGGAAGCATGGACATGGACATGATGATACACGGAGATGAATTTCAAAAACTACCTTAAAAAATTAAGTGTCCTGTCGGATTAGTGTGTCCGACATGACATAGCTACCAAATAGAAGTGTCCGTGCAACATAGGTTCTAATAAACTAATAAGAAAATAAATAACGAAAAAATAATGAATTTTCATCATTCAAATTAAAATATATATTAGCAGAATTTACTATTACAACACTAATAATTGACTAAGTTGAGGGAATGTGTTCAAAAGAGGACCTAACCAAGCAGATCACTCATAATTCAAATACAACATAAAGCAGGTTTGGAGCTCCCCTAGGTCCAAGAGGGGCCCATGCTACCCTGGGACTTTCCAATACAAAGTAAAGATTCTCGTGAAAATGATTCCAAATTCAAACTTTGATTATTGAAACCTTTACATGGTAATTTGATTATCTAAAATAATAAATCAATATGATGTAGAAGATCAAAACTTTGTTAGCCATTCCAAAATTAAGAAATATAATAAATATATAAATAACCTTTGTGTGTGGGTGTGGGGGGGTTACTCACTTTACCCCCACCATCTGTTTGTAGTTAAAACACAATTGTGTAATGTCTGAATTTCCTTATATAGTTTTAATGGGTTTGGGGGCTCTGTACCTTAGTGGCAGTGGCGGTGGAAGTTGAGGAATTGCGGGTGGGAGTGTAGAGCTGGTCATGTAGGAAGTGGTGGATGAACAGCCGTAAAAGTCATTAAAATCCTGAAAGGGTTATTTTAGTTTTCTCTAATTCGAAATAATCGGAAAAATGACGGTTAACAGTGTTTTGGTGGGGGGGGGGGGGGGGGGGGGGGCACACCTATATAATGTAATGTCCATGTAATGTCCCTTGCTTCAAAACCACACCTATATCATCACTTCGATTGCAACGCCTCAACTGCTAACTTCCTACTCTTCAACTCTCATTCAAAAGGCTGTTGCTTCATTTGATTACACAATGAAATTCTGACCTATTCTATCACATAATGTACCTTTCAAATTTGTCGACCAACTTTAATACTTTATATAAGATTAGGATGCATGGGAAAATCTTTTTTGGTTTGTGGAAGAGGTGAGAGCTATGGTGGTGAGTATTTGTACGTTATCTTTCATTCTTGTGTAGGGGTGGACATCGATCGGTATTCGACCTAATATGAACCATCCACCACCGAATGTTTTGCCGCGGGGGGGGGGGGGGGGGGGGGGGGGGGGGGGGCAAACTGAGTAACAATTGGCGGCAGGGGTTTCTTAATTTCAGAGGCAAACATTCGGGGGTTTCATGAACTTGCTCTCTTTTTTAAAGTTAAATTAAATTCACATTGGACTACTTGACAGGGAAATTGCTTTTTTTTTTATATGAATGTTGCCATCCTGATTATGAATGAATTATGGATATGAACAGACATTTCCATCAGTGAAGGAACTAATTCTGGTTTAATGAGTTGGCGGTATTCAACTTTCAGATTTCTACTGAGTCCTGCAAATCAAAGTTGCAAGAATCAGAAAGCTCCAAGCTCTTGTGAAGGTAATCAAAGTTCTATTCTGTAAATATTTTAGGGTGTGTAGTTATATATTGATAGCTTATCATATTATCATGTATTCAGGTAATATGTTAAATAATATAATTGGAGGATTTGACTGGTGATTGAAGGTTTGTGCATTTTCCTAGAATAACATTGGGTACAAATGATATGCCAGTTATGTAAACCTAGCATACTAGATATGTCACATGCAATTGGTTAAGAACACTTGCATGATAACGTACATATGAAAAGAAAATTGCTTCTAAAAAAAAAAATACTCCGATAGGTCTATAAATAATACTGATTTATTGTGCATACCTAACTTTGCTGAAGGGCTTATGTGCAAACTCTACAAGTCTGTATTTCATAAATCCATGGACCTGTCCTTGCACGACTTCGATAAAAGATTATGTGTGGTGGAATTTAGTAATTCCATGGTAATTAAATAATAAATCATTCCATGGTATTTTAGTGGGTTGCTCTTTTTGTGGAGGAACATTTTAGCAAAAGTTAAAGCTAGATTTATTTGTACATGAGTTGCACATATTATTTCTTTTATCAGTTCCGAGGAGAAAATGAGAATTAGCCTAATCTGAATTTTAGGAAACTTGACAATGTTTGTAGTGTACTCTTTTGCTTATATTAATGATATTGTGAGGCCTTTTGACTAAAAACATTTTTTCTTAAATGAATGTTGTCAGCTAAATCTCTGAAATTCATTGATGATCCATTCTCACATTTATAAAATTGTTTTGATTATTTGTGAATCAGGGCCGGTCCCACCCTTGAGGCGGGCGGCCGCCTCAGGCCCCCGGATAATTTGCAATTTTAGCGGCCTCCAAATTTGTACTCTCCTTGCAAATATAGGCACATATTTTACGCGTAAAAAAAAAAATTGTTATTAGAGGTCCTGAAAAATAAATATTTGGGTCTTTAGAATTTTGTTTAAATTATTTGGGTTTGGGCTTGATTGAATTTGAGGCTTTAAATTTGAGTGATTTAAAATTAAATCCACATTTAAATCAATAGAAACTCAAACCCAAAACCCACATTCAAATTCAGACCCAAAACCCTTATCCTCAACCCGAAACCCGAAACTCATTTAAAACAAATCATCTTTGGCTCTTTCTTCTCAATTATTCGATGATATATATTTTGCATATTTTTCTTTGAACAATGTGCAGATTTTTTGTATACATGTTTTTTTTAAAAAAAATGTATGGAGGACCCCATTTCGGGAGTTTGCCTCGTGCCCCGAGAACTCAGGGCCGGCCATGTTGTGAATTTTCCCATTATTGTTTCTCATGTTTAAAAACAATTCTTTTTCTTGTAGGCTTTCTAAATTGATGCAGATAAATGGGAAGCTCATCAGACAAACCGAGCCTCAGCCATGATATGCCCCAGAAACCCAGCAGACAAAACACTTGCATAGTTTGATTGTATCAATTATAAAGAGGCTCACACTCTAAAGGATGACGACATTTAACCGGATTTTTACACTTTTTTGAGTTGTCAACTGCTCATTGTAACTACTATTTTGTAATGGAAATGCTTCTTTCATCAAGATTGGTGGTGATCGTAATTGTCAGACTGTTATGCCTCGAACGTATCTCTGTTGATTTGTTTTTGCCACGATGTTGATCGGGTGAAGTATGCTTTGTATTTTAACTTATTATTCATGTGGTTCGTTGATTAAGATGTCGTTACTGCTTAAAAAGATTTGTATTGTTTGATACATGGAAATAATTGTTTCAAATGAAATGGTACCCTACTATTATCGTTTCATAAATAAAGTATAGCTGTTTATTTTGTGTAAACTTGTTTTGATCCATTATTAAGCATACTCAAACTCACTGGGTGTTTTATAGTGTGAGTGTCTATCATTAGATATATACAAGTGCCAGAATTGCAAAAAATTGTGGAAGTGATCGTAAAGACGAAAGATGATCGTGAAGCTAGATTTGATATCGTATAATTGGTAATGCATGCTGTGCAGATTGACATTTGGTGATTTAGATGTGCTGTTGTATTGTTTCTTTTTATTGAAGAAAGTACGTACTTAATGCGTCTAGCTCGAGTCTGTTAATGAAATTCGGGCTTGCAGGGGTGTTACAGTTTCTGTTAATGGGAGTCTTCGTATTTTCTTAAATTTGTTCTTAACTTTTGAATCTTGTGATCTTTCTCCTCCTCCTTCATGGATATAGTTTAAATAGAGAAATACTAGATTGTGAGAGTGTATCATTTCCAGCCTTTCACTAGCCCTTGTGATCTTATTCTCAAAGTTTTGTGTTGTCACTAAGATGTTCTAGTCTTACCAAGTGTTTGTAAACAGGAAAATTTGAAAACACTACAGAACTTTTACAACTCTACTTTCAATCTTTTTGCTATTGTACTAAGCCATAAGAAAAGAAGAGATTTAAATTTTTTTTTTTTTTTTTTTGTTTTGAACATGGTTATAGCCCCACACACACACCGCGCACACACATTTACAATCATAATAAAGGGATGATGCAAGAGGGGACCGAATAACCTCTTGCTCACTAACTGAGAAGCTTACCAATAGACCACAGTGACACTTGTAAGAAGAAGAAAAGTTTTGTTTTTGTTAATCCCATAATAAAGGGATGATGCAAATGGGGACTGAACGACCTCTTGCTCACTAGCTGAGAAGCTTACCAATAGACCACAGTGACACTTGCAAGAAGAAGAAAAGTTTTGTTTTTGTTAATCCCATAATAAAGGGATGATGCAAATGGGGACTGAACGACATCTTGCTCGCTAGCTGAGAGGCTTACCATTAGACCACAGTGACACTTGCAAGAAGAAAAAAAAAGTTTTGTTAATCTCATAATAAAGGGATGATGCAAGAGGGGACTAAACGACCTCTTGCTCACTAGCTGAGAGGCTTACCATTAAGCCACAGCGACACTTGCAAGAAGAAGAAAAGTTTTGTTAATCCCATAATAAAGGGATGATGCAAAAGGGGACTTAACGACATCTTGCTCACTAACTGAGAGGCTTACCATTAGACCACAGTGACACTTGTAAGAAGAAGAAAAGTTTTGTTAGGTAGCCGATGACCAAAATAAAATAAGTTAAATATGTACATGCAATGAATTCTAAAAAGAATATTTATGATACCACACACTACTAAGTGCGCTTCATCACAAGAAACCCAAACCCATTGATGAAAACCCATTTACCTGTTTGTCCCTCTCACAGTCTATTATAATGCTCATTTTGGAAACATCTTATATCTTGTGAAGTTCTCTTTGTCTGTATTGTCAATTTCTTACATCATATTCAATATATTTCCCCTCGAACCCTCACTCACTCTTGGTGGTATTTCTAACAAATTGGAGTAATATTCCCTACATAACATTTATTTAATACATATTCCTCACATGTCGCTGTTGGCAGTAAATCTTCTTACACATTATTTTCAACAAAAATCATTCAATATGATGTTGCTCCTTAAGTATGTTGTCTTGGCTGTCTTAGAGTTTCTTGAATTTTTCTCTATATAAATCCCACTTCTTCGGTGCCTATTCACCCAAATCAAGTCATCTCTACATAACAATCTATATCTCTACCACTATCCTCCCAATTTTCTTTCTCCTCCTTGTTGATCATTTGATCTATGTGATATAGTTTTAGTTAACAGATAAATTATTGGCAAATCTTTATCTTTGAACATATATATTTCTAACACCATTCTTTTCTTAAATCTTAGTTTAAATCTACAATTGCATACCTCATGACTCTTGACAACTTTCTTGGTTTATGCAAACTATGTTTGAATTTAGTTTAAAAACTTCTAATCATTTACCGAATGCATACCATCTTTTAAGTACACTAACAACTAGAGACCTGAGAAATATGTAATAATCATAAAATTCAATGCAACTTCATCTTTCATTCAATCTCTTGCTTCTTTCATCTTGGTTATCTACTATTGTAAATTTTTCTATCCTATACTAGTTGTGTGATTTGTTCTACAAAGCATGAGATACAATTTTCATCATGCTTCCTTGAACGACGGACTTAAATTTTAAGTGCATTGTTCATAGTAGTTGTGGACAAATGACTTATCTTTTACAGCACGTAGGTAATTATTTTCTTTTTTTCTTTTCTACCTGTAACCATTTTAAAAATCAATGCACAAAATATTATCTCTTACATTCTCTTCCATCTTGGCTTTCTACTATCTTATCTTATCCATTCCAACTCGTTGTGAAGTTCTGCTCCACAAGGTATGACATACGATTGCCCACCAGATTTCTTGAACAGTGACTTAAAATTTTGAGTGCATCGCTCAAGGTGACTGTGGACAAATGTGATATATCTTTTACAGTAAAAAAAAATATTTTCTTTTCTCCCTGTTACCTTTATAAAAATCTATCCTTTACATTCTCTTCCATCTTCACTCTCTACTCTTATATCTTATTTATTCATACTAGTTGTATGGTTTTGTGTTGCCATGTATGTATGCTACAACTCATTGAAAGTATACTCTCTCTTTTATTTCTCCCTCTTTTTTTTTTGTTCTACAAAGTATTTTCTTATATTATATTTTCTTCTCATTCAAATATTTACATGAGTTTCTAGCAATTAGTATAAAAAACTATCACTACATCGGTAACAATTATTTCTGTTTTTTTTGAGTTAAAAGGTGGAATAAGGCCACCAACAATTATTTCTGTTCTCCTCAGAAGTTTAACATTTTGTTCTACAAGGTATGAGATACAATTGTCCACGTGCTTTCTTGATGTAAGTATTTTATTTTCTCACTATTATACATTTGGTGATACAGAGGAATGATTGTTAGGCCTTGCGGCCTACACTTCTATTGCTTTTTTGTTAACACCATCTTTCTTGATATGATTCGTTAAAAAAAGGAACATATCATTTTTCATTATATGCCATAATCATCAAGTTTCATTAGTTAATTCTATATACTAGTATAATATACGTGCGTTGCACGTCTAAAAAAATAAAGTCATCAAATTAAATCAATATATATTGAATAAGAAAAAAAATTATTTATATTTGAATGTTTTGATTTGGGTTACACGTGCGGTGCACATTTATATTTGTTGGATATAGTTTGGACGTGTATTATACGTGTTTATATCTATTTCTATTATAAAAACAAGAATAAATCTGTCCATATGACATCTGAGCCATCCATCTTGTTTTATTTAGATCGACAAATTGAATTTACGTCGTTAATTTGATCTACATAATGATTAGATCCTAGCCATTAGATTACTTTTCCGATGATTAATAACTATTTATTTATTTATTTATGAATTAGAAGAAGAAGCAGACTCCCCTTCAACCGTCTCCTCTTCTTCCTCCTAAACCCTAACTTCTCATGGAAATCTCCTACCCGATCCATGGATAAATTGATCTCCTACTTCTCCTAATATCTCTCTAGATTTGTATCCAACCAGCCAAACCTTTAATTTCTTCCTATTGATCTATCTTCTCTTCTGAAATTCCAATTCGGATGCAGAGGAACTCTATGCGTTCGCAAAGACGGCCATGGTGTCGCTGGAGAGGGTCAGGATTTTGTTGGAGGTTTACAATCTTACATTTTTTTAGAAGTTTTTTCTTCTTCGAGTGAATATCCCTATAATAAACCCTAAAGACTATGTTTTAATGTCTTCTTCTTTACAAATTGCAGATTTGTCTATTTTCTTAATCAATATCTATAGCCAAACTGACATGCTTTTTCTGTTCCTCGAAAGGATCTCATTTGGTGGAAAGGTGAGGGTTTTCCAAACTCCCCAATTTTTGATGAATTTGTTGGAATTTGAGCATAAAGTTGGAAGCTTTACCTTGAACTGGGTTGGCTTTTAGGGTTATTGGATTGCTTAGTGTAAAAAGTTGGTACCTTGATGGGTTGAAATTAGGAATCAGAATAGAAATTTTGTAAAAATGTATGTTTTTTTTTTTTTTTTTTGCTGGTTAGTTTGTATTAGTGCCACCTGTAGGGTAAGTATACGTAATTGTTAGGAGTTGGTTAAATATATATATATTTTTTTGCTGGTAATTGGTTTGTGAATGTCAGTATCTAACACCCCTTTTGATAAATTGTGATATGGGTTAGTTTTTTTGGTCTGTTGGGTTCTTCGTTCCTGTTTCGATGAATGTTGCTAATGCCATATATCCATGTGAATGCACCTGACTTTCAGAAAAAGTATTTTTGTTGTTGATAAGTGGTTCTTGTTGGTGTGCTTATGAACAATTTGTGCAAACAAGTTATGGCTCGATATCGGTCACAGTGTATGGAGATCAAGAAAAGTTGCACTAGTTACTTGCCTGGATGTAGTGTTGAATTGTAAGTATTGGAAATTACATAATATGCCATAATTTTTAAACATGGGAAGATGAAGAAGTTAAATGGAATGTTGACAAAAGTATGTGAATTTGACCAGATATGTCGGTCTTCCAAGGACTATTCTTTTGCCCTGAAGCTACTTCATTGCTCCTTCACAATTTTTGCATATATCATATAAGTCCTGGTCACGAGGTCGGTAATGGTGTTGTTAGTTTTGTATATTAGTGTAGTTTATTGTTTCTGATCTTTTTGGGCAACTTACTCACGAGAGTTTTGTGACAATTATGAGCAGGTCCAATTTCTTCAAATGTGCCGGTCCCTTCAGTTGATGATTTGGCTGATCAGTTTGCAGAAGTTATTGATTTCTTTAGGTAATGCTCGATACTTATTGTTCGACTTTGTAATTTTAAACTTTATCAGTTTTCTTATAATGCATTTGAGTTTTAATATTTCGTCAATGCCTTTTTTTGCAGATTAGGTTCAGTGATGTGCATGGGTGTTACAGCTAGAGCTTACATTCTTACGCTTTTTTCAGTACGTCTCTTTGAACGAAGTATATTACACTCTATGCATGTATAATATCATTCCTGATATTCATTTAATTGTTGATTTAGACAAAATATAGAGATCGAGTTCTTGGTTTGATATTAATCTCCCCTATGTGCAAAGCACCCTCATGGACAGGAGGGTTGTATAATATGGTAATGTGGGGATTGCTTTACCTAATTACCTTTGTATTTTGTGCACTTTGAAAGCTTTACTGGCAAGTGAAGCTTGTTCCTCGGGTTATATTGAATATGCTATATTACTATGGAATGTGCAGTTTCATAAAGGAATGCTTGCTTTAGAGATACTTCAGTAAGGTAACCAGTCAACAGAACTAATTGTGACATATAGCGTACTATCAATGGATTGAGGCATAAAAGACCGTGTTTGGATACAAAGCTAAAGTTAGATAACTGGAGGTGGAGTTACTTCGAGGTATCTTCATCTTAAGTTTGGTCTATTTAGGAGAAGTTCCATTTCATCTCGACCCAAAATCTGAGATACCAAAATTGAGATACCTGGAGAAACACATGTACGAATCATTTAGCAATAACTTGAGTGGAGGGAACGGTATGCAAACTACAATTTATATATTACTACCACTACTGAAAAATTGACTGACTTTAGTTATCCCAACTTAACTGTGTATCCAAAGCATGCCCAAAATGTTAGTAGAAAAAATGTTGTTGGGTTTGTTTACTTGGTTTAGCTTACTTATTAATTGAATGCATTACTTGCATGCTTATTAAGAAGTCCGAGGTGGTCCACAGGTCCTTGAATCAGATATTGTACAGTCATGTAGAAGTGTAAGTTAGTGTGAACATACAACTCTTCAAACTTTTCCTTTAATTGATAGTTCGTACTAAATGTCAATCAGTTTACTCTCAAGTTGTTGGATGAGAGACAAAGTACAAACGTTAGGCATTTCTTCAATCAATCAATGGATATGGACTCAACTATTTGTTCTGTTGTGACTACTCTTAAAATGGTTCTACTACTACTATGATTTGTTTCTTTGGAGATGTGATATGACTGAAATGTTGAAGAAATTACAGTGTAGGGCGCTTATTTTTTGGGTGAAAATTCCCCTTACCACTCGGAGGGCCTCCACATGACTTCCAAGCTGGATAAAAGATCCAGGATAAAAAATACATAATAAAAGATACAATTCCCTAGGAAGAAAAATAACAAACTTGAGTTATAACAAACTAAGGTCATAAAATAATATTTCATATAATTGAGGATTTATTTATAAGGAAAGAAAGATATGAAGTATATTTTAATTCAATTTTTGCAGGTGTAGATTACAACTACCATATGAAGCAACGGAGTACCATAGAGACTGAAGAATCTCTCTTCATAAAGAGAGAGAAACTCGAATCTACTAATTGTTGTTTTGCTAGAGTTCATTTGAATCATTTTATGCTACTACTTTTCTCATAAATTACATAAAAGCCAATATATATATTTGATGTTCCAATTTATGTACACAGTAAGATGTAACCAAGCATATATATTATCTTTTTTGGACTGCCTTTAGGTTAAAAACATTTGGGAATAGAATATACTTCACTCTTCTCAGCTTTTCTCAGCTCGGTTTAGTATCCCTTGTGTATTCAATCTCTCTTGTGTAGAAGTCCTCTTTATAACAGCAAAAAGAAAATTTGGGTAAAGTGGTGTGAGCTATTTACCGACATTGACAGCGACACCAACACCGGCACAAACAACATGGACAGCCAGCTTGATCGTAATCCCAGGGTATATTCCATTAAACCAAGCAAACATAGTTGATGTTGCGTATTTGTTTATTTATTTTATTTTGCTACAACTAACTATAATATAACTACATGGTTTTAAACTTAAGAATTTTGATATTGGTTGCTTGATTGAATTTATAGGAATTTAAGATTGTTCATTGCCAACGATAGCTACAACAATGGGATAACAAAACCATGTTGGGGTTTGTGGATCCAATACACGATAATGAGGTTGAAGAAGATAGGCGAGAAGGAGAGTCAAAGTGGGAGTAAGTGGCTACAGCAGAGTTGCGGTCAACCGCACCCCCGACCGACGACCGGTCGACCGCACAGTCGACCGTCCCGCTCGGTCGACCACACCCCCCGACTGACGACCGGTCGACTGCGCAGTCGACCGTCCCGCTCTCTGGTTCAACCTGAAGTCTTGAAGAAGTGACCGGTCGACGGCGCAGTCGACCGACCCACTCTCTGTTGGATTTCATGCAGTCGAAGAAAGGACCAGTCGACCGTCCTAGAGTTGCGGTCGACCGTTCCGATGCTGATTGATGAGCGGCTGAGATGAAAAGTTGTGGAATCCTATATATATTGTATTGTGCACGATTTTAGGGTTAAGAGAAAAGAAAATAAAGATCTACCAGCCGTCGTTAAGAGAGAGGGAGATAGAGAGAAACCCTACACCTTAGTGGTGAGTTCTTAAGAGATTTGTAAACCTAATCTTCATATTTCTAGTGGAAATCGTAAGAGTACCTCTGCGTGGGAAAGTAGCCATTGTTTTGGGTGAACCTCGATAAAAATCTTGTGTGTTCTTGTGTGTTATTTTGCTTGTTCTTTCTTCTCTTATTTTGATTCTATAGTTCTTGCATCTCGTCGTCGCTGTTGAGTTTATCCCGCAGTTAGAATTCAACAAAGTGGTATCAGAGCTACAGGTTGGTAGTATTGATTGAAATGGGGGACAAGAGTAGAGTCAAGGAGTCCGATGAAACAAATTTCACAATGTGGAAGATCCAAATGATTGCGTATCTCCGACAGAAGGATCTAGATGATCCGTTGTTTGGTGTGAAGCCAGAAGGGGTGGAGGTCGATCCGGTTGCGTTGGCGGCCTAGAATAGATTGGATCAGAAGGCGCTTGAGCAGATTCAGTTGTCGCTGAGCAGGAAGGCGTTATTTCATATTGAGAAGGTAGGAACTGCAAAGGAGGTAATGGAGATATTGACAAATATGTTTGAGAAGCCGAATGCAGCGAACCAGATCTTACATCTAAAGAAGTTAGTTAACTTGAAGTTTTCAGAAAGGGGTTCGGTTGCTGAGCACATCAACAATTTCTATATGGTTTACAATTAGATGGAATTGTCGGGTTTAAAGTTTGAGGAGATGGCACAATCATTGTTGTTGCTATCCAGTCTTCCCGATAGTTACAGTATAGTAGAGCAGATTATTAATAGCACCATGAATGATACGACAACCCTAAAGGATGTTATAAGAAGTATTATGAATAATGGTGCAAGGAGGAAAAGACATGGAGAGACTTCAGTGTCATATCCTAGCAATACCGTGCTGTTAGTTGATAACCATGGTAGAAGTAACAACAGAGGGAGGTCGCAGAGTAGGAACCACAGGTCCAAGTCAAGAACCAGACATCGCAAAGGTGAGTGTTGGTACTGCAAGAAGCCAGGACACAGGAGGGACCAATGCGAGGAGTATAAGAAAGCACAAGCAGGGTCGCAGGTAGCCAATGTGGTAAGTATTGAATCCCGTCTAGATGAATTGTATTTATCTGCTAGATTTAATATTTTGCAAGATGATTGGTGTATAGACTCAGGTGCTTCTTATCATTGTACCCCCATGAGGGATGTTTTTAAGAATTACAGGACAGATAAATTTGGTGCAGTTTCAGTTGGTAATGGGCAGATATGTCTAGTTGTGGGTAGAGGCACTGTAAGAGTGAAAGCTCACAATGGTGGGCAATTGGTCTTGTATGATACAAGACACATTCTGAGCTTGAAGAAAAACTTGATCTCGACTAGCAAACTAGACAAAGAAGGATTCATGACAACTTTTGGGCATGGAGAATGGAAGGTGACTATAGGTGCCAGGTTGGTGGCAAAAGGAAAGCGTGGTGACATGCTGTACTTACTCAGGGGAGGTGATTCAGGTGATATCATTGCTACAACATCAGCAGGTAGTTTCTCTTCAATTCTATGGCATGTCAGGTTGGGACACCTTGGTGAAAAGGGTGTCAAGCAGCATTGTTCTAGAGATCTTTTGCCGGGGCTGAAGAAGGTTGAAATTGATTTTTGTGAGAATTGTGTGATGGGCAAAAAGAAGACAGTTAGCTTTCAGTTGGGTGGGCGTGAGAAGAAGCTTGGAAAGCTAGAGTTGGTACATACAGATGTGTGGGATCCAGCTTAGGAATTCTCTTATGGTAGTAAGAGATACTTCATCACATTCATCGATGATGTTACAAGAAAGGTTTGGGTTTATGCAATTCGCGAGAAATCAGAAGTTTTTGAGGCATTCAGAGCTTGGAAGGCCAGGGTTGAGAATGATACGGGTTACAAGGTGAAAGCAATAAAGTCAGACAACAGAGGTGAGTACACAAGCAAAGAGTTTGTTAACTATATGGTAAAGGAAGGTATCAGAGGAATCAAGACAGTTCCTAAGACTCCACAGGAGAATGGTGTAGCAAAAAGGATGAACCACACGATACTCGAAAGGGTGAGATGCATGAGACTTCATGTGGGTCTTTCGGTCCATCTTTGGGCCGCTACAGTTGATACGGCAGTGTACTTGATTAACTGTTGCTCGTCTAGTGCCCTTGATGGGGCCATTCCAGAAGAACTATGGTCAGGTAAAACTGTTAATTATTCGCATTTGAAAGTTTATGGTTGTATGACATATGCACTAATTGACAGGAAAGAAAGAAAGAAGTTGGACTCTAAGTCCAGGAAGTGTGTGTTCATTGGCTACGGTGGCGATGAGTATGGTTACAGGCTTTGGAATTTTGTAGATAACAAAGTCATTCGCAATAGGAATGTAGTGTTCAATGAAGAGGTCCTATACAAGGACAGGCACACATGTCAAGACAGTACAACCAGTTCAAATCAGATTGGGGTTCAGACTCAGACTCAGATTCAGATTCTGAAGGAGGTCCTAGTGGTGGGGGCCATACAGTGCAGCAGCAGGTACAGGTACCATAAGCAGCACAGGAGGCTCATGGTGTGCCTATTGGGAATGAGCAGGTTATCCAAAACAAACAGGTATAGCCAGAACAGTTCGGGGAACCTGAACCGGTCGGTGAACCGGTACCCACATTGAGGAGATCGACACGAGAGAGGAGGCCAACCAGGATATTTGATCCATCAGCTAGTGTTGTTCACGAGCATGTTCTGTACACGGATTCAGAGGAGCCAGAGACTCATGAGTAGGCTTTGAGGGATGAGGCTCAAATTTAGTGGGAGTTAGCTATGAAGGACGAGAGAAGCTCCTTAGAATAGAACCAAACTTGGGAGTTGACCAAGTTACCTGCAGGGAAGCACGCTCTTATGAACAAATGGGTTTTCAGAGTCAAAGATGAGGCAGATGACAGTAAAAGGTACAAGGCAAGGCTTGTTGTGAAAGGATTCTCTCAAAGAGAAGGTATTGATTATAGTGAGATCTTTGCACTAGTTGTGAAGATGGCTTCTATTAGGGTTCTGCTCAGTATTGTGGCAGTTGAAGACTTGCACTTAGAGTAGTTGGATGTGAAGAAAACATTTCTCCATGGTGATGTCAAAGAAGAGCTGTACATGAGACAACCCACAGGTTTTGAAGCTAAAGGAAAGGAAGACATGGTGTGTCGATTGAAGAAGAGTCTTTATGGGCTCAAACAAGCATCACAGCAATGGTACTTGAAGTTTGATTGTTTCATGAGAGGGAAAGGTTTCGATAGATGCGAAACGGATCATTGTATGTATGTTCGTAGATATGAGGACAATGATATAGTTACCTTGGCGTTGTATGTGGACGACATGCTGTTAGCAGGTTCATGTACGGAGAAGATCAAGGAAGTGAAAAAGTGCTAGCTTCGGAGTTTTCAATGAAGGACTTGGGTGAAGCAAAGCAAATCCTCGGCATGAAGATCAGTAGAGACAGGAGTAGCAAGAAGCTTTGGTTATCACAAACAGACTATGTGAAGAAAGTGTTGAAAAGATTCAATATGGATGGCGCGAGGCCAGTCACTTGTCCCTTGGCTGCTCACTTCAAGTTATCAATGGACTTGTGTCCTAAGACAGAGGCAAAGATGAAGGAAATGGCTTCTATTCCTTATGCCTCAGCCGTTGGGAGTATGATGTATGCGATGGTGTCTACAAGACCAGACATCGCACAAGCAGTGGGAGTTGTCAGCCGTTACATGAAGAATCCAGGTAAACAATATTGGGATGCAGTAAGGTGGATTATTCGATATCTAGCAGATACTTCAGATCACTCTCTTTGTTTTGGGGGAGATTCTTTGCATATACATGGTTATGTGGATGCAGATTTTTTTGGGCGATCGTGATGGTTGCAGAAGTACTACAGGATATGTATTTACAGTTGGAGGAACATCTATTAGTTGGGCTTCGTAGTTACAAAAGGTTGTAGCACAGTCAACCACGGAGTCAGAGTATATGGCACTTACAGAAGCAGCGAAAGACATGTTGTGAATTTCAGAGCTTATGAAATAGTTGGGCAGGAAGCAACCCATAGGTGAACTATGGTGTGACAGTCAAAGTGCAGTTTTCTTGGCGAAAAACTCGGTATATCGCTCTAGAACTCGGCACATTCAAATGAGGTATCATTTTATTAGAATGACGATTGAGAAAAAATGGTTGAAGCTAACTAAGATTCTTTGCACTAAGAATCCGGCGGATATGCTCACTAAGGTGGTGGATAGCAGAAAACATCAGTTTTGCTATACTGCTATCGGATTGTCTCCAGGATAATTGTTGAGGAGACTCGTAGAGGCACAGGCGTAGACTAGGCCAATGGAAGAATGAAGAACAGGTTAGAGGCTTCGTGTATATATCTCCAAGTGGGAGATTGTTGGGATTTGTGGATCCAATACACGATAATGAGGTTGAAGAAGATAGGTGAGAAGGAGAGTCGAAGTGGGAGCAAGTGGGTACAGTAGAGTTGCGGTTGACCGCACCCCCCGACCGACGACTGGTCGACCGTGCAGTCGACCGTCCCGCTCTCTGGTTCAACCTGGAGTCTTGAAGAAGTGACCGGTCGACCGCGCAGTCGACCGACCCGCTCTCTGTTGGATTTCGTGCAGTCGAGAAAAGGACCAATCGACCGTCCTAGAGTTGCGGTCGACCGTCCCGACGCTGATTGATGAGCGACTGAGATGAAAAGTTGTGGAATCCTATATATATTGTATTGTGTACGATTTTAAGGTTAAGAGAAAACAAAATAGAGATCTACCGGCTGTCATTAAGAGAGAGGGAGATAGAGAGAAACCCTACACCTTGGTGTAAGTTCTTGAGAGATTTGTAAACCTAATCTTCATATTTCTAGTGGAAATCGCAGAAGTGCCTCTACGCGGAGAAGTAGCTATTGTTTTGGGTAAACCTCGATAAAAATCTTGCGTGTTCTTGTGTGTTGCATTTGCTTGTTCTTTCTTCTCTTATTTTGATTCTATAGTTCTTGCATCTCGTTGTCGTCGTTGAGTTTATTCCGCAGTTAGAATTCAACAAACCAATCATGTTAGAGAGATGTAAATTAATAGAGTTGAATTTGGAGTGACATTCTCATCCTCTTATATTAGGAATGGGAGCATGTTTTGAGAATTCCGAGTTTGCAAACAAATTTTTTGTTTGAAGAAAGAGTCAATTGAGCTTGAATGCATACAAATCACAGGTTGTCTCTCCCATTATAATATTAGAGATTGTTTAAACAAAACATCTTAAGGTAGTATGCAACTATTGTAATCATTGTGCGATGTAGTTGTTTAGCAAAAGTATTGGTGCTTTCTTAGATTAAAAAACAAGGTTTTGGTGCTTCTTATGGTGGATGATCTTAGTGAAGAAGTAACATTACTTCTTATTTGTGTCTATACGAGTTAAAACTTTGCATATTACTCGTGAAAATGTGCATCAATATTCTCTCTAAGCGTGTTGTGCAGAGTTGAGAAGGTATGCAAAAACTTGAAACAGATTGAACTGGATACACATTTGATAACGGTTATAGTCGACTCCCTGGACAATCAATTGGTTCAAGACTGGAGGCAATTTTAAGTATGTGGATCGAAGGGTAAAGATAGATTTAATCTTCAATTTGAAATCTGAGTTTCGGATAAACTACGAATTCAACAAGGAGATAATTGACAGACTTTGAGCACGAGTTTCCCTAACTGAGGATAAGTTGTAACTTGTAACCCAAGTTGTATCACAAATTTCAATATAAATTCTTTTCTTATTATGAAAATTTGAGGCATTGTTTTATTATTATTAAAACCGTGGGTTAAAAGCCTCCGATGTTTCATTAATAAAAAATTAACAAAACAAATAACTAAAGTACAATGAAGAATATAATCAAGACTTAGTCTTTGTACAATAAACTAAGTACAAACCCTAATATATAGTTGACACATCGACTAGTACAAGTGATTTGTAGTTACACTCATATTTAATCTACCAAAATTTAGCCATCTATTAGGGATTTATGCCCTAGGATCTTGTTGAGTTATGCAACACGATCAATACACCAAGCAAATAGAAGATCACACAAAACACACAATTTTGTCCCCGTTTGGGCAAGCCCTAATTCGGGGAAGAAAAACCGAGATGATATTTAACTAGAGAAAATACAAGAGATATCTCTCACCACGACCCTCTCTCAAGCCTCACCAGATAATTATACTAGTTGTTTACAATTGGAAAACCTCTCATATCTCTTCAATGAAGGTACTCTCGCTTGGCTCTCAATGGAGGTCAATTACAATAATATTGTGGTAGGGTAAAAATGGCCTGGGGGCCCAACCAGGTCCCAGTGCAGCTCTCACTCAAAAACAGGAAAAACAACAATCTGGCTCGGCTTCGAGCCGCTACTGGGTCGGCGCCGAACCTCAAGTTTACCCCCGCAGAACTGGTCTCCTCGTATCCGACGAGCATCGATGGCCCTCGGCCTCCGATCCACGACAGCCCTCCGGGCCGTCGTCCCATCCTGGTGCGGAATGAAGATGACCTGGCACAGCCTAGGCCCTCAGATTCTCCCAGGAGCACAGGAGCCCCATGATCTGCCATGTCAGCTCCAAATACCACCAAGGGCCTTGCCACGTCAGCCCTACACCACTCATGGTACCGCCACGTCAGCCCTAAACCCCCTGGGCCTTCTGCCACGTCAGGCCCATGGGCTTTCGGGTTCAGACCCAGCCCTCAAGAGGATCCAAACCCGGTTGGAATTCTCTATAAATACTAGACCCTCACCCACCTTTTGAGGTAACCAATCTTTTGCCACTAAAATTCACCTAGTTATTGCTACTCTCTCACAGAGACTGACTAGATCGTCGGAGGGTCTGCCACCGGGATAAACCCCGGTGTTTCAGGACCGTCTGCAGGTACACAAGACCTCGGATCCGAACCCTCTGATTCGAGCCCAGACATCCACCTCATTCCGAGCCTCTCGCAGGTTCCGCCCGGTTAGCCAAGGGTCGTCAGACGAGCAGCTTTCTCCTTCAATACAAATCGAGTCCGAACTCACACCTGGTGCATCCACACGTCTCCCAGAAACAAACCGCATCAGGTTGGCGCCGTCTGTGGGAAGACACTGCTTCAAAAGCCGACCCGAGCCGACCATCAAGGGACCTCGACAGACGAACTCTCATGGCCTCCAAAGGCAAGGGGGCTGCTTCCTCCGTCAACCGACGGGACTCACCCCCACCAACTGCTAACGCTGGGCCACGCAATTCCAAACACGGGACTCCCCATCAGGGGTCCCAAAAAAGCATCACCCGTCGAGTCCAGCCTGACCTACGGGGGATAATCGTCAACCGATAGGTTAGCCGCAGCAGGGGAAGGGCCGCTTCCAACCCGGCCCCGAACCATTCAAGACAACAGCCCGAGGGACGGAGGCCAGCGCTCAGCCGCATCGGAAGGCAACCTTCAGACCGACCAAACAGGGTCGAGGGAGCCCCCGTCACTCACAAGGAGTTCCAGGACTTCCGAAGAGAAATTCTTGGGGCTCTCCGACGGGCCCCCAGGGAGGAAACCCTCCATTCCCAAACCGGGTCGGACGCCGAGGCCAGCGTGTCCCGCCCGTCAACAATCCAACCAGAAGACGATAGCGTACTCCTAAGGCGCCTCCAAGAAATGGAGGATCGCCTCGATCACATAGGAGACGGCGACCAACGAGCGGCTCAGGGGTACAGGCCTGTCCGTCCTCCCTTCTCCGCCCCCATCCTCCAAGCGGAAATACCCAGGAATTTCCGACCACCTCAGTTCGAGACCTACGACGGCGAGGGAGATCCTGCTGATCACATGGAAGGTTTCAAAACCCTCATGATGATTCACAGCGCCTCGGATCCCCTGCTGTGCCGAGCCTTCCCTGCCATCCTTCGGGGTCCGGCTCGTGAATGGTTCTCGAAGCTCACCCCCGGCTCCATTTACTCCTTCGACCAACTGGAGGGCAATTTCCTGGCCCACTTTGTCACAAGCCGAAAGGCCGAAAGGACCAGCGCCTCCCTACTTGGACTCAGACAGATAGAGGGGGAGTCACTCAGAGTGTTCGTCCGGAGGTTCACCACAGAGGCCAGGTCGGTCTCCTCCCTTGATCCAGGCGTCGCCTCCGCGGCATTTCGGCATAACGTCCGTCATGGACAGTTGAAGGCTTCTCTGGCAAAGAAACCCCCCGTCGACTTTCCCGACCTCCTCAACAGGGTCGAGAAGTATATTAGGGCAGAAGAGGCCCTTAACCCCGAAGATGCCAGGGAGGCCACCGGGAAGGGAAAACGGAAGGCCGAAGAAGTCGAGCCATCAAAGAAAGCTCCGAGGGACGCGGGGGCCATGAAGAAGGTCCCACCGGTCCCCCGCTTCGAGAGGTACACTCCCTTGACACATCGAAGACAAAGGCATTGTCCGGCTACCCCCCCGACCTAACAACAGCAAGAATCGCGATCAGCACTTCTACTGCCGCTTCCACAGAGATCATGGGCACGAAACAGACCAATGCCGGGACCTGAAAGACGAAATTGAGGAACTCATCTCAAGAGGGTACCTCCGAGAATTCACCCGAGAAATCCCACGGGACCGGCGAGATACTAGGAATCGGAGGCTCTCGCCCCCGAACCCTCCTCCGAACCGCATCCAGGGTCGGGATCCCGAATCCGAGGGAGCCGCGGATACGCCATTCATCTTGCACTGTGTCCACGGAGGACCAATGGGGGGAGAATCAAATACTTCCCGAAAAGCCTTCGTCCGAGAGGTGAATGCCGTCCAAGACAACCCCTCACCCAAGCTGCAACCGATGCCGGTCTCCTTCTCAGGAGAGGACCTCGAAGGCATTCACCTACCCCA
Organism: Hemerocallis citrina; assembly: GCA_017893485.1. Taxonomy (NCBI): domain Eukaryota; kingdom Viridiplantae; phylum Streptophyta; class Magnoliopsida; order Asparagales; family Asphodelaceae; genus Hemerocallis; species Hemerocallis citrina. The sequence continues at coordinate 2,033,522 of JACEHZ010000471.1, read as the reverse complement.
CTGCGATGCCCTCGTCATTAGCCTCCACATGGCTAATTGTGAGGTTCGCCGAATCCTCGTCGACAACGGCAGCTCGGTTAATATTCTTTTCCTCGAAGCCTTCGAGAAACTCAAATTACCTAGAGGCAAACTCAAGCCGGCCGGATACACCTTACATGGGTTCTCTGGCGTCCCTGTCGTGATAGAAGGGATTGTTACCCTCGACGTCACCGCAGGATCGGCTCCTGTCAAGAGGACCGAGTCGATGGACTTCATGGTGGTCAACGTCAAGGCGGCTTACAACGCCATACTCGGCCGACTCGGACTATGCTCCCTCCAAGCGGTGCCTTCGGCTTACCATCTGAAACTTAAATTTCCCACCCCGCAAGGAGTCGGCATTGTCCGAGGCAGCCAAGAAGCAGCGCGATCATGCTACATGACCACCGTCGGGGGAGGTGTGTTCCCCCTCGAAGCCATCGGACTCGAAGCGGAAAGGGACGGCCCCGCTCCCTGACCTACCGTCGAGCTGGAGGAATTCCCATCCAACGCCGAGCACCTAATGAAGTTCCTTGAGGGACGAACATAGGTTCTAGCTTGGCTAAAAAAGTAAATCTTTTGTGAGCTTTCATATGTAAAGGGCCGTTTTAGCGGCCCTCCCTATTTTATACGAAAGGAATCTCTTGTTGTCATACTCCAAGCGCCTCGGCAGATCCGACCTAATACCAGACAAGGGGATCGGCGCCCGAGTCTTCACTCCGGTATGGTCCCCAACGCCTCGATAAGTCCGACTCGGCGTTAGGCCTGTTAGACTTCACAACACCCCACGCCGATCCCTCACGGACCAACAAGGCCGAACCACACTCCCTTCATCATTCATTACACTACCAGCCAGAGTAAAGAGTGAAAAGAATTCCTTATTCATACTCCTTTATTGGGTTCTGAGAAAACAAACAGGGACCGTTACAGAAACACTCCACTCATCTCAAACTAGGAAGACGCCTTCTTGGGGCCCCTCGGGTCCGACGAAGGGCGGGATTACTCCGACCGAGCGACTAGGAGCCCTCTCCTCGTTATGGTGGTCCTTAGGCTCAGCCACGGTCGACACCCCCGCCGCGGAACTCTGGGCATCATCCGGTCGCATGCGCTGCAACAACAGCAACGCAGAGGGAACCCCCTCCGCTTGCCGACCCACGGAGGAAGATGATGAGACACCCAGCATCGTCTTGTAACGGTGTATCTCCATCTCCTTCTCCACAATGACATCGCGAAGTAACCTCTCAGAAGAGGACCTCTGAACCGAGGCACTTGACATGGCCTGTCCAAGACTTGCACCGCCGAGTTCCCGATCCACCATCGCCCTCCTCAGCCGGCTCGCCTCCTCGCTCAAGGCTTCAGACTTATTTCGATAATAGTTGAAAGCCGCATCAGCGTCACGAGCCCCCCTTCGGTAGCGAACCAAGGAGGCCTCCAGGGCCTCAACTTTGCTCCAGAGACACTCCACGTCGGAACGACGGGGGTCCACCTCGGGAAGGGGAGCCGCAACCTACAAGAAAACCAGCCAACTCAACATACATACGCGAGAAGGTTCGGAAATATCCGAGGTCAAAATACTTGGCCGGTCAAAAATCTTTTTCTATAAATTCAGTTGCTTCTTACAAAAAAGGGGGGCGGTGGCCAGTCCGCGGGAGGCAAATACAATCGAGAGAGGGAAAAAGAAAGACAAAATTATACAGCTTATTTTCCCACCTTAGCGTCGACAGACGGGTTCACAGGAGGGTCGGCAGGCGGGTCGAGAGCGGGCCCTTCTTCGCCAGGAGTCTTCGATGTCCCCTCGATCTCCATGTCATACTCAAAATCGGACAGATCGACGGTCGGGTAGAAGTGCCTCACATGACTGAGGGCCTTCGCGTAACACTCATCCTGGGCCTTGATCACCATCAACTGACCCGCAGTCGTCAGCTCTTTCCTCTCCTTGGCGAACGCAGCCGTCAACTCCTCCTTCTCCTTGGCGAACTTCTTTTTCAAGGAGACCACCCTCTTCCCCCACTCCACATCCTTGGCCTCGAGCTCGAGCTTCATCTGCTGCTCCCTCTTGTGCGAGCCCTCGAGCTCGATCCGCATCTCCTTCATCTCCCGCTCGCTCTTGTCCGCCCGAGCTCGCTCTTGTGCCAGGGACGCTTCGTAGAGGTTCTTTACGTTAGCCCCCTGCATACAAGCCTGCGACCGACAAGTGCAGATAAGAAAAAGACTCCCGCAGTAAAATTAACAAGGGGGATAGGGTCGACGAGCTTACCAGCATGGTGGCCTGCGCCAGGCGCGTGAACGCCACCTCCACGGGCTCGCTCTCCATCTCCTTACGGTCGCGAGGGGTTGCCAACTTCTCCGCCACCTCCACGGCCTGGGCCTCCTCGGTCAGACAGTCCCCCATCCGAACCGACCAATCCGGTGCCCACCGTTGCCGCAGCATCTCCACCACCGGGTCCTCTTCCTTGACCTCGACCAAGGGACCTTTCCCCTTGTCAAGATCGGATGCCTTCACTTGGCCCTGACCCCTCGAAGTGGCCACCCCCCTGCTCGTTTCCGAGCGAGTCCTCTTGGTCCTCGGTTCAAGCAGGGCTTCCGAGATGACTAGGGGCGACTCCCTCGGCCTCTTCGTCGCCTCCACCTTCTTCTCGGCCTTCTCCTTCTTCATGGCGAGCCTTTTTGCCTTGATCGATGCCTCGTCCATATCTGCAGAAAAATCCATTAAGAGCAATGAGCAAGAAAGTACGAAAAAATCGAGAGAAAAGAAACAACTACATACACAGAACGGCTGGGCTCAGTCCAACGCTCGCCAGGTGGGCCTCCGTCACCTTCGTCCAATCAATACTAGGTGACAGACGGAGACGCTCGACAAACCCCCACTCCTCGGCCGTCAAATCCCTCGGCCTCGGCGGTTGATAGTTCGGCTTGGAGTGGTTCCATCGAGTGGGAATGTCCCAGGGCTCCTCACTCCAGATCACCAGATATTTTTTCTTCCAATCCTTGATGGAGTCCGGGTGGCTGTGAACGACCTTCCCCTTACTCCGGGGCAAAATGTAGTAAACACCCTCAGCCGAAGAGCTGATCATCAACATCGCTCGGAACACATTCAGCCGCAGGGGTACCTTCTGTTCCTCGCACATCAGCACGAAGCAGATAATCTGCTTCTAAGAGTTCGGCCCGTACTGCATCGGTGCCAAGGAGGCCCAGTTCAGCACATCCCTAACAAACGGGTGGACTGGCAGCCTCAGTCCGGAGATGAAGGCGTCCACTGGGAAGACGCAATACCAAGCAGAAAGGGGATCGGTTGGGTGCAGAATAGAGCTCGGCAACATCAATTCGTAACCGGGCCCTATGTGGTACGCAAGCTGCAAAACCTCCAAGTCCCCATCCTCCAAGACGGTCGGAATCGCGTCCATCATCACCCTCTTCCGACTCGGCGAAGAGGGCTGCACGCCAAAGAGCTCCTTGTCGGAGAGGTCGTCGGGATACTGACGGAAAGGCTTCGGCTGTACCGGCGACCCTGTCATCAAGTTACGATAAACAGGCGCCTGGCTCGAACCCCCTGCCCTCGACCCCTTCTTCTTCAAGGCCATCTTCTTCCTGGTTCGTTCCGGCGAGGGGGTAGGTAATCTCCCCCGACCGGTCGGCATGGAACTCGAGCCCGCACCCGGACCTCCTACATGAGCCCCTTCGGCTTCACCCCCTTCGGGGCCACCCTCCTCTCCAGAAGCCAACCCCAGAATCTGGACTTCGGCGGAACTACCGCCCCCCTCCTCAGATTCGCTGCTCTCCACCACAACAAACCTCCGAGATCGCAACAGCTTCACATTATGCACTTGCTGCTCCTCGCCTACCGGATCCTCCCACGAGATCGAATCGAAACGCTCCACGCTATGCACAGACTCCCCCTCGAGAACAGGTTCCTCCCACGAGGTCGATTTGGAGGCAGGTTTCACCCCCCCCAGACGTCGACGCTGACGAACCAGACTGAGCCCTGTCCATCTGTGCCTAAACTAAACAGACTTACCAATAACCTGGGGTCGCCTCGGAAGAACGAGCCTAGTGCAGCAAACGGTAGGGACGAGCGCTGAAGTGTTGGAGGATTTTTTCAAAGAGAAATAAGCGAGTAAGAAGTGGGCGACAGGGGGAGAGGGGAGACATTTATAGAGGATGGAAACAACTCCTCGATTTCCGCAGTTACTATTCACCGATTGACGTGCAACTGCCGCCTGGAAAAACGCGCCACGTCCTCGAAACGTGCGCTGCTGACGTCACCCAGTGCCAGGCTGGCAGTCAAGCACAGGGGTCGGTTCAAATGGAGTGCTCGGCGGAGAAAACATTTTACTTAAGATTTAAGGCTCCAGGGTTCGGTCGGCTCTCCTCTCACCCGCGAACAACTCGGGGCTTACGGCCTCGGCAGCCGAAACCCCGAATTGTTCCTGGGTGGGAGAAAAGCCACCATCACCTGCGCCCCGGGCTCTAGGACTCGGTCGGCTCCCCTCTCACCCGCGAGCAGCTTGGGGCTTACAACCTCGACAGCCGAAACCCCAAACTGTTCGAGGGTGGGAGAAAAGCCACCATCGCCTGGGACCCTACCGGAAAACAGATCGGCCCACCTCCCTTCAGAGACGACCCATCCGTCCGAGGTTCCTCGGCCCCAGGTTCTGACTTCGGTTGGTACCCCTCTTGCCCTGGTCTCCCCTAGATCTGGCTACCGAATCAAGGCCATCAGATCAAGAGAAGATCCGGACAACAGAGTCACCACCTCTCTGACTCCGCCAGGGTTAAAATTTTGCAAGAGACAGGCGTCCACCGAAGCAAACACCTCTGATGGCCAAAGGACCACCCTTGCTGTGATCAAACCTGCTAAGGGGAGAGGGGTATTTATAGCCTCCCCCAGAGGCCTGCCGTTATGACATTGGAAAAGCCAATCGACGGAAGCTCATGCGCCACATGCATTTATTTAGGCGGCGCCATTAATGCCCCTAGGAAATTGGAACACCTGCACAGATCCCGGAGCGCCTTTAATGCTCCGTAAAGACAGCAGACCGCCCCCTCTTAATCCTTCTCAGGAAGAAACAACGGTTCGCCATTGTAACACCCCGAATTCCAAATCACTGAATTCGAGAGTTCTACAGGATCTTTTCACTTCTTTCGTACAATTTTACAAGGAATTTAAAACTTTTATTTCAACAATAATTACATCAGAGTCTTTTACATCAATAAGCAGCGGAATCAATAAAATACAACAATAATGAAAGTACAATTGTTACAACTTTAACATTTAAGTAATCAACAGCATCAAATCATCTTTATATCTTCATGTAACTCCACATCCTGCATATAAAACTGTGGGCGCGTCAGTTGCTTACAACTGACGAAATATTATACACGGCCATCCTCTCTATGCCGGAAACAGTATAACGATTCTTAAATACTTTAGCAAACACAAACTTGATCACAAACAGAGCTACAAAGGGACTATCCTATAGATGTCGTGTTGTGCGGTGCACTTAATCCTTAATGCAGATATTTATTTTACATGACACTAATGCACACTTGTTCGGATTCTATGCATCCCATACTACATAGGTCCGAGGGCAAGCCTCTTAATCGTTCTTCATTTTTGTAGGGTTCAATCCCTCGCCATGACTTAATCTACTACTGTAACTACAATAAGTATCTTAGATGATCTATGAGTACAAGCACGTGTACAGAAACTGGAGGGGAATCCCGCGCCATGTCTTGACTCATCAAGCATGCATTCTGCAGTAATTCAGCCTCCTTCATGGCACACGATCCTCTTGCAATCACCAAACATCCCACAAGCGTGACTAGAGTCCGATCATTCTGAGTTGTGCCCGCGCCATGTCTTGACTCATCAAGCATGCATTCTGCGGCTCACACACCCGTACCGTAAACACTAGTTCTCATACTCGTATTTTTCTCTCACTTTCATCACATCTTCACTATGTATCTATCTGAAATTTCAGCAAGTGTCATAGACGTTCCATGATTACAAGCACGTATCCAAGACCCTGGAGGGGAACCTCGCGCCATGTCTTGACTCATCAAGCATGCGTTCTGCGATAATTCAGCCTCCTCCCTGAACACGATCCTCTTGCAAGTCACCAAACATCCCACAAGCGTCGCCAAGATTCCGATCATTCTGGAGTATATTGCCCACGCCATGTCTTGACTCATCAAGCATGCATTCTGTGGATCACATCCGCATCGTAGACCCTAGGCTCCCATACTTATGTTTTTCTCTTACTTCCATTACAGCCTTACAATGTATTAATTATTAGAATCATGAATAAAAATCAAAGCTCTAGAGTTTGCCTCTCCACTCAACCGGACTTATTCATTTCATTTCAATACATGACCAACCTTGGTCTTTCAATTCTCATTTCATTTCATTCATTTCACTGCCGGGGGAGACTTAGCTACTCTTGGTTTCAATTTACAATTCACAACTTCCAATTGAGCACTTTCAGCTCATAATTCAATTTAGAGTCTCACAGACTTTCTTATCATGATCTTAGCCTTTTCATGTTCATTTAATTCTCAATTCAAAGTATGACTCATTTCATGTAAATTTCTCAATTCAAACTATGATTCATTTCATACAGCAATAAAAGAGTTCATCAACATCAATCATAAAGTTCACAACCTTCAAAATAAACAGAATAATATTCTCTGAAACACTCTGGACAGTCAACTTGGATTCCTTCCAGTCTACTTGTTCAGTCAATTCACATTCTTCATAACCACTCGGGATAGTCGACTGCTGCACACGGCAGTCGGCTGTCCCGTAGTGTTCCAATTTCAATTTAATTTCTTTGTCAATTTCATATTCCACAATAAAACTCAATCAAATCTCAATAATCATAAAATCTCGTATTCAAACTTATTTAATTTTCATTTGTCAAAATCAACCTCAAACTCAAGAACCAGAAAAACAGCTCGGTTCAGTCGACTGGTGGCAGTATCAGTCGACTGTTCCGCGAGTACCTTGAAAACTCAATCATCAAATTTATGACAGCAGCAGTCGACTGTAAATGTATTCAGTCGACTGTCCTGCTGACGAAAACCAATTTTTAACACTTACCAGTCGACTGTGAAAGTTAACAGTCGACTGTCAATCACACAAATTGCTGCTTACATATAATTTCAACCTTTTACTTGATTTATACTTCCATATAAAAGTGTAGATCTTTTCAATTACTATATCAACCATGCATCATATAATTAAAACTTGCCAAATGGCACATATTCTTGCATGCAACTTTTCTAGCAATCACCATAGCTAACAATTCACATCTACCACGATAATCATAATTTAGCAATCAATTTCTACACAACTAGCACGTAATCTCATCATACCAATTCAATTTCAACCGAATGAATCATATATCATCTATCATGCAATATCTACTCTTAAATTAGAAAGTATTTAAGAAACACCCACCTAAATTGAAGATTTGTTACCCAAATGAACTCCTAGAATTAGGAGCTCCTAAAGAAAGCTCCAATTGCAACCTCCTCGAAATCCGCGCACCAAAGCTAGCCTCCAAGCTCCACATCGGCAAGCCTCCATCATGAGCATCTCCATCCCCACTCCATTCGGCAACAACAAGGACAATCTCCCATCTTCTTTCATATACACATACTATGTATGTACATATATATACATTAGTATATGTATATAGGCAAGTGGGCTAGATGATTAGGTGGAGAATATGGGCATGGCTATGCTGGTTTGGGGTGGGTTTCTTTTCGGAAATGGTAGGAGAGAAGAGAGAAAGGAGATGAGAGAAAGAGAGACTAAGGGTGCATTTTTATAAGAGAGTAGTAGGTAGTTATAGCAACCACCTCCTACATGAACTCCACTAACCCCATTTTGAACTTGTAACTTGTTTTCCCTCCCATTTCAAAATCAAAACTTCAGAATTTTCCCTCTCCTCATGAGCAGCCCGGCCCCCCAACAGTGTGCACATTGCACGTGTGCACGTGCACGTGCTTTGTGTACAAAAACAATTTATTTATTTAATCCCTTTAAAACAACTTATTTAAATTTGTAATAAATATGTAAAATTAACTTAAAAATTATACTTTTCATGCACCATAAAATAGACACAAACAATTTCATGAAATTTATTTTGAAAGAATAATACGCTTAAAACACGTGCACCGAAACACGTGCGTTGCCCGTAAAATCTCAAAAATACAAAAATTGACTTTATGAACCGAAAAATATTTATAATCAATTGGAATGCAACATAAAGTATACTTAATATACATATTTGATAATATACTCAAACGTACAGAAAACACGTGTATTGCACGTAGAAAATTTATTTTAATAAAGATAGTCAAAAATTGAATTTTCGTTTACAAAACAAATTCAAACATGTTTATAAAAATAAATGATTGAAATCCATTGAAAACTTTGCACGTAACGGTGGAATACCCAAAATCGACACGTGCATCGATAATACGTAAAAAGCACGTAAAAACTCAAAGATTGAAATTTAGTATTTGAGTTGTCTCAAATGGAATTTTAAATAAGAGATTGTATAAATAATTGGAATTCAAAATACATATCAAAAATGCGTTATGGATATAATCAATAACAGTACAAAATGCACGTGCGTAACACCCGAGGGCAAAATTGTCATTTAAATTTTGTGGGGTGTTACAGTCATCACCCTTGCCGACACATAATCCCTCGTCATCTCGAGGTTCGGTCTGGCACCAGGGTTCTCTTCTTCGGAAGATACACCGGCTCGCCATCACCCTTATCGACCCATAATCCCTCGCCAGCTCGAGGTCCGGTCTGGCACCAGGGTACTCTTCTCAGGAAGAAACAACGGCTCGCCATCACCCTTACCGACCCATAATCCCTCGTCAGCTCGAGGTCCGGTCTGGCACCAGGGTACTCTTCTTCGGAAGATACACCGGCTCGCCATCACCCTTACCGACCCATAATCCCTCCTCATCTCGAGGTTCGGTCTGGCACCAGGGTACTCTTCTCAGGAAGAAACAACGGCTCGCCATCACCCTTACCGACCCATAATTCCTCGCCAGCTCGAGGTCCGGTCCGGCACCAGGGTACTCTTCTTCGGAAGATACACCGGCTGGACATCACCCTTACCGACCCATAATCCCTCCTCATCACGAGGTTCGGTCTGGCACCAGGGTACTCTTCTCAGGAAGAAACAACGGCTCGCCATCACCCTTACCGACCCATAATCCCTCGCCAGCTCGAGGTCCGGTCCGGCACCAGGGTACTCTTCTTCGGAAGATACACCGGCTCGCCATCACCCTTACCGACCCATAATCCCTCCTCATCACGAGGTTCGGTCTGGCACCAGGGTACTCTTATCAGGAAGAAACAACGGCTCGCCATCACCCTTGCCGACACATAATCCCTCGTCATCTCGAGGTTCGGTCGAGCACCAGGGTACTCTTCTCCGGAAGATACAACGGTTCGCCATCGCCCTCACTGACCCACAAATCCTCGCCAGCTCGAGGTTCGGTCAAGCCTCAGGGCAACCCCCTCATGAAGGCCCAGCGATTCGCCATCCCATTTCCACGACCATGAACACTCCTCCACGGCTAGCTCCCGCACCCCGGCAGGAGTGGGGGGCTTGTGTGGTAGGGTAAAAATGGCCTGGGGGCCCAACCAGGGCCCAGTGCAGCTCTCACTCAAAAACAGGAAAAACAACAATCTGGCTCGGCTTCGAGCCGCTACTGGGTCGGCGCCGAACCTCAAGTTTACCCCCGCAGAACTGGTCTCCTCGTATCCGACTAGCATCGATGGCCCTCGGCCTCCGATCCACGATAGCCCTCCGGGCCGTCGTCCCATCCTGGTGCGGAATGAAGATGACCTGGCACAGCCTAGGCCCTCAGATTCTCCCAGGAGCACAGGAGCCCCATGATCTGCCATGTCAGCTCCAAATACCACCAAGGGCCTTGCCACGTCAGCCCTATACCACTCCTGGTACCGCCACGTCAGCCCTAAACCCCCTGGGCCTTCTGCCACGTCAGGCCCATGGGCTTTCGGGTTCAGACCCGGCCCCCAAGCGGATCCAAACCCGGTTGGAATTCTCTATAAATACTAGACCCTCACCCACCTTTTGAGGTAAGCAATCTTTTGCCACTAAAATTCACCTAGTTATTGCTACTCTCTCACAGAGACTGACTAGATCGTCGGAGGGTCCGCCACCGGAATAAACCCCGGTGTTTCAGGACCGTCTGCAGGTACACAAGACCTCGGATCCGAACCCTCTGATCCGAGCCCAGACATCCACCTCATTCCGAGCCTCTCGCAGGTTCCGTCCGGTCAGCCAAGGGTCGTCAGACGAGCAGCTTTCTCCTTCAATACAAATCGAGTCCGAACTCACACCTGGTGCATCCACACGTCTCCCAGAAACAAACCGCATCAAATATATAGAGATATAAAGAAACCCTAGTTTGATATCTTGATACACTAGCTTTTCGATATTCCTGAAGAGATAACCATGCGATGAGAGCCATACAATCTAACTTGGAGAAGAAGTCGGACTTCAAACAAATCCCCAAGAGCAGCACTCGAACACTAACATAATTACAATCAGCATCGGAGTGATCAACTGCCCAAAGTGGCGGTTGACCGTAGTTGAACCATCACCAATCTAGTAGCTTTGGGTTGTCGACTACCCAATGTGCAGTCGACCGTCCCTTGCTCTGTTTCCATGCTACTTCTGCTCCTATTGCTTCTCATCATCCATCCAATTATCACTTCAACCTCCTTCGCTTTATCGTCTTTTTATCGAACTTAGTATACAAGGCATAAGCCCAACAACCTCCACCTTGCATTGCATACTCATGAATCCATACCTGTGTGATTTAAATCTTCTGGACTTTTTTATTCTCCTCTTGCAAACAACTTGGTTTTGTAGCTTCTTCTACTTGTTGAATCTACATCCACCTGTTTTTCTACAGTTGGTATGCCCCTTAAAGGCACAACCCAGTAGGCATTGACATGGAGGCACCACCCTCCGCACGAACTCCACCCACCTCAAGGCACTATCCACTCTCGACGATATTCAGTCGTAGTCTCACTCAGGTGATTCTAGTGACGACAAACTAGATAGTGCTTTAGGAACACAGGGCTTCAAATCACTTGTTCATAATTTTTTGTTCCCATAATGCTAGTAGAGGTTGTGCTGGACACCCATCTTTTCTTTCATCACCTTACGACGACCTTCCCAAACTGATAGAACTTCACCTTGAGCTGTGTAGCTGCAACCCCATAATTCAAGAGTTCCCAAGGATACAAGATTGTATTTCAACTAATGAATATGCATAACATTCTCTAGTGTATAACACTTTCCATCTAGAGCCTCCAACTCGATTGTTCCTTCGCCCACTACTTCACAAAACTCACCAACCACCGTTCTCATATAACGTTCTCCTGTGAACTTATAAGTAACATACATCTCCCTCTCTTAGCATATATGAGAAGAAACTCATGAATCAAGATACCAGCCAGAATACACATCTATAAAATTTGAAACAAAATTATTGTTTAAGCTATCACATGATTCAATGACACTAGATTTGACGCCTCTCTAACTCAACTACTTGTGACAAATTTTCTTGTAATGTCTAACTCCTCTGCAATAATCACAATGGATCCTACTCTTATGTGCACCTTTTCTTCCATTCAAAGTACCATCCACAACCAAGCAACTCATAGAAGTAAACACCGATTTCTGACTCTCCTTCCTAAGTGTATCCTCCTTTAAGCCCTCAATCACACCTGCTACTGAAAACTTCTCCTTGGTAGATTTCCCATCAAGCATGGTAATTATCAAGTTGGATAAATTTGGTGGGGAATATATCAAGTTTGAAGCTTTTAGAATATCTGCGTTAATCACCTTTGTTTCAGATAACTCCGTATTGTACTCCACTTTATGATCTAGAAGAGCGGTACTTTCCTTCATTGAGAAACCCATCTTCTGGTACATTTGATCTGTAATGGCGATTCTGAGTAGTTAGTTCTGAGTTTTGCCCACAGACTCGCCGCGCTTCGCTCCTCCTCTATGAGGTTGCACCTGACTTTGCTCGTCAATGACATCCGGATTAAACCCAAGACTTCTGAACAAATCTCCTCCCAATTCTTCTGCTTTATATCGATTGGTCTCTCTTTATCTCCTTCTAGGGCTAGTTTCAATCGCTCTAGAACCAATGTATCATACATATTCACTTTCTAGAGATTAAAGTTGATCTTACTGTCGAACTGCTTGATCTTTGTGATATATTATGCCATATTCTCTAAGGAACTCGAAAAAACCCATGAACCTGAACCTCTGATACTAATTGTTAGCAATTTATGCCCTATGATCATGTTCAGTTATGCGACACAATTAGTAAAAACCACTAAGCAAATGGAAGATCACATAAAACACACAAAGCAGACAATTTTGTCCCGGTTTGAACAAGCCCTAATCAGAGGGAGAAAAACTGAGATGATATTCAACTAAAGAAGATACAAGAGTTAGAACTCTCACCACAACCCTCTATCAAATCTCTTCAATGAAGTACTTTCTCTCTCTCTCTCTCTCTCTCTCTCTCTCTCTCTCTCTCTCTCTCTCGGCTCTCAAAGGCGGCCAATTACAATAATATATAGAGATATAGAGAAATCCTAGTTTGCCATCTTGATACAATAGTAGTTCGGTATTCCTGAAGAGATAACCATACATTGAGAGCCGTACAATATAACTTGGAGTAGAAGTCAGACTTCAAACGAATTCCCAAGACCCGCCCCGAACACTAGCATAACTGCCATAAGCATCATGGCAGTCGAATGCCCAAAGTGGTGGTCGACCGCAATTGACCCCTCGCCAATCCAGTAGCTTTGGGCAGTCGACTGCCCAATGTGCATCGACCATCCCTTGCTCCATTTCCATGTTGTTGGTGCTCCTATTGCTTCTCATCTTCCATCCAATCGTCGTTTCGACATCCTTCGCTTCATTCTCTTCTTATCAAACTTAGTATGCAAGACATAAACCCAACACCATCAACCCTCCTTGGTTATGCCAACACCTTAGTAAATGAACCCCCAAACTTCAAATGATCGAGTGTCCTACTTGAAGCAAAACTTGAAAGAGGAGGTGAGGAGGTGAGTGGCACATATCTTACTCCACCAAGACTTACATGGGCAACCCAACACCAATTGCTAGCATCGTCTATGATCTTCATGCCACTCCTACAAGCTCAATGAAAATTGCTACAACCACGTGACACGAGTTCAACGCCACCAAAATCTACCGTGGTTGTATATCAACTAATTCTCGAAGCTCCACCAATTATCTTCAACTCAGTGCCCTAACCTTTCATGGCTGAACCAACATCAATCAAGTTGTCCCGATTTAGTGTTTAAACTCCATGAGCTGCACTGAAATCACCCAATTTGCTCTAATTCAGTGTCCTCATCTCCATGGCTATCCTGACATCGACCAAAACCCTAATTTAATGACATAACCCTCCTTTGGTTCCGCTAACATTGAATGGTTTGACCCCTGCTAATGCACTAGCTCTCATTGGTTGCACCAACATCGATGACCAATACTTGAATCAAGGCAGAAAGAGACGATCCATGCCCCAAAACCTTTGAAATTCATGGTAAATACCATGATCCCCCAAACCTTTAGAATCTATGGTGAATACCATGACCTCCCCAACCTTTGGAATCCATTGTGAATACCATGATTCCTTCAAAGAAACACTAAAATATGTAGATCTATGGTAAGAACCACAATCCACACCCTCAAATACTCATTCTTACAAGATCCACCACGACAAAAGATCTGGCCAGCCATCCCCACATGGCACCAAATCCGACAAGCATCCCAACATTTCGCCCCTAAAGCTTTCCATTCTAATGAATGGAAGCACCACCAAGATCAAAACTCAACAATCCTAATTTTGAATTTGAAAAAATAGATTTCAAAGACAAACCCAACAAAATTTAAGATAGGAGAGCGATCACCCGTCATCGGAGGCCATTGCAAACTCAGAGGATCACCATGAGGGTGATCGGACCAGATGATAGCCCACCGGATCTAACTGGAGTCCAAATCAATTTGTAACCCCCATGTAACGCCCCTGCCCCGAGCTCGGACAATTTATAGCCCACCCATACATTTCACCCACTCGGTGTCGAAAGTCGGCTCTGATACCATTTGTAACGGTACCTGCCCCGAGCTCGGACAATTTATACAATTTATAAGATAAATTAGATACTATGTAGTACAACTGCCCACCACAGGCTGTCTCTCAAAAGTTGGTTAACCGATTAGGTGACTCTTGATCCTTGGCATTTATTGTTTATAGTATTATATTCTCTTTTTATCACCGGTATGGGATTATATTAATTCACGTTACCCTTACTTAAGTCCCGTGAGCACCTAAGGCAACAGTACTTGCCTTCTCAAACTAAATCCCGGGTGGGCCCCCCCCTCAAGCATGGTGACGTCATCACCTTCACACCAACAGCACGTTTGTGCTGTTTCTTTCTCAAATCTCAATCCGGTGGGCCACCCCCTCCATACAACATTATTTTTTTGTATAAATCCTTTCTATAGAAATCTCTATAGGCAACCCCAAATTCTATATATATATATATATATATATATATTTCAGAAATACAGGGTATTACACCCCATTCCCATAAATATGTATTTTTTGAATATTTTCTGTATTTCGATATTATAAATTCATTATTTGTTAAAATCGTTTTGGGTTTTATATTAAAGTGTTTTTCTAATAAAAAATTTATTCATTTCGAATAACGATGTGTTTTGATCTTATTTTCTAGATCTTATTGATCAATTATTTGTATTTGAGTCCAAATTATATATATAATTATTGGGTTATTTTAATAAATTGTTAAACCCGAATAATTATTTTATTGTATGATTTTATTATTTTTATAATTATTACTATTAATCGTTATCCCTTGATTATTTAATTAAAGTACATTTACCGAATTATTTTGTTTTCGTACTCGATCTGATTTTCGTGGTGAATTCTAATTTAATTTCAAACCAACTTATATTGTTTTCATTTGTATTATTTATCTATGTATTTGGATTTCAATTATTGTTCATGAAGTTCTTTGTTCTTTTGATTGAGCTTTTATTGTCGATCCTATTGTCCTCTTATTTATTGTGAGTATTTTTATTTGAACCATATTGATTTTGACCTATCTCTTAATTGAACCCTAAAACCCAATTTGATTTGTTCTTAATCCAAATCCACTTTTATTGGACCCTAAACCACTAACTCAGTACCCTAATTGTACCCTATAAATACAATCATAATGCAAATCCTAATTTTTACACACCATCAAAACCCTAGCCGCCTATTCTCTCTCCTCTCTCCTCCCTCCCCCTATTTCTCTCTCCCCGTCAAACTATTCCCGCCCAAACCCAAATCCCCTACTGTTCATCTTCTCTGACCGCTCACCCCGACCTCTGGCGACCCCCCCTTGCGCCGCTGACCCTTCGTCGGCACGCCGCCACCACTTGGCAACCCCCCTGCACCTCTTTGCCCTCCTCTGTCCTCGACATTAACAGAACACCCCAAATCCCTTGAACCCCCTTCTCCGGCGTTCCCCCGCTACTCCGGCCACCCCCTTGCGCCGCCAGCAACCCAGGCAACTCCCCCCTCCTCCTCTGCCCTCGACCATTATCCAAACCCAAAAACCACCGTTTCCCCCTGTTCCTACTCCCGATGCCTGGCGTCGTTGCCCCTCTGTTCCGGTCGACGCTGTGACCACCCAGTCGTCGCATCCCGTCGCGCCACCAACCATCCTTGACGCCCTCGTCTAGCACCGACCGTTGCTGCTGCTCTCTCTCCTATTACTGTTGTCTCTTTGTGTGCTGAGTTGCTTTGTCTCTTTGGGTGCTGTGTTGTTTTGGCTCTTTATTGCACGTATATCGCACGTGCTATATTGTGGAGTTATTGGTTCGTGAGTTCGTTGCTTCAGGATTCTCATCCCGTTATTCTGGGTTTTCGTTCTCACCGTTTATAAGGTAAGTAACTTGTATTAAATTCCTTTGCATATACAAGTACAAAATACCGCTTGTAATGTAGTTGGATTCTAGAGACAATTCGTGTGTGAAATCCCTTGTTGATGTTGTCTCTATTGTGATGATTGACCGTAGTTGCCTCACGACATATATGACATGAATTAACCTAGTGTTGACCACTTTTAATGTATATGATCATGCTACATGTGATATCTGTGCTTGATGCGTTATGCGTGATATACTTGTCGAATACTTATAAAATACCCTATACCATGTTGCTTGGACATCTAGTATACCATATTCCATGTGTATCATCCTATTGTTTCCCTATTGTTATTATCGTTCATCTCATGTCTCTAGATTGCATATTGTATTGTTGCATTAATAAAATAATTAACAAGCCGGGGTTTAAGAGTTGACTCCAGTAGTGGACAATATAGGAACTGTACTCGGATAAGGGGCTCGTGGTTTTTTATACTGTTATCTTGTGATCTTGTGTTCTTGTGATCTTGTATTCTTGTGATCTTGTGATCTTGTAGTATCTTATTGATAAATTACCATTATGGATGGAACATTGTTATCGTGCCGAGTACATGAACTATAGAGGCCACCACTAAGTCTAAAGCAAAACTGTTTGAATGTAGCAACCATGTAGTAAAAGGATGGATGCATGAAGTGCTACCTAGAAGTAATAATACAAGACTTGAATATAATCACTTGACACTAGCTACTTGATACTTGTTACTTGATTCTTGACACTCGTTACTCGTTACTTGTTTACATGATACTTGTTCACTCGATACTTATTACATGCTATTTACACTTGTTTATCTTGCCATGCTAGTTGTTATATTTTGTTATCATGCCTATTCCATGTTATTAGTTATCCTTTTTCCCATGTACTACAAGCAGCATGTAACTTGCATTGATGGACGTTTTGTTTTCTTTTCCTCTTCCTGCAATTTATTAAATTGCAGATTTTGAAAAACAGTTGCCTGTTGGAGTTAGAGAACAATCAGTCTGAAGACTACTGCTTTCTAATTGCTTATTGCTTTAATAAACTTAATGTACTGAGACTTGTTATTATTTTGGATTGGAATATTATTGTTTTGGGCTTATGTCCCGGATTTTATTATTGTTTTCAGACATTGGATTATTATTATTGTATTTGGATATTTTTATTGCTTAATTCTAAGTACTATTGTTCATGAGATTATTATATTGCCTGCGCATTTGTTCTGTATTGATTATATTGTTGAGTTAATCGGATAAACAGCTTATGGGTGACGTTAGTCATTCGCTGGGCCAATGTTACGTGTTTGTATTCTGTATTTTTGGAAAGTGGAGCGTGGCACTATTGTTCTTCCAAAATCAGTCATCTCTCACATTATCTCTCTTTGGATTTAGGGCAAAAAGAAGAAAAAAAAGGAAAAGAAAACTATAGGGGGAAAGGAGGTAGAAGCCGTTGCCGGCGAGCTCATCACCTCCCTGACCTTTTCTCACAAAAGCCACATGAAAGGGACGAGAGTTAGCAAGCACAGAGAAGCAAAAAGAGGAAGAAGGTTGGAAAACTGAAAAGGGAGGAGGGAAAGGGGTTGTGAATACTAACTTTGATTTCTTTTTAAGATATTTTTATGGATAATATGAGACATTGTTTAGTCCACCTTTTGCTAGTAAAAATATAAAAAAGAAAAATATTAAGGCATTGTTTGTAACCCTACTATATATATATATATATATATATATATATATATATATATATATATATATATATATATATATATATTGAAATCGTTCATTTTTCAATCGCATGATGCATGAGTGAATAATCTCCGAACCACTTGATTTTTTCTACACATACATCTATTAGCATGATAAATATGATGAACGGAGTGGATCTTCCATAATGGTCCCACCAAGTGAGTACAATCACTTTGTATGAGAATAATTTCCTCTTACACTATATGAGACTCACTTCTCTCTCTCTCTCTCTCTCTCTCTCTCTCTCTCTCTATATATATATATATATATATATATATATATATATATATATGGGAAAGGATCGGTTGAGCACTCCTTTAGTGCTCACCGCGTGAACACTAGGCCTTCGGGCGTTCATATCGAAAATCCGAACCGTTCACATTGATCTACACATCTAAATTAGTCTAAATATGTAAAAGCAAATCATTTGAAATTCATTTGCCCATCCATCGTGTGACTATAAAAACAATGATTTTCAGTCATACAATTTTGTAACACTTCAATGAATGGGCAAATGAATTTCAAATGATTTGATTTTACATATTTAGACTAATTTAGATGTGTAGATCAATGTGAATGGTTCGGATTTTCGATATGAACGCCCGAAGGCCTAGTGTTCACGCGGTGAGCACTAGAGGAGTGCTCAACCGATCCTTTCCCTATATATATATATATAGGGAAAGCTTCGGTTGTGCACTGGTCTGGTGCACACCGCTGTGTGCACTCGTGCTCATCCGTCCGATCTACCACGTGATCCTGATCGAGATCTAGTGGCTATTACAAGCAGTGCTCATCTCACTTATACTTAGGGTTATTTTGGTCATTTCCCTACCCAAAATCCACAAAGCAGTGCCCTCTTTCTCTGCTTTCGTTCTCACGCTCTCATTCTCTGCTCTCCTTCTCACGCCCAACCCTAATTCCCATATCGCAACCCTCTACCTCTCTCTCACTCTCTCACTCTCGCGATCGCGATCGCAATCAAAGAATCCCCACTCCAAATCCTCCAATTCGGGAACGGGACGAAACCCTAGCTCCGAATCCCCGCGCTTCCCCTTCACCACTGCTCGATCGCTTCCACTTTTCCCTTTCGAAACTCCAGATCCAGACGTAACATCATCTTGAAATGATATCAGGTATAAACTTTTTTCCTATTTTTTCGCTTCATCGAAACCCTAATTTATTCCAACATCTGTAGAAAATTCTTGAAAATTTTTCGATTATCATTTCTTTCATTTTTTTTATAATTCATGAAATTCTTTAAATAATGTAGCCGATTATAATAGTTGTAATTGTAGAAATAATGTATGTGAAGTTAATACAATGTGAAATTTCTTGAAACCCTAATTTCCTGAATAAGATCTGTGCACTTAATAAGTTGCGGTTAATTGGATGTAAAATACGGGCTATTAATTTCCCAACCCAGTTTCTTATTTTTACTGCCAATTGGTTGTGAAATATGGGCTGTTAATTGGATGCGGTTAATTGGTTGTTTGTTAACCAGTTTCTTATTTTTACGTTTGAGAAGTATTTGTAAGGAACCGAATCTTTAATTGTTCTCGACTAGTATGAAATGATGCATCCGAAAGCCTCTAGCCTTTTCGCAATTCTAGAACCGGTACTTCCTAATCCGAAATGAGAGGAGGAGCATCAAGATCGAAGAGAAAATAGAGAGAGATGGTCAGATTTAGAGTTTCGATTTGGAGCTGGAGTCGTCAGATTTGGAGCTAGGGTTTGGGGCGATTTGGGGAGCGGAGAGAGAGAGCAGACAAGAGAGAGTGAGCGGGGGGATAGAAGGAGAGGAGAGATTGAGGGAGGGGTAAAATGACCAGAATACCCCTCCATCATAAATCAGAAAGAGGGAGGAAGGGGCACCACACGATCTTCATCAAGATCATAATGGAAATCGAGTGGTGGAGGGAGAGTGCGCACGTAGAGTCTGCAAACAGGAGTGCGTAACTGAAGAGCCCCCTATATATATATATTCAATAAAAAATCTAAGTACTGTGAAATTCTTGCCTACTTTTGTGAATCTTCTTTATATTTTGAGAGATCTATAATTTGTTAAGCTGCAGAGCCAATACCATCACCTATTCCTATTCCTTTTCTCTTAATAAGTATTGCCAAAAAAAAGTATTCTATGACTTGTTGCTTCAGCTTAACAATCAAATTCTAGGAACTCTGGGTTCACGGAATGGTAGCCAACAATAGTTAAATAGAGTAAAATGTGAGTCAATAACATCCGTCCATATTTAATATGGTGGGTGTGTTAGGGTTTTGACCTCAAATACACGTGGGCATGGAGTACATGAAGTTAGAGAAGAAGAGAAGGAGACAAAGATAACATGAGAAGACAACAACAAGTAGAGAATGTAGTCTGGAGAGTTGCGGTTGACCGACCTGGGGGTGCGGTCGACCGACCCAAACTGCTGAGAGTTCTTCGAGTGTACAGGGTCCAACAGAGGAGGTGACGGTCGACCGTGTTGTCGACCGGTCGTGTCTCAGGTTTGGCTTTACACGTTGCGGTCGACCGACCTTGGGGGTGCGGTCAACCGACTTCGGTGTTTCTTGTTTTTGGGCTGACGAGTTTAAGGCCCAATAACTGCATTTGTATTTATCTTTTAGGGTTTACTTGGAGGCTATATATATGGATGTAGAATCTAGGGCTTAAATATCTGAAAAGATCCGAATAAAGAGATTTGGTGAGCCGTTATCATTGTTCAACTTCAAGAAGCGATTGTGCCGAGTGTTTCAAAGGTGAGAGAGAGAGAGAGATTGAGAGTTGTAATTTCTTTTGTAATTTTTATATTTCTTGGGGAATAATAGGTATTGGTTATCTCTGCATATTGATTGTGTTCTTGTGAGATCTTGTATATATTGTGGTGCCTTGTTCTTGGTTCATCTAAGTCTTGGTAGTTTCTATTGCTTGTGGTGTGTTTCCGCTATTCGCACTACGAGTTGTGGTAGATTCTTCAACAAAGTGGTATCAGAGCAACTAGGTTCAAGATGGCCGATAGCAAGACGAAGAACGAGAGATTCGATGGAAGTGACTTCGTGATGTGGAAAATTCAGATGATAGCGTATCTTCATCAGAAAGATCTTGATGGTCTGTTGTTTGATGAGAAGGTGTTAGGTGCAGACAAGGATGCAAAGTTCTTGGCTGATTGGAATCGTTTGGATCAGAAGGCGTTGGGGTAGATTCAGTTGGGGCTGAGTAGGAAGGCATTATTTCATATCTCGAAGGCAAAGACAACAAAGGAGGCTATGGAGATTCTCACGGATATGTATGAGAAATCGTCGGCATCTAATCAAATTCTTCATATGAAGAAATTGGTTAATATGAAGTTGAGGGAAAGGGGTTCAGTAGCAGGTCATGTGAACAATTATTGTATGGTTTACAACCAGATGGAAGTTACAGGTTTGAAGTTTTCAGAGAGGGGGCAGTCATTGTTACTTCTATTTACTTTACCTAATAGTTATGGTACGGTGGAACAAACTATTACAGGCACTATGACAGATTTGATGACTCTATAGGATGTGGTGAGTAACATTCTGAACGAGGAGGTGAGAAGGGTGAGAAATGGGGGATATCCATCATCATCTTCTAGAGATTCCGCAATGTACATTGAGAAGAGACGTAGGAGATCTAAGAGCAGTCGAAGAAGAAAGGATCAGAGTAGTTCATTTGAGAGTGGGTCTGATGACAGCGATGGGGGACATGTGCCTAAGTGTTGTTATTCTTACAAGAAGGGTCACATGATGCGCAATTGTAAGGCTTATATGAAGAAGAAGTAGGAGAAACTGAAGAGAGATACTCCAAAGGAAGCTCAAGTGGGGCTTGTTGAGGATCTATGCTTATCAGCTCGGGAAGAGTTGGGTACTCAAGATTGGTGTATTGATTCGGGAGATTCTTTTCATTGCACTCCGAGGAAAAAGGTGTTTGATGACTACGAGGAGGGTTCTTTTGGAGATGTGATCGTTGGGAATGGTCACCAGAGTTCTGTACGTGGGGTTGGTACTGTTCGTGTGAAAGCCAATGATGATCAAAGTGTTGTCTTGTGGGAGACAAGAAATGTTCCAGACTTGAAGGAAAATCTTATCTCGATTGGAAGGCTAGACAAAAAGGAGTTGTCTACTACAGTTGGTAGTGGGAAGTGGTGTATAGATACAGTTTCAAGGGTGATTACAAAAGGGAAGCGTGAGGAAATGTTGTATTTGCTTAGAGACGTGAGAGACGTTTCTTCTATAGTTGACTCTCAGTCGGAATCGAGTAGTAGGTTGTGTGGGGTGCAACCGAGTTCTTTCAGTTGTGGAGGGGAGGTTACTAATTTAGTGTGAGCTGCTGGCCATGGAAGTGATTCTAGAGGGCAAGACGTTGCTGCGGTAAGGGTACTTTGCGAATTGGCAGTCGAAGCTTCAAGTCGCTCTTGTGAGGTAGAGAGCACTGGTATCGATATACAGGGTGATGTCGATGAGGAGAACCGAATTGGGATTGTAGGGGTTGAACAGTCTGCAGATATTGTGGAGGTGTCGTCCACGGAGGTTTCTAGTGCAAAGGGTGCATTGAGAGGCTTTGAACCATGTCCGGTGTTAATGAAGATTCTGTGAGTTGGGGAGTCTTGTAACACGGAATCCGATACGGGAGGTTGTTTCTCCGGTATTCGTGCTCTATGCGATTGGTGGAGCACATCCTTCATGAGGCAATGAGGGGTGGTTGTCTTTGTCTTTGAAGCTTGCTTGATCAATCTTGAGCTTTAGAACCTTGTAGCTTTCTTGATCAATTTTTTTTGAGAGCTTCGTTTGAACACTTTGCCTTTGTGTATACATGGTATTGATACAACCTGCAATATATAAGATGTAGCACAACAACTTTGCATTGTGTAATCATCAAAACCAAGAATCAACATACAATGATCGCTAGTACTTTTATATTAGAGTTTGGACACAACAAGGACAACTCTATATAGGTGAGAGCTCGAGCATGTGAAGTTTAAGGGGTGGGTTATTATTTGTATTTATTAAGTCGTTCATAGTTTTAGCTCGTACGGGCCAGGAGCATTATATTGGTTATTGGAGATTGGAGACCACTCCCGGGAATGGTCTACAAGGTAGAGAGCCTTAAGGGTATGGATTTCAACCGCAAAGGGGTAGATGTAGGTGTAGAATGGGGCTTAGTAATTTTACCGAAGCCTCTATATGGTGGTAGGATTTGGCCATTTGGCTTTGGACCTGAGGATTGGTCAATAGGGGATTGACATCCTCTGTGGTGGTATGTTTGATAATGGTTCCTAGAATATATTCGGGAATGTATGGTCGGTATCAAGAGATACCAGTCACTGTATCATGAGTAACAGATTTTGGGCAGTTTTGGCTTTGGACTTTGGGCGCGACCGATCATGGCGACAGAGAACTAAATGGTGGAGAGGTACTAGGGCCGGTTATGCATGACTGAGAGGGGGTCACCGATTATGAACATATTTAGGGGGCGGTCGGCAAATCGTTATATGTTCGATAGTTCAAGTGATTATAAGGGGATCATCCATGCGTTATATGATTGTAAGGGAATAACCAGTGTATTATATGATTGTAAGGGAATAACTCATGTATTATGTAATTGTAAGAGAATCACCCATATTATATGATGGTAAGGGAATTTCCCATGTTTTCAGCATTACGATGACCTGTAACGCCTCGATTTTCATACACTGAAAACTCGTGATAAACCTCGTACGACATGAGGTGATTAGGATCATGATAAACCTCGTACGACATGGCCTATGATCATCACTACTATACAATCCACGCTCACATAAATCTTAGCCCAATTAATCCTAACAGTAAGATATATATTCGAGACAACTCTACCCACCATTTTGAAAAACTAAAAGCCCGGATGCTTCCTTCCTTTCTTCATAAACAAACACAAAGTGATAAGATAAGAACTACTCTATTATTTAGGAGTGCTATTGTCACATCCCTTGCTTAAAAAAATATGGACCCAGAATTGATGATACAAGTACCCATCTCCAGCTGTAGTCTCTCTGTAACCAAATGCATGGATACTAAAATCAAAAGAATCAATCAAAAGAATGAATGAAAGCAGCCACTACATTTAGTCACCAAATCCAAATTCTCCACCAAAATTGTATCCTTTTGATAAAATACAAAAAAGCTAGTCAATTTATCCTTTACTTCACTCAATTCAAGTTCCATACGTTCAAACTAGATAATCACCCTATAATTTTCCTATATATCCTTGCATGCACCTCCATCTCTCGATCTGTCTATAAATACAGACCGAGGAATTCACATTCAACCAATATATTGCATTAATATTGATTATACTGCAAGGGTCTTCTTAATATTATGGCTTCATCAAGAATTTTGCTTGCATCTTTGCTCTTGTTTGTGCTAGTTATCTATGGAGTTGAGTCCCACCAACTGCTTGAATCCGACAAGGTATAATTTCTCAACCCATCTCAAAAACTTCAAAATTTTGCTTTAATGATAGACATATAGTATATATATCACATGCCTACAAAGTGACTATTAAAACTGTCTAGATTTTCGGTTTCCCCTCACACTCATCCTATATATAAAACGTGCATGTTTGAATATAAATATAAATGACTGCACCATGTCGTCACACATGGTTAACATACTCTTTTTAGAGTTATAATGTCTAGAAATAATTTTTGTCGTAATACAGTACCTTCGTCACTCTTGAATTCTAATAGAAGACACTTAATTGTATGCAGCAATCGGAGGAAGCATTAATGAAAGAACATCTTGTTAAACAATCTGCGGCTACCACTGGTATAAGTAAGTCGCGTTGTACGTGTCTATCTACCATTCAACTAATAAATTCCGCTGTATAAACATGTCGGCTAACAAACGGTTATCTTTTTCTAGACTGCGGAGGACTGTGTGCATACCGATGCAGCAAGTCGTCGAGGCCCAACCTATGCAAGAGGGCTTGCGGGACTTGCTGTGCACGGTGCAACTGTGTGCCACCAGGGACTTACGGAAACTACGACAGCTGCGCATGCTACGCTACCATGACCACCCATGGTGGTGCCCGTAAGTGCCCGTGATTGAGAAGACAGAGTACATGGAGATCAACAAGTGTTCTATCTTTATGTGTAGGTGTTATACGATAAGAGTTGCGGATGTTCGTTGTACAATGTTGTAAGAAGTGTTATAGTTGTATAATAAGGAAATTCCAAGATGGTTTTTTGTTTTAATTTATAGTCTTGTATTTGATGGGAAACAGAGTACATAGGCTTGTTAGCATGTATGATGCTCTGATAATAAGTGTATTAAATATATAGATTACGTTTTTGCTGTTAAAATTGTTGAAACTGATCTCACCTTTATTTATACCTTATTGTTCTTTAATATAAATCTATATCCTTCAAAACCTGACAACAATTTGAACTATTATTGTATTACTAGGGTCAGGGACGAAGCCAGAAACTTTTCGCAGGGAGCGTGGCTAACAACAAATTCATAAATTGTTCTACTGGCCAAAAAATCAAAAACAAATAATAGATATCATTTTGCATTGATCATCTATAAATTAAACGTGGGAGTGAGACCAAGTAATAAATTGCAGATTTTGAGGGAGGTGGATGCTATTTTGAATATAATTGGGGTGTTTTGTAGAAATATTGAGGAGCTAAAAGAGTGAAATTTTAAAAAAGTAGGGGGTTTTCTGCATAAATTAATGGTGAGAGTGAGATCAAATAATAAATTGTAGATTTTGAGGGAGGTAGATACTATTTATATAATATGGGGTTTTGAAGACTTATTGAGTGGGGCTAAAAAGATAAAAATTTTAAAATATAGGGGGGATTCTGCAAAACTGGGGGTGCATTTTGCACCCCCTTGCCCATACATGGCTCCGTCCATGACTAGGATTATTTCACATGGTACCAGAGCCGTCATAGTTTATATTTCAACCCGTCACGGTATCACATATCTTCATTGTATTAGTAAAAAGACTGTTGTTGTGCAAAGACTCCTTATAAGGTAGACAGTACTTAGCTTGAGAGGATGTGTTAGAATATAAATTTAAACCCAGTAAAGTGGAGAGTTGTTGTTTTCACTACTATTTCTTGATGATAAATTTAAAACCTTGACTTCACGAGTAAAGCGGAGAGTTGTTGATTTCACTACCCTCTTGATGATAAATTTAAAACCTTGATTTCACGACTATCTCTTTGTGGTAAGTTATGGAACTATTAAGTCCTTCAAAAAACTGCACTTCATTTTCTGGCTTTAGCGATGCTCATGCCATTGCCATGTCACTGATTGCAAGCCTAAAACTTCACTGAAACTCAAAGAAACAAGATATAGTCACATGCTTGTTGGGGTTTATGTCTCACATTCTCCTCCAATTGGCTTGAGAATTAATTTAACAATAGTTTTCATTGGCTTAAACAGAAACATCATGGTTACTAGATTTATGCAATAATCAATCTGATATATCATTAGCTAATCATATGATATATACAATGTTCACTGTATACAATACATTTCTAAAAAGACCTAAATAAACACAGATTGAGTCAGGGGTAGGAGAATTTTAATTAAATGAATAGATGGTTGAATTAGATGAGGCCCTCTGTAGAGAATTTTCTATTCTGAGTTATATACGGTTATAAATCATCTGCCAAATGTCTAGTTAGATTAGTGAGCCAAAAGTAAGAATCTTTAGTGCAACAAGTGATATCAGAGTTTACAGTGAAGATTTCTAATAAATATTCTTACTTCTTAGACTGATGTGAGATGTCAACGAAGTCGGTTGTGTTTTGAAGTGCCCAAGAGATAACTTAAAAAGAGAAGAGTAGAGCCGAAGCAAGGAAGGTATCAATTGCAGTCCAGCTTTGGGCTAGCTGGATCACTACCAACCTTTAACAAAACGATTTTTTCCCCCAAATAGACCACTTTTTGAAACTAATGCCTAAAATATACCACTTTCAAAACTAATTTTAAAAATAGACCACTCGTAGTTCCCCAACTGCGGTCTCTGTTATTTTTAGGCCTGTAGCCTCTATATAACACATTTTTACTAGGAAATATTTGTCTAAGCCTCAAATTCACTTTAGGCCAAATATGAAATGAACTAAGGTTGAAGTTTCCAACTGCGACCTTTGTTATTTTTAGGCCGCAGTTGGGAACTGCGGCCTCTATTTAACACATTTTTACTTGAAAAAATTTGTTTAAGTCTTAAAGTCATTTTAGGTCAAATATGAAACGAACTAAGGTCGCAGTTCCCAACTGCAACCTCCGTTATTTGTAGGCCGATGTAATACATTTTTACCTAGAAAATTTTGTCTATGTCTCAAAGTCATTTTAGGCCAAATATGAAATGAACTAAAGCTGCAGTTGGCGGCCTCTGTTATTTTTACTTAGAAAAATTGTATAAATCTCAAATTCACTTTAGACCAAATATGAAATGAACTAAGACCGTAATTGGGAACGGCAGCATCGAAAAAACACATTTTTGAAGATACCACAGTTTCCAACTGCGGCTTCAAAATCGAGCAGGCCGCAGTTTCCAACTGCGAGTGGTCTATTTTCGAAATTAGTTTGGAAAGTGATCTATTTTGAAAATTAGTTTTAAAAGGTGGTCTAATTTGGGAAAAAATCTCACAAAACTAATAAAGAAAAGGACGAGGTAGGGAAAAGCACATAAAAAGGAGGTGATATGAGGGCTGACGTCATGAAGTCCGCCGCCTAGAAGGAGGAGGCCATGGAGACGGTGTTGATGGAATATATTGTTGGTAAATTATTCATTGCTCTATATGACTCAAAAGAGATAATTCATTTTGGAAAGGAGGATCTAATTTAATTTAATCATCTATCAATCTAATTGTTTTTTAATGTGGTACTATTATTAACCTCAACAATCTCCACCTTGACTTGAATCCGAGAGAGCAACTATTGAGACAGATTTTGGAGAACTTCAGAGATTCATAGTCTTCACCTTAGAGTATATTTCATGTGTCTCCACCAATAATTGACTTGACACAATATCGTTTGCACACACGACGACTCAATAATATCCCCACATAAGTACAGTATATGTTTACCATGGAATCTCATACCACTTTATAGTGCCTACAAAAACCTGATACACCAATAACAAGATTCCATACAAATGCAAGATATCACAAATACAAGAATAAAACGATATGCAAAGGTAACCAATACTTCTTACTTTAAAAGTGCAAAGATACAAGCTTACTAGTAATATTTACTAAAAAAGTACAAAGACACAAGCTTTTTCCACAAAATTTTCTAGCCCAAAATCTCTCAAATTAAAATAGAGAACTCTCTCCAATCTCTCACTTTGTCTTTGACGACACTCGGCATTAGAAGTTAAAGAAACCCTATGATTTAGATCTATATTTGTCACGCCTCGCTTCCCAAAAAGAATACGAAATACAGATACGCGACTCAACCCAGCGAATGATTTGCATCATCCATAAGCTATTCAGGAATCTTTACAACATCTCACAATATAATCAGAGTCGGAAACAAAAGAGTCAACCACGCATGCATAATTGAATTAATAAACCAACATAATTTACTTGAAACAAAACACATTAAGCTCAAATAAACCAGAATCTGGGCAAGACAAATATCCTGGGTCACATCGCCCAAATACAAAGTAATCATCCAAGTACTCAAAATACATTATTCAAAGCAACAATAATAACAATACTAATAAGCAAGAAATCCAGCACTAATATCTCATTTTGCCAATGCTGTCGGGCAGCTGACCATCCTGATCTGCAATTAATAATTGCAGGAGAAGGAAAGAGAAAACAAGTACCTGTCAATACAAGTTACGGACCACTTATAATGTAGGATACAAGTACATGGAATGATCAAATCTAAAATAACAGCGGAAATAAACATAGCATGGTATAATGCATCAACAGTAATAACTAGCATGAATCAGTAAAACAAAATCAACTAATATGGAATACTAACAGTACAATGAATGTGTCAAGTATAGTGTCATATGGCAACTAACAGTGTCCAGTAACAGTAAGCTCGGTATATCAGTGTAACAGTATAACAGTATCAGTCCAACAGTATCAGTTTAACAGTATCAGTTTAACAGTATCAGTCTTATGTTCTTACAGTCTTGTGTGTATTACTAGCTAGGTAGTACTTGATGCGCCCTAAAATATAACACATAGTTGCTACAACAAATAGTTCCGCTTTTAGATTTCATAGTGGATCATAATGGGGCAGTGTACTCAGGTATCAGTAACAGTAGCAGTAGCAGTAGCAGTAGCAGTAGCAGTAGCAGTAAAAGTAACCGTAATAGTAGCAGTAAAAGTAACAGTAACAGTAACAGTATGAAACACTAGTTCCCTTCCAAGTACATGTTTCCATATTTTCTACTACTAGATCTTTCCTTAAGAAACCCCGGCTTAATCATTTTTATTATGGTTATTAACAGACATGATAGTGCATGAAATAATGTCAAACTAACATGGTACAATCAGTATTAGGTTCAGAAAAATAAATAAACATGCATAGATGATATACGGTCACATAACGAGCAAAACAGTGTATGTTCATATTCAGGACAGCATGACAGTACAGTACTAAAACAGTAATTTCCGTTACTACAAAAATCCAAATCAGAATCCGTCAAAGAATCTGGAAAATAGACTTCCACACGATTCCATTGATTATAAATAAGCCATATAGTATTTCACAAAATTATAACTCAAAACTGATTTGAATCCAGAAAATATGTTCAGCCAGAAATTAGTAAATCGTATTCAATGATAGGAAAACCTCATTAAAACTCCTCAAATAAATCCAAGAAAAATCTGGGGTAATCCACTATATGTCTAGTATCAGAATATAAAGTTTCATAATATTCCAGTAAAATTAGTTCAGTCAACAAAAATAAGAAAACATCAAGAAATGATAGTTTGGCAAATCTGGAATTCCCAACACTGCTGTACAAAAACTGTAATATCTCGCAAACCGTGAAACGAAATCGAAATCCGTCAAAGGGAGAGAAAAATAGACAAAATAATCTAACTTTCATATTTAATAAATATTTTCCATACAGTAAAAGGAAATAGGGTGAAAATACGATTCTTTACAGAACAGCGAGCAAAATACAGCAAGTATAGCTTTCATAAACAAGCATGGAACGACAAATAAATCTCATCAATAAAATGCACCAAAATTCTTGGTAATCCCTAGATAGGTATAGAAATACTGTGAAAAGTTTCAGAACAAAATAATTTGTTTAGGACTAGTATCAAAATAGTTTAATCATCAAAATCATTAAGAACGAAATCTAGAAATAAAATACACCTCTGTAGTAAAACAGCCGTAACTCACTCATACGAAAACGAAATCGATCAAGGTCAGCGAGTTTGGAAAGAAGACAGATTTCTCTACAATTCATATCTAATACAAAAATTAAGAATTCTGATCTTAATAGGGTCTAAACTATAAATCAAAACTGATCAACGAAAAATATAGATTTTCTCTTGAAAACAAAACCAACGTAAACCACACGAAACTCGTTTCAATCACAATCAAACATGGTATAGAGCCTACTAGGTTTCCAAACATCATGAAATAGAGTTCATAATATATTCACAACCATCATATCACATGGATCTCATCAAACACATAATTCACCTAATTATCTCACATATATGAAAAGATCAAGAACGGTTAAACCTAGTTATTTTCATGTCGATTTTTGTGTCGTGAGACAACTATGGTCAAATAGAACTATAGAGACAAAACCCATCAAAAATAACACACACGAGTTGTCTCTAAAACCCAACTATACTATAAGCGGTATTTTTGACTTGTATCATACAAAGAAATTGGAGTAAAAGTTACTTGCCTTAACCGATGATGAAAACGAATACCAAGAATAACGGAAACGGATTCCCGGGCAACGTACACAACGATCGAACAAATCCCACGAACCAAACCAATCACATGTGCAAACTACGTGCACGTGTCAACTCAAACAAACGAGAAGAGAGAGAGGTCGGGAGACTCGGCGGCGATGACTGTGGCTACCGCAGTCGGCGAGGGATGATTGGAGGGACGACGACGGCGGAAGCGGCGCTGGCTTTGGCTGGCATCGTTGCTGCTGTTGCTGTCGATTGGTGCCGAAATAGAGCAGGGAGAGGGAAAGATCAACGGAGAGAGATACGGGAAGATGGAGCTCGGGATGGGGGTGATCGGCGATGAGGGTAAAGGTCGGCAATGGGGCAATGGGTTCAAGGTGAAAGTGGGTTTCGGCAATGGTTGAAGGTGGAGGTAGGAGGTGAAGGTTGCACAGGGTTGGGTTTTCGGCAGTAATGGGGTTTGGGGTTCGGGGTTGCACAGTGGTAGGGAGGGGCTAGGGTTTTCGGTAGGGAGTAGAGAAAGAGAGATGGGTTTTTATAGGGTTTGATATTAGGGTTTGGAGATTGGGTATTGGGTTAATGGGTTTATTAGGAGTAGTAGTAGGAGATGGTTATTAGGATTAATAGGATTTGGTAATCAATTGGGTTTAGGGATAATCATGAGGATCTAAGTTTAAATTGCAAATATGATTATCAACAATAGGTTTAGGCAAAAGAAATCGCGAGCACCCAAAACACGAGCCAAACAATAGAACAGAATCCAATAAAGAGAAAAACAACAATCGATGAAAAACGAAGCAAGGACAGACAAACAAATCAAACACAAGGAGCTCAAAATAAAATAAAATGAATATATATTGAAAACAACTCCAATATACGGTCCAAGAAAAATATAAGAGAGTACAAATACTCAAGAAGAAGAAAAATACATCAAAAATACGAAAAACGAAAAACAGGGGTTACAATCCTACCCACCTAACAAAAAGAATTTCGTCCTCGAAATTCAAAAAGAAGATACATAGGGTAACCCCAAAAGAAAGAAACAAAACAAAACAAAAAGCTACTCAAACAAATGAGGAAACTTTTGCTGAATCTCCTCCTCCAGCTCCCAAGTCGACTCACTGGGCGAGTGAGGATTCCAAGCAACACGAACCAACTTGATGACCTTTTTCTTAAGCACTTTCTCTCGCCGATCCACAATAGCAACTGGCGGAATCTCACAAGTCAAATCCGGCCGCACAGTCAACTCAGAGTAGTCGATCGCATGACTCTCATCGCGGATATATCTCCTGAGTTGTAAGGCATGGAAAATATCGTGCAATCCTGATAACGTTGGCGGCAAAGCAAGACGATAGGCCACCCTGCCTACTCGCTCCAAAATCTCAAACGGTCCAATAAACCTAGGGCTAAGCTTGCCCCCACCACCGAACCGAATAACACCACACCATGGAAATACCTTAAGGAAAATATGGTCACCTCCAACAAACTCCAAAGCCCTCCGATGGACATCAGCCAACCACCTCTGCCTATCCTGAGCTGCCTGAAGATGCTTTCTGATCTGAGTCACAACATCAAATGTCCTAGTGATCAACTCCGGACCTAACAACTACCTCTCACCAATGTCATCCCAGCACACCGGTGATCTGCATTTACGTCCATAAAGTGCTCGAACGGTGCAGCTTTAAGACTGGCTTGAAAGCTGTTATTGTACGAGAACTCTACGAGATGCAAATGGTCCTCCCAAGATCCACCAAACTACAACATACAGGATCGCAACATGTCCTCAAGAATCTGAATAGTCCGCTCTGACTGTCCATTAGTCTGGGGATGAAAAGTTTTACTGAACTTCAACTTACTCCCCAAGCTAGCCTGAAGACTCTCCCAAAACTGAGATCTGAATCTCGTATCCCTGTCGGATATAATACTGACTAGAACCCCATGAAGCTTGACAAACTCTTGCATGTACTTCTCAGCAACGCTCTCAGTAGACTGACCGACATGAAAAGGAATGAAGTGAGTACTCTTCATCAAACGGTCGACAATCACCCAAACAGCATTGTAACCCTTAGGACTCCTCGGCAAAGCGGTCACAAAATCCATGGTGATATGCTCCCACTTCCACTTCGAAATACGAAGCGGTTGAAGAAGTCCAGCGGTTCTCTAATGCTCTGCTTTAACCTACTGATAGATCAAACACTGAGCAACAAACCGAGCTACAGCCCTTTTCATACCATGCCACCAGAAATGAAGCTTCAAATCTCAATACATCTTAGTACCGCCAGGATGGATAGAATACGAGGACTGATGAGCTTCCTCAAGCAACCTCTGACAAACTTCATCCTTAGGGACACACAATCGGGAACCAAAACGAAGTGAACCATCAGCATGAATAAACATGTTCGTTCTGGACCCAGACTCAACCTCAGCTTGAAAACCTTGCAACTGCGCATCACCAGCCTGAGCCTTCTTGATCTGATCAACAAGAAAAGACTGAAGCTGGAGTGCAAGACAACTCCGAACAGAACTCGGCAACAAAACTTCCAAATCCAACCTCCTCATCTGCTCAATGAGATCACTCTACGGAGTAAGAACCATAACTGCCGGTCTCCTGCTCAATGCATCTGGCACCAAGTTTGCTTTACCAGGATGGTATTGCAAACTGATATCATAATCGGCCATAAGCTCCAACCATCGCCTTTGCCTCATATTTAATTTCTTCTGGGTGAAAACTTACTTGAGACTTTTGTGGTCTGTAAAGATCTCCACGCGGTCTCCAAGTAAATAATGTCTCCACAGCTTCAAATCATAGATCACTGCCGCTAACTCCAAGTCATGAGTAGGATAGTTCTTTTCATGCGGCCTCAACTATCTCGATCCATACGCAACGACACGACCCTTCTGCATAAGAACTGCTCCAAGACCCTTACCAGAAGCATCACAGTGAATTACAAATCCGCCTGAACCATCTAGAATAGTCAACACAGGCGCTGACGTCAATCTGTTCTTCAACTCAACAAAAGTCTCATTGCACTCACCAGACCAACAAAACTTCTGATCCATTCTTGTCAGTTTAGTTAACAGGCCTGCAATCTTCGAAAAATCTTCAACGAATTTTCGATAATAGCAAGCCAAACCGAGAAAACTCCGTACTTCGGAAACTAACTTAGGAATAGGCCAATCCTTCACAGCCTCAACCTTGGCTGGATCCACAGAAAGACCATCACCAGAAATAATGTGCCCCAAGAAAGAAACCTTGTCGAGTCAAAACTCGTACTTGCTGAGTTTTCCATAGAGCTGATTCTCTCTCAAAGTCTGCAGAACCATTCTAAGATGCTCGGTATGATCTTCCTGATTCCGAGAATATACCAGAATATCATCAATGAAGACCACCACAAATCTATCCAAGAACTTAGAGAAGACCCAGTTCATAAGACTCATGAATACAGCTGGCGCATTAGTGACCTCGAATGGCATCACAAGATATACATAATGCCCGATGCAGTCTTCTGTATATCAGCAGCCTTCACCTTGACTTGGTGAGACCCAGAACGAAGATCCAACTTCGAGAAAATAGCAGCCCCATTCAACTGGTTGAACAAATCATCGATCCTGGGCAAAGGATACCGGTTCTTCACAGTAACACTGTTTAGTTCCTGATAATCCACACACAGTTGACGACTACCATCCTTCTTGTTGACAAAAAGGACCGGAGCACCCCAAGGCGAAACACTTGGTCTGATGAAACCCAAATCAAGAAGCTCCTGAATCTGCACCTTAAGCTCTGCTAGCTCAACTGGTGCCATCCTGTAGGGACTCTTCGATATCGTTGTCGTTCTAAGCTGAACATCAATACCGAACTCCACTTCCCTATCAGGGGGTAAGTCAGGAACTCATCTGGAAAAACATCCAAGAAATCCCGAACGACTAGAGGTGCAGCCTCACAGCCTGAGTGCAACTCCATCGCACAATCCACATGTACAACTGTAGTCTTTGCTCAGCCAAGGAAAGACTCCCCGGTATGGAACTCAAATTCTGCTCGATCTGGAATGCTGAAAACAACTTTCTTAGCACGGCAATCAATAATGGCATAGGCTACACCCAACCAATCCATACCCAGAATAACGTCGAATCCTGAATTCCCAATGATAATCAGGTTGGCTTTAAAATCTGCATCCCCAATAACAATGGAACATTGCCTGCACTCACGGGAACAAATAACAACACCACCACCTGTCAAAATGTTCCAAGCCTCAGACATGTTGCTGCAATCCAACTGATGGCGAGCGACAAATTGTGAGGAGACAAAAGAATGGGTTGCCCAAGAATCAAAGAGAACACGAGCAAAAAAAGAGAAAACAAGGACGACACCTAAGGGAGCAAAAGACAAGGAGAAAGAAAAAAAT
Organism: Hemerocallis citrina; assembly: GCA_017893485.1. Lineage (NCBI taxonomy): Eukaryota > Viridiplantae > Streptophyta > Magnoliopsida > Asparagales > Asphodelaceae > Hemerocallis > Hemerocallis citrina. The sequence continues at coordinate 1,998,353 of JACEHZ010000471.1, read as the reverse complement.
AGACAATCAAGGGTAAGGGAAACAACAATGCAGAAAGATAACGGAAAGAAAGCAAAACAAGACCAAAAGAAGAAACAAAGGGAAAGCAAAACAACAACAACAAAACAAAAAGGAAAAAGATACCTGCCATAACTCCTTCAGCTGTCTCAGCATCAGCAGCAGTCAAGTTGAAAGCCTGACCTTCCCTCAGAACAACGGTCCTCTGATCGACAATCTGATGCTAAGGAGGAAGCGAAGGCCTAACTGGACCACGAGCTGGGCCTGCTTACTGAACAGGACCTTGGCTGGAAGAGCCACCTGCTGCTGCTGCGGACAATCGCGTACTGAATGATCAGCAGTGCCACACCTAAAGCACCGGCAGTTGACGCGCCAATAATTCTTATGCTCATGCCCAGACATCTGACAGAAGTCAGAAAAACCACCCTTCTGGAAACCAGCAGAAGGATACGGAGCTGCCCTAACCGGAGGGGTTTGGACAGGCCTCCGAATAGGACCACCAGAAGGTCTAGCAGCAGGATGTAGAATAGTCCATGGAGAAGGAACCAAACCACCACGAGCTTGCTCCTGAGCTCGAGCTGCCTCATGAGCTTCAGCATAAGTACACAAACGGAGATAGACAAGATGCCTCTTGATATCCTGCTCAAGCCCATTTATGAATCTACGAGCCCTATCCTCTTCGGTAGCCACAAGAACGACAGATTAGCAGCTAAGTCTAGTAAACTCAGCTGGGTACTCATCTACTGACCTGGAACCTTATTTCAAGAAGTCCATGTTACAACATTATTAGAACAATTATGTAACAAAATCCCAAAATAGAATAATGACTTAACCTGTTTTAGGGCCAGAAATTGTTGTTCCATCTCAACTCGAGTACTACTGGGGAAGAACTTCTCCAAGAATCCCTGAGTGAAAGTAGTCCAAGCAATAGGCCTCTCAAGTCGCTCGGACTCGGCCATCCACCAAATATGAGCCAAATCCACCAGCTGGATGGAAACCACGTCCACCCTATCAGCCTCGGCAACACGTGCCACCAAGAGCAAGCGCTCGGTCCGGATCAACCACTGTTCAGCCTCCAAAGGCGTCTAAGTGCTGGAAAAACGGTCGGGATGCAGCCTCATAAAATCTGTAACTGTTTCCAGATGAGGCAGAAGATTTGCCTGCACAGGCACAACGGGAGGCGGAACCCGGGCAGCTTTAAAAGCAGCCATCACTAAATCGCTGTGGTTTTGCTACTGATTGATCAGCCGCTCAAGCACAGCAGTGACAGCCTCAATCAGATCAGGCTGGGAAGAATTCCCACGAGCCATAGTCGCACAAAAATCAAAACAATTAGCATCCAGAATCAAAGTTGATAATAATTCATTTACGTATGCATGGTTGGTGAAATATTGAGCCGATCTCAGTTCGAGCCAAACTTGTCTAATATATTAGGCAACTAATACATTAGCCAAACTTGGGCTCTGATACCACTAAAAGCCTTGTCACGCACCGCTTCACAAAAAGAATACGGAATACGGATACGCGACTCAACCCAGCGAATGATTTGCATCATCCATAAGCTGTTCAGGAATCTTTACAACATCTCAAAATATAATCAGAGTCGGAAGCAAAAGAGTCAACCACACATGCATAATTGAATTAATTAAACCAACAGAATTTACTTGAAACAAAACACATTAAGCTCAAATAAACCAGAATCTGGGCAAGACAAATATCCTGGGTCACATCGCCCAAATACAAAGTAATCATCCAAGTACTCAAAATACATTATTCAAAGCAACAATAATAGCAATACTAATAAGCAAGAAATCCAGCACTAATATCTTATTTAGACAATGTCGTCGGGCAGCTGACCATCCTGATCTGCAATTAATAATTGCAGGAGAAGGAAAGAGAAAATAAGTACCCGTCAATGTAAGTTACGGGCCACTTATAATGTAGGATACAAGTACATGGAATGATCAAATGTAAAATAACAGTAGAAATAAACATAGCATGGTATAATGCATCAACAGTATTAACTAGCATGAATCAGTAAAACAAAATTAACTAGCATGGAATACTAACAGTACAATGAATGTGTCAAGTATAGTGTCATATGGCAACTAACAGTGTCCCCAGTAAAAGTAAGCTCAGTATATCAGTGTAATAGTATAACAATATCAGTCCAACAATATCAGTCTAACAGAATCAGTCTTATGTTCTTACAGTCTTGTGTGTATTACTAGCTAGGTAGCACTTCATGTGCCCCAAAATATAACACATGGTTGCTACAACAAATAGTTCCGTTTTTAAATTTCATAGTGGACCATAATGGAGCAGTGTACTCAAATATCAGTAACAGTAGCAGTAGCAGTAAAAGTAACAGTAACAGTAACAGTATGAAACACTAGTTCCCTTCCAAGTACATGTTTCTATATTTTCCACTACTAGATCTTTCCGTAGGAAACCCCAGCTTAATCACTTTTATTATGGTTATTAACAGACATGATAGTATATGAAATAGTGTCAGACTAACATGTTACAATCAGTATTAGGTTCAGGGAAATAAATAAACATGCATATATGATATACGGTCACATAACGAGCAAAACAGTGTATGTTCATATTCAGGACAGCATGACAGTACAGTACTAAAACAGTGATTCCCGTTACTACAGAAATCCAATCTGTCAAAGAATCTGAAAAATAGACTTCCACACGAATCCAGTGATTATATATAAGCCTTATAGTATTTAAAAAAAATCATAAATCAAAACTGATTTGAATCCAGAAAATACGTTCAGCCAGAAATCAGTAAATCATATTCAATGATAGGAAAACAGCATTAAAACTCCTCAAATAAATCCAGGAAAAATCTGAGATAATCCCCTATATGTCTAGTATCATAATATAAAGTTTCATAATATTCCAGTAAAATTAGTTCAGTCAACAAAAATCAGAAAACATCAAGAAACGATAGTTTGGCAAATCTGGAATTCCCAACAATGTTGTACGAAAACTGTAATATCTCGCAAACCGTGAAACGAAATCCAAATCCGTCAAAAGGAGATAAAAATAGACAAAATAAAGTAACTTTCATATTTCATAATATTTTCCATATAGTAAAAGAAAATATGGTGAAAATACGATTCTTTACAGAACAGCGAGCAAAATACAGCAAGTATAGCTTTCATAAACAAGCATGGAACGGCGAATAAAACTAATCAATAAAATCCACTAAAATTCTGGGTAATCCCTAGATAGGTATAGAAATACTGTACAAAGTTTCAGATCGAAATAATATGTTTAGGACTAGTATCAAAATAGTTTAATCATCAAAATCATCAAGAACGAAATCTGGAAATAAAATACACATATGTAGTAAAACAGCCATAACTCACTCATACGAAAACGAAATCGATCAAGGTTAGAGATTTTGGAAAGAAAACAGATTTATCTACTATTCATATCTAATACAAAAATTAACAATTCTGACCTTAATAGGGTCTAAAATACAAATCAAAACTGATCAACAAAAAATACAGATTTTCTCTTGAAAATAAAACCAACATAAACCACACGAAACTCGTTCCAATCACAATCAAATATGGTATAGAGTCTACTAGGTGTCCAAACATCATGAAATAGATTACATAACATATTCACAACCATCATATTATATGGATCTCATCAAACACATAATTCACCTAATTATCTCACATATATGAATAGATCAAGAACGGTCAAACCTAGTTGTTTTCATGTCGATTTTTGTGTCGTGAGACAACTATGGTCAAATAGCACTATAGAGACAAAACCCATCAAAAATAACAAACACAAGTTGTCTCTAGAACCCAACTACACTATAAGCGGTATTTTTGACTTGTATCATACAAAGGAATTGGAATATAAGTTACTTGCCTTAATCGAAGACGAAAATGAATACCAAGAATAACGGGAACGGTTTCCCGGACAACGAACACAACGAAAGAACGAATCCCCCGAACAAAACCACGAACCAAAGCAATCACATGTAAAAACTACGTGCACGTGCCAACTCAAACAAATGAGAAAGAGAGAGAGAGAGAGAGGTCGGGAGACTCGGCAGCGATGACTGCGGCTACCGCAGTCGGCGAGGGACGATTGGAGGGACGACGGTGGCGGCGGCAGCACTGGCTTTGGCTGGCATCGCTGCTGCTGTTGCTGTCGATCGGCGCCGAAATAGAGCAGGGAGAGGGAGAGATCAACAGAGAGAGAGACGGGAAGATGGAGCTCAGGCTGGGGGTGATCGGCGATAAGGGTAAAGGTCGGCAATGGGGCAATGGGTTCAAGGTGCAGGTGGGTTTCGGCAATGGTTGAAGGTGGATGTAGGAGGTGAGGGTTGCACAGGGTTGGGTTTTCGACAGTAATGGGGTTTAGGGGTTCGGGGTTGCACAGTGGTAGGGAGGGGCTAGGGTTTTCGGTAGAGGGAAGAGAAAGAGAGATGGGTTTTTATAGGGTTTGATATTAGGGTTTGGAGATATTGGGTATTGGGTTAATGGTTTTATTAGGAGTAGTAGTAGGAGATGGTTATTAGGATTAATTTGATTTGGTAATCAAGTGGGTTTAGGGATAATCATGAGGATCTAAGTTCAAATTGCAAATAGGATTATCAACAATAGGTTTAGGCAAAAGAAATCGCGAGCACCCAAAACACGAGCCAAACAATAGAATAGAATCCAATAAAGAGAAAAACAACAATTGATGAAGAACGAAGCAAGGACAAACAAACAAATCAAACACAAGGAGCTAAAAATAAAATAAAATGAATATATATTGAAAACAACTCCAATATACGGTCCAAAAAAAATATAAGAGAGTACAAATACTCAAGAAGAAGAAAAATACATCAAAAATACGAAAAACGAAAAACAGGGGTTACAATATTTATAGCCACAATTAAACCCTAAAAGATAAACACAAAGTAGGCACAAAGTGATCCAAACTAGCGACCCGCTAATGTAACATGCGCATAGTTGTTGTCGACTGCATAAGAGGGCGGTCAGCTGCAATGAGACTCAAGCAAGTCAGATAGCATCTCGGTCACCTGCTCTTCTCGACGGTCGACTATACTCTCAGCAGGTCTGATAGTCAACTGCAACCTACTATGTTGCTGCTCCTTCTTGCTGTTGTGCTTTTGTCACTTGCCACTTTGTGTCTTCTCATTCTTCAAACCCTTGTGCTCGTGTATTTGATCCATAAACCCTAATACGATGGAGATTTGCCATCCCATCGATCCGCAGTTCCGACAACAACCGTAGGAGAGGCAGCATGAAGAACGACAGAAGATGAGAGATGTGGCCTACAAGGGGAGCCCCTTTCACGACCGCCATGTGAAAGATAACTTGAGGGTGGAAGTTGATGGAGGGGTTCGACGAGTTGAGGCTAGGCCACACCGCATCTCACTGTCACCTCGGTGTCGCTTACTGTCTCCCTATCAACGTTCACAGTCAGCCCTTCACCGACGTGAATGGGAAAGAAGACACCATCACCACCAATCACCTTCCCCTCCTCGTCAAACACAATGCAACCACCTATACAATTGAGCAACCCCTCACAGATCCCAACACTCCTATCCTCCTAGACATCACCACCAACATCAGCACCATCAACATCACCATCCCTCACCACTCCCACTATCCAATCTCCATTCTACCAGCCACAAACCTAGCAAACTCCCCCTACCACCATGGCTACAGGTACACAGCTCGAGGTGGAGTTCTGTTTATTTTTCAAGGTCATCGTGAAGTGATTAGAGGTATGAGAGTGGTTGGGCCAAGCCAACACAATCTCTACAAGCTTTGAGAAATTCGAAAATCCTGCGCAGGGATTGATAGTTCTTTTCCCATTATTCCCGCAAGCTCACCTAGTTTGCTGCAACTAGAATCATCGAGACGAGACCACGACGTTCGAATATCGTCAGAGGTGGAGAAAGCCTACAGGTAGGTGGAGTTTGTGCGGAGTTTGGCAACTTCGTGAGTACATCTACGGAGGTGTACTTTTGAGGGGTGACACTGGATTTGGTGAGATTGGGTAGAGATCATTTCAATTAGAAGAAGAAGCTATTGTTCTAAGTTTTCTTTGCAAATGGAATTTGTTAGAGTTTGGAGATGAGTACCACATCATATGATAGCACTCGTATGCAATCCAAGGTGGAGTTTGTTAGGATTGTGTCTTGTATACTCGTTGTTCAGATTAAAAGAAGGTAATATGAAGCACAGAGGTCGAAGCGTCAAAGTGAGTAGAAGGAGAAACAGCAGCAGCACGGGTGCAGGCTAGTTGCAGTCGACCGGTCTTGTGACAGTCGACCGCACCCCTCGACCGCGCCCCCCGAACGCTCTGTAACACCTCGAATTCCCAATACAAGTGAATTCGAGATTCCACAGGATCTTTACTTCACTTCGTACAATTTTACAAGGAATTTAAAATTTTTACTTTACATCAGAGTTACAAATGAATCTTTATACTTTACAGTGGAAGCAAAATTACAACATTTACGTGAATGAAAATACAACAACATTTGAATAATCTCTAAGCATTAGATCTTCCTTATTCTTTATCATGCCATTTCTCCTGCATACAAAACTGTGGGCACGTCAATTTATTCAACCGACGAATATTATACACGACCATCCTCTCTATGCCGGAAACAGTATAATGATTTTCCATACTTAACAAACACAAACTTGTTCACAATCAAACTAAGGGGAATATCCTATTGATGTCGTGTTGTGATTATGCACTTAGTTCTTAATGCAGTTATTTATATTATATGATACTAATGCACACTTGTTCAGATTCTATGCATCTCATACTACATAGGTCCGAGGGCAAGCCTCTTATTCGTTCTTCATGTTGTAGGGTTCAATCCCTCGTCATGACTTAATCTACTGCTATAACCACGGTAAGTATCCTAGATGTTCTATGAGTAACGAGCTCATGTACAGACAACCTAGAGGAGAATCCCATGTCATATCACGACGCATCGTGAAGACAACATATGGACAATTTAGCCTCCGTCATGGTACAAGATCCTTTCGCAGTCACCAAATACCCCACAAACATCGCTAAGATCCGGATAATTCTGGAGTAGTGCTCATGTCATGTCACGATGCATCGTGAAGACAAACTGTGAATCACACCCACTTCGTAGACTTGAGGCCCTCATACTTGTGTTTTTCTCTCACTTTCTTCACTTCTTCACTATGTACTAATCCTTAATTTAATGAAATCATGAATAAAATCAATCACTTAGAGTCAGCACTCTCACTAATACCGGGCTTATTTCTTTCATTTCACAATGACCCAAACTTGGTCTTTTCAATTTAATTATCATATCTCATTTCTTCAATTGCCGATGTGAGTCTTGGCTACACCCTAATTTTCAATTTCAATTCACAATTCTCATATTGAGTTTGTCATGCTCAAAAAGAATTCTCTTTTCCCAATTAAACAATTTCCAATCTTTTCATGAATCAAAATCTCATACATATAGTTCAATTGTAAACCATGCATTTCAATAACCAACATTTATTTCCTCATTACGATCATATTACGAAAATATCTAGTCAAAGTGAATATTCACAAAATCACTATTGTCACACTACTCTTTTGACAAAATAACCCATACAAAAATCACAATTATATTTTCCTTCATCAATTTTTCTTTTTAACATTTATATTAATCACCTCATGAAAATCACACATTTTTATGAAATTATAAGGGTAAGAAACAATACTTTCGAATACAATTTCACCTCGAAAATACACTTTATTTTAGTCCAATAACTCCCAATTAATTTTCATAGATGGTATATGATTTTAGAATAATAAAGGTATTTTTTTCGGAATTTTTATACATCAAGAAAGCCCCCAAAAATCAATCTTTAAAAAATATATTTTCTGGCCATAACCAGAATCGAACCCGCAACCTTAGAGAAAACAGCCCCACGCACTAGCCCCTAGGCCGAATGCGCTTAGCGATATGAAGAGATGTCAGAGGGTCATATACGCTCTGTTCGGGTTGGGTATTTTTTTAATCGCACGCAGAAAAATAAGGTGGACATAGGGTATCGAACCAGTGACTTCCAAGACCCACGCCCACACTACAGTAGCGCCAGAAAGACTCACCGACCACTTGAGCTATGTGCTCAAGTTGTCATAAACACAACTCGAGTTTACTTAACTCGAGTCTTTGTTTAATTTAAACGTTTCGATGTTCAAAAGCTCTTTATCTTCGTTTTACTTGCATAAAATATCATGTAAATCTCCAGAATACTAATTCCATATTAAATTAATACTCCAGTATTTTTAAAATAATTTTCTCACTAATAAAACATACATTTTCATACAATAATTTAAACTCTATACTACTCTTTCCATAATTCAATTTGACAATTCTCAAATAAAAATTTGGTATTAAAAAAAATCACATTATAATTGTAATTCCCTGTTTTTCCCTCTTTCATTAACCCAAATGCATAGGACAAATTTATACATTAGAACCAATATCAAGATAATCCATTTAGTGCATAAAACAATCATTTCATCTATTAGCGATTCATACTCAATTTTGACATTGTCATAAACCCAATTTAATATTTCCATAACTACAAAGAAAATTGTGCTACAACATTAAGATTCATGACAAGTTAACATACAATCTACCAAACATTAATTATAATATCTAACAAGTCCTTTTTCAAATTAGGTGTACTCTTATTAGTTTCTTTCATGCTAATTATGCCATCATTCCTAGCATGGTGACTAGAATTAGAAGTAAGAAAAACCACCCGCCTAATTTGGAGAGAAAACCCACAAAACAACTCCTAGAATGAAAGAGCCATTCTCCTCCTAGCTTGAGCTTGCCCAAAGAGTTCTTCTCCTCCTTGTTTGAGTGCAAACCGAGCCTCTCTAGGTGTAGCCGGCCTCCTTGAATGCAAGCACACTCAACTCTCAATCTTTTATTCTCACTCTCTACCAAAACACAATATACTACTAATGATTATTTTCTTTCACTATAGGTTTGATGAATGAGAAGTGTAAGGATAGTTAGGCTAGGGGGGTATTTATACAAAAATTTGGGGCAAATAGAAGGCTAAGATTGATCAAGGAGTTAAGAAACAAGGGCTAGGATTAAATGGGAAGTTGTAGTAACCAACCATGACTAAAACTACTTCCCACAAACTCCACTCTCTCTTTTTCCCTCCCATTCCTATCCGACCTCAAAAGGAGCACAAACACGTGCTAGTGCAATGCACGTGTCTCTAAAGCCCCCTATTCTAAAAAGTTGTACATTTAACTATTTATAAAAATCTATAAAATTGTCTGCACTACAAGTTGTAAGAAAAGAAATAAATTGATGGGCTTTTATTTAGTGGGCCAAAATAGTCTATTAAATTAGATTGGGCTCAAAATAAAGAAATACTTATGCTTGTTTAAAAATAGGCTTTAATAAAAACAATAGAAAGGACATATATATATATCTATATACTCATTTGTTTATGTAATAAAAATTTATACCACAAGATTGCACGTGCACGATACGTACAAAATAATAATACAAAATAATAATTTTCATAAATGGAAATCAGGATATTACAACACTCCTTCCTTAGAATAGTTCCGTCCCCGGAACTACAGTCAAGAGCGAGAAACAAAAACAAAGCACACAACAAGCAAAAGAGACAAAAATACAAATCAAACAAAGAGCTCAGGATAATCCCTCAACATCCTCTCCCCAGACTCCCAAGTAGCCTCTTCAACCAAATGGTTTCTCCAGACTACCTTGACCATCGGTATCGTCTTATTCCTCAAGACTTTCTCCCGACGATCAACAATCTTAACAGGAGACTCGATGTAAATGAGATCCAATTGCAAACATTCCGACACTTCAGGCAAATGATGACTTAGATCTGGAATATAACATCTTAGCATAGACACATGAAAGACAATGTGCACCTGAGATAACTCTTCCAGTAACTCAAGCCGGTAAGCAGTTTTTCTGATCCTTTTCAATATCTTATACGGGCCTATATACCTCGGGGCTAACTTTCCGCCCTTGCCAAATCGGATCACACCTTTGCTGGGCGATACTTTCAGAAAGACGAAGTCACCTTCCTCAAACTCAAGGTCCCTTCTCCGGTTGTCTGCATAGCTTTCTACCTGCTCTGAGCCTCAGCCAATCTCTTCTTGATCAGATCAATCTTTTCAGATGTTTGCTGCACAAGTTCAGGCCCAAACAGCTGACGCTCCCCAACTTCAAACCAACAAACAGGCGTTCTGTACTTCCTGCCACACAAAGCTTCGTACGGTGCCATCCCAATACTGGTCTGAAAACTGTTGTTGTAGGCAACCTCTACTAAAGCTAGATGCCTTTCCCAACTGCCTCCAAAGTCAAGTATACATCACCGAAGCATATCCTCAAGAATAGGATTGACTCTCTCGGTCTGTCCATCAGTTTGCGAATGAAAAGCAGTGCTGAAATCCGTCTTGGTACCCAAAGCTGTCGGAAGACTCCTCCAAAAATATGAAGTAAACCGCGCATCTCGATCAGACACAATAGTTAACGGAACACCATGGAGCCTGACGATCCGCCAACATACAACTCAGCTAACTTGTCCATTGAAGCAGTGAGTTTCATCACCAAGAAGTGAGCGGACTTGGTTAGTCGATCGACTATAACCCAAATCACATCATTGCCCTTAGGACTCTTGGGCAATCCCGTAATGAAATCCATACTGATGCTATCCCACTTCCATTCCGGAATAGGTAACGGCTGTAATAGACCTTTGGGTCTCTGGTTCTCGGCTTTGACTTGTTGACAAACCTCACACTTCACCACAAATTCAGCCACATCTCGCTTCAAACCTGACCACCAGAAATGTTGTTTGATATCCTTGTACATCTTAGTACTCCCAGGATGTACCGACAAAAGAGTAGCATGCGCCTCTTGAAGAATACTTTCTTTCAGGTCCGCCTGATCCGGAACACACAGTCTATCTCCGAACCACAGCACTCCATCCTTGATTTGAAATCTGGGTAACCTGCCAGCACCAACCCGCTCCTTCATCTCCAAGATATCAACATCAACCTCTTGACTTGCAATAATCCTTCCATTCAGTGTAGGTTGAAGCCTCAACTGAGCTAAGGATGCTCCCAATCCTTGCAAGACAACTTCAATACCGGCTTGATCCAATTCTTCCACCAGATGCTTCTGAGTTGTAATCAAACTGGATAAACTGCTCTTGCGACTAAGTGCATCAGCAACAACATTAGCTTTTCTAGGATGATACTTGATCTCAGGTCGCATGACCTCAAGCACTTCCAACTATCTCCGTTGCCTCAGATTTAGGTCCTTCTGCTGGTATATGTACTTCAAACTCTTGTGGTCCGTGTACATGTTCAATTTCTCACCTTACACGTAGTGTAACACCCCGCAAAATTGGAAATTACAATTTTGCCCCTGGGTGTTACGCACGTATATTTTGTAATGTATTTCATTACATATTTTGGATTCGTACTATTTATACATTTTCCGTATTGATTTCAGTCAACTAAAATATAATATTTCAATCCCTGGGATTTACGTGCTTTTTACGTGTTTTTGATGCACGTGTTTCCACCACTATGTATAATATTTTCTATAGGTTTAAATTATTTATTCTTATGTATTTAAATCTATTTTATAAAACGAAAATTTATTTTTCCCTTGTTTTGATTAAAATGCATTTTTCAATTTTTGCATGTATGGTGCACGTGCAAATTTTTATTCTCATTTTGCTACTCTCATTTTACTATTTTTAGCATGCATTAGTTTTATTTAACCTTTCTTTTGATCCATGGACTTAAAGTTAAATTCTAGCCCAATAGACTAATTAAAAAGAGAGCCCACTAGGATAATTAAATTAGTTGAATAAAATGAGCCCATGTAGCAAGCCCATTATTAAAATCACAAATTAAGTTATACATGACAAGTTACAATATTAGTACACATTTTTGAGTTATAGAAATGTGTTCATATTTGTTTGTGCATGTATGCATGCACACACAAATGTATTTGGACCATTTTGTGGGCTAAAGGAGGGGATTAATGGAGTGGTTAAGTTCATGGAGAGTGGGGAGATGAGAGGTTGGGAGTTTTAGGAGTTAAAAATATGAAGATGTGAGAATTAAAAAGAGAATTAAAATGAGAAGTTATTAGGTGGGAGATTTTGCAATATAGTCCCTAGCAAAATCCTATAAATAGCCACCATTTCTCTTCTCATTCTTGACACCAAAAAGCAAATCAAGCAATAGCAAATAGAAGAAAGAAAGAGAGAAAAATAAGAGAAAGAAAAGAAAGAGAAGCAAGAGAGAAAGAAAAGAGTGTAAGAAAAAGAAAGAGAGTAAGAAAGTTAGTGTGCTTGGAGGCCCTTTTGCTTGGAGGAATTGCTAGAGGAAGCCATTGCTAAGGAAAGGGAGCTTGCTAGGAGTTGTCTTGGAGCTAGAAGAAGTGTCTCATCTTTCCCTTTCATTGTTCAAACTTCATTGAGGTGGGTGTCTCCTACTTTCTAATTTTTTTTAGAATGTACATGCAAATAAAAAAATAATAATAAAATGAATGAGTAGTTTTGAGTTGATAAAATAGAATAACTATACTATGATTGTGGTGAGATTAATAGTGAATCATGTTATGTTGACAAATAGATTAACATTGTGTTAGTGGGTGATTTCTTACTTTCTAAAGTAGAGAATGCATGCTTAAAATTTATAAATGTCTAGTGTAGATTGAACATGATGTGATGTTTGTAAACAAAATCCATGTTAATATAATGAATGAAGAAATCTTGTTGTGATTAAGTAACCAATTGTCACCATATTAAGGAGAAAGAAGAATTTTGACAACATAAATTAATACTAAGAATCATGTTAATATGCTTAGGAAATTTGTATGTGTTAAATATACGATTCATGTGTAATATTGTTATACTAAAATTATGCTTGATACCATGATGAGTCAAATGAAGAAAGAAAGAAAGATGAATTAGATTATTACTACAAAATATGTCTACTATTGCATGTGGTTATGTAAAAATATAATTCTTCATAAAAGAATTATCCTTGATGATTAAGAGACATGTTTATCTTTATTACCAAAATTCAATTAGTTTGATGGTGGACATAAACTAGTCTTCATGAATAAAACTCCTAGAAATCAAGTTTTTTTTGAGAAAAATGCAAACTCTATATTTAGAATGAGAAGGGGAATTATTTAAAAATAGAAATACATATTTTAAAAAGAGTTTGAAATGAGATTTGCTACTGTTTTTAAAATTTATCTCGGTCGAGAGAAAGTTTATTTCAATATCATAAAGTGTTGGATCTTTGGATAAACGATTTTTAGGTAAAAAGAAAAAAAAAAAAAACTGTTATGGGTCAGTCGGGTAAATATTTTCGAACGTGGACCAGTTTGGTAAATAAGTTCAAAAGTGGACCAGTTTGGTAAATAATTTCGAAAGTGGATCAGCTCTGTAATTATTTGGGTTGAGGACAAAATACATTAAGGCCTTCTCCCGTTATAATAGTAGAGAAGTAGAGATTAATTAAGAGCATAATTTAGATTTTTAGAAGAAAAGTAAAGTGTTGGTATGAGAATAAATTGTCTCAAGGAGATTATTTCTTTTAAATTGAATACTTGATTAGTATACATGCTCAAATTGGATAATGAGTTTCTGACTTAAGATTTTAATTATTAAAGAGTATGAGATTTATCATTGTGTGAAATGATTTTTCTTTTGAAAAGGTTATACTCTAAATTTTGTTTAAGAAAGGTTAATGTGGTTGAGATATATTATATGTGCTTAAGTTGCTAAAGAGACTTAAAGTGATGGATTTATGTCATGAAAAGAATTATTGTTTTCAAAGATTGTGAACGAATGAATCATGAGTGATGCAAAGATGAGACATTGATTAAAGTATGGATAAGTTAGAGACATGAATATAATAAGTTAAGACATGATTATTAAAGGGTATATGTACCCATGCTTCTTGTACATGAAAGCTTATGACTTTGAGTTAGTAAGACCTCGGTACCGGCATTATTGAAAGAAAAGAATTGAGAAATGATTTGGAGATATGGCTAAGGAGCCATCTCGTATTTGTTGATTAAGACCGGTAGGAGGAAAAACTAATTCTTTGAATGGAAATTATTCATGTCTTGAACTTAGGAAAATTTAGGCACATAAGTGAAGATGTAATAGACTTGTGCAAACGTAAATGGGTGCTTCTATATAGTCGGCGGTGGATCTCCGTGGCTATAGACCCAGTTGGTGGACTGTGGTTGCCCCATAGGAGATGGACTGTATTTTATCCGAGACTTAGGGTAGTCGACGGATGTTTACCATACTCCAAAGAATATGTATATACTGGGGCTAGAAGGGCATTTACGGGATTATCATCACGATATAATAGCCAGGGAGGCTGGGATCTATTATTATAAGCCAGGGAGGCTAGCCAGGGAGGCTGAGATCCGTATCTGTGAAATAACTCTAAAACTGGTTTTATTACTGGGTAGTCTCATGGCGAGGGATCGAACCCTTTAATGTGGAGTACGTAGGCGCTTGCCCTCAGACCTATGTAGTATGGGATGCATAGAATCTGAACAAGTGTGCATTAGTGTCATCCTAGTGTAGAATTGTGTGCATTAGGCATTAAGGCATGACATACACTTATATTTAGAATAATCACTTTTGACACTTTACTTGTTCATTCAACCTTTTTTGTGATTTGTTAAAGTATGAGATCGTTATACTATTTCCGGCATAGAGAGGATAGCCGTGTATAATATTTCGTCAGTTGTAAGTAACTGACGAGCACACAGATTAACATGCAGGTAAAGGACCATTCATGAAGCTATGAAGTGGATATGCTGATGCTGTTTTTATTTTAAAGATGTTGTAAATGTTTTATTGTAAATTTCATTCTTCCGCTGTGTAAAATCAAGTTGTAATTGAACTCTGATGTATTAGCGAAAAAGTTTTAAATTTTCCTAGTAAAATTGTACGAAGTGAAGTAAAGATCCTGTGAAATCTCGAATTTGTCCTTATTTGAAATTCGGGGTGTTACAGATGGTATCAGAGCATGCTTCACAAGTAGTACAAGTTTATAAGGAACGATAACAAGTGACGATAAATTTGGGAACAAACCAAAAGAGTCCTTCTGTCAACCGGGTGTAAACAACCCTAAGCGACACGGTATTTAAGCGTCTTCGGACCACCGCTAGCTGGGAACCGACTCTTACGGCTAACCCAGGTGAATCCGAACTTGATAGACTAAAGATTTGTTTAAGAAGAGTAGTAAGATCATTAACTATAGTCTAGAACCCGTGACACCTTATTGAGTAGTTACAATATTATTCCTGCAGACACTAGAGTGTGAGTATTCAGCTGATAGAGATTTAAATGTAAATGATTTACATTTGTGTTGCTTTATCGGCTGATGTTTTCTCTCCCTTTCCTTTCGGATGGCTGGAGTCGTGAATTAGTTCATGATGATTCTCCTCGTATACATTAATATGAGAGTGTATGCGAGCACATTTTCCCTTGGATATCAGAGTGGCGCAGTGGAAGCATGGTTGGCTTAGACCGTCATTCATGATACCTTACACACTTCCATCTCAAATTATTTTTGTAGATTTTTATCATGCTACGTTCTCCATATTTTTTTCGAATAAATATTTTCTTATGTTATTAAATCATTTGATTATTTATTATTTATCTATCTTCCTTAGTCGGGATATTTTAAACTTGTTTTTCAAACTCAAAATTTCGTCTTTCATGTATTTACGTCATTTTATGTTTACCCGTTTATATCTATTATTACTTAACGTATTTTGTCAAGTTTTAAATTGCCGTTTATTAAATTAATATTTCAACAATTATTTTCTTCATTTATTATTTTTGATTTTTCTTATGAAATTTTCTTTTGTGCACTCATTTTATTTGATTTTGATTTCTGTGATACAATATTACCTGATCCTATATATTTTAAACTAAATTGAAATTTTCTACCTATATAAATACGACCTAACATTTGTTTTATTGTCTACACTAGGTACTATTATTATTACATACTTGTTTTGTTATGATTTACTTTTACTATTAATCACTAATTTTGTAGTTTTCACTTCTTTATCACTATTTATATATTATATTTTCTCAAATTTTAACTGTCTTTACACTCTTAGTTATTACTTATATTCTCCCAATAATTTCTATATATATCATATATTTCAATATTCTTATTGTACATATCATTTTACCCTCATCTAATTACTACATTAATATTTTTGCATATACTTGTTTATGTCTATTGTCCTAATTTGCTACACTATATAATTATTGTTTTCAATTGTGTTTCCATCTCGTGTATGTGCTTTACACTATTTTGTCTTAATGTTATAAAATATTTTCATCACTACAAAATTTTGTATATTCGCAAAGTATTTCAACGTATACTTTCTATTTTTTTTTAAATTGTGTGTATAATTAATATAGTTACCTTACAAACTATTTTATTAATTGATATACAAAGACATTTTATGTTTTCAACAAAGTCTTATTCCCATTTATTTTTCCAAAATCTTATTCAATGGTCATGTTTTAAATTACAAATCTTGCGAATTTTCTACCGTTTATTACATTGATAAATTTTTCTAAATTACCTATTGACCATGTTTTTCTTCGCCACATTGTTTTCCGAAATATTTCGAAATTAACGACTTAAGTGACTTTTCCCTTTTGTCTAATAGCTTACCTAATATTATTTGTATACGAAAATTTCTCTCAAACTATTCTGTCTACTGTCACATTTCATTTCTTATGCCATTTTTCTATTTTTCTTGTTCTGTCTTGTAATTTTCCTATCTAGAGTTTATCTTGTTTTCCTCGTTGCATATTTTAAAGTTTGTAGTTTCCTAAATACAAGAATAATATTTTTTTTTTGGCGGGTACAAAATACAATCTTTACCCTAGCGAGTTCCGGGGACGGAACTACTCTAAGGGGGGGAGAGTGTAACACCCCGCAAAATTGGAAATTACAATTTTGCCCCTGGGTGTTACGCACGTATATTTTGTAATGTATTTCATTACATATTTTGGATTCGTACTATTTATACATTTTCCGTATTGATTTCAGTCAACTAAAATATAATATTTCAATCCCTGGGATTTACGTGCTTTTTACGTGTTTTTGATGCACGTGTTTCCACCACTATGTATAATATTTTCTATAGGTTTAAATTATTTATTCTTATGTATTTAAATCTATTTTATAAAACGAAAATTTATTTTTCCCTTGTTTTGATTAAAATGCATTTTTCAATTTTTGCATGTATGGTGCACGTGCAAATTTTTATTCTCATTTTGCTACTCTCATTTTACTATTTTTAGCATGCATTAGTTTTATTTAACCTTTCTTTTGATCCATGGACTTAAAGTTAAATTCTAGCCCAATAGACTAATTAAAAAGAGAGCCCACTAGGATAATTAAATTAGTTGAATAAAATGAGCCCATGTAGCAAGCCCATTATTAAAATCACAAATTAAGTTATACATGACAAGTTACAATATTAGTACACATTTTTGAGTTATAGAAATGTGTTCATATTTGTTTGTGCATGTATGCATGCACACACAAATGTATTTGGACCATTTTGTGGGCTAAAGGAGGGGATTAATGGAGTGGTTAAGTTCATGGAGAGTGGGGAGATGAGAGGTTGGGAGTTTTAGGAGTTAAAAATATGAAGATGTGAGAATTAAAAAGAGAATTAAAATGAGAAGTTATTAGGTGGGAGATTTTGCAATATAGTCCCTAGCAAAATCCTATAAATAGCCACCATTTCTCTTCTCATTCTTGACACCAAAAAGCAAATCAAGCAATAGCAAATAGAAGAAAGAAAGAGAGAAAAATAAGAGAAAGAAAAGAAAGAGAAGCAAGAGAGAAAGAAAAGAGTGTAAGAAAAAGAAAGAGAGTAAGAAAGTTAGTGTGCTTGGAGGCCCTTTTGCTTGGAGGAATTGCTAGAGGAAGCCATTGCTAAGGAAAGGGAGCTTGCTAGGAGTTGTCTTGGAGCTAGAAGAAGTGTCTCATCTTTCCCTTTCATTGTTCAAACTTCATTGAGGTGGGTGTCTCCTACTTTCTAATTTTTTTTAGAATGTACATGCAAATAAAAAAATAATAATAAAATGAATGAGTAGTTTTGAGTTGATAAAATAGAATAACTATACTATGATTGTGGTGAGATTAATAGTGAATCATGTTATGTTGACAAATAGATTAACATTGTGTTAGTGGGTGATTTCTTACTTTCTAAAGTAGAGAATGCATGCTTAAAATTTATAAATGTCTAGTGTAGATTGAACATGATGTGATGTTTGTAAACAAAATCCATGTTAATATAATGAATGAAGAAATCTTGTTGTGATTAAGTAACCAATTGTCACCATATTAAGGAGAAAGAAGAATTTTGACAACATAAATTAATACTAAGAATCATGTTAATATGCTTAGGAAATTTGTATGTGTTAAATATACGATTCATGTGTAATATTGTTATACTAAAATTATGCTTGATACCATGATGAGTCAAATGAAGAAAGAAAGAAAGATGAATTAGATTATTACTACAAAATATGTCTACTATTGCATGTGGTTATGTAAAAATATAATTCTTCATAAAAGAATTATCCTTGATGATTAAGAGACATGTTTATCTTTATTACCAAAATTCAATTAGTTTGATGGTGGACATAAACTAGTCTTCATGAATAAAACTCCTAGAAATCAAGTTTTTTTTGAGAAAAATGCAAACTCTATATTTAGAATGAGAAGGGGAATTATTTAAAAATAGAAATACATATTTTAAAAAGAGTTTGAAATGAGATTTGCTACTGTTTTTAAAATTTATCTCGGTCGAGAGAAAGTTTATTTCAATATCATAAAGTGTTGGATCTTTGGATAAACGATTTTTAGGTAAAAAGAAAAAAAAACAAAACTGTTATGGGTCAGTCGGGTAAATATTTTCGAACGTGGACCAGTTTGGTAAATAAGTTCAAAAGTGGACCAGTTTGGTAAATAATTTCGAAAGTGGATCAGCTCTGTAATTATTTGGGTTGAGGACAAAATACATTAAGGCCTTCTCCCGTTATAATAGTAGAGAAGTAGAGATTAATTAAGAGCATAATTTAGATTTTTAGAAGAAAAGTAAAGTGTTGGTATGAGAATAAATTGTCTCAAGGAGATTATTTCTTTTAAATTGAATACTTGATTAGTATACATGCTCAAATTGGATAATGAGTTTCTGACTTAAGATTTTAATTATTAAAGAGTATGAGATTTATCATTGTGTGAAATGATTTTTCTTTTGAAAAGGTTATACTCTAAATTTTGTTTAAGAAAGGTTAATGTGGTTGAGATATATTATATGTGCTTAAGTTGCTAAAGAGACTTAAAGTGATGGATTTATGTCATGAAAAGAATTATTGTTTTCAAAGATTGTGAACGAATGAATCATGAGTGATGCAAAGATGAGACATTGATTAAAGTATGGATAAGTTAGAGACATGAATATAATAAGTTAAGACATGATTATTAAAGGGTATATGTACCCATGCTTCTTGTACATGAAAGCTTATGACTTTGAGTTAGTAAGACCTCGGTACCGGCATTATTGAAAGAAAAGAATTGAGAAATGATTTGGAGATATGGCTAAGGAGCCATCTCGTATTTGTTGATTAAGACCGGTAGGAGGAAAAACTAATTCTTTGAATGGAAATTATTCATGTCTTGAACTTAGGAAAATTTAGGCACATAAGTGAAGATGTAATAGACTTGTGCAAACGTAAATGGGTGCTTCTATATAGTCGGCGGTGGATCTCCGTGGCTATAGACCCAGTTGGTGGACTGTGGTTGCCCCATAGGAGATGGACTGTATTTTATCCGAGACTTAGGGTAGTCGACGGATGTTTACCATACTCCAAAGAATATGTATATACTGGGGCTAGAAGGGCATTTACGGGATTATCATCACGATATAATAGCCAGGGAGGCTGGGATCTATTATTATAAGCCAGGGAGGCTAGCCAGGGAGGCTGAGATCCGTATCTGTGAAATAACTCTAAAACTGGTTTTATTACTGGGTAGTCTCATGGCGAGGGATCGAACCCTTTAATGTGGAGTACGTAGGCGCTTGCCCTCAGACCTATGTAGTATGGGATGCATAGAATCTGAACAAGTGTGCATTAGTGTCATCCTAGTGTAGAATTGTGTGCATTAGGCATTAAGGCATGACATACACTTATATTTAGAATAATCACTTTTGACACTTTACTTGTTCATTCAACCTTTTTTGTGATTTGTTAAAGTATGAGATCGTTATACTATTTCCGGCATAGAGAGGATAGCCGTGTATAATATTTCGTCAGTTGTAAGTAACTGACGAGCCCACAGATTAACATGCAGGTAAAGGACCATTCATGAAGCTATGAAGTGGATATGCTGATGCTGTTTTTATTTTAAAGATGTTGTAAATGTTTTATTGTAAATTTCATTCTTCCGCTGTGTAAAATCAAGTTGTAATTGAACTCTGATGTATTAGCGAAAAAGTTTTAAATTTTCCTAGTAAAATTGTACGAAGTGAAGTAAAGATCCTGTGAAATCTCGAATTTGTCCTTATTTGAAATTCGGGGTGTTACACGTAGTGTCTCCATTGCTTCAAGGCGAAGATAATCGCAGCCAACTCCAGATCATGAGTCAGATAATTCTTCTCATGTGTTCGTAGTTGCCTAGACCCATAAGCGATCACTTTTTCTTCTTGCATCAAGACACAACCAATTCCACGATGTGAAGCATCGCTGTAAACATCATACTCAATACCTGCTCTAGGCAAAGCCAAAATAGGTGCAGTAGTCAGCTTCTCTTTCAATTCCTAAAATCTTGCCTCACATTGCTCCGTCCACTTGAAGTCCACATTCTTCTTGGTTAAACCAGTGAGCGGCACGGCTAACTAAGCATAACCTTGAATGAATCTCCTGTATCCAGTCAATCCAAGAAAACTCCTGATTTCCTTCACCGTAGTAGACCTTGTCCAATATCTCACTGCCTCTATCTTCTGAAGATCAGTTGCCACTCTCTCCTTAGAAAGGATGTGACCTAGGAATGCCACTTCAGATTTCCAAAAATCGCACTTGGACAGCTTGGCATACAACTCCTGCTCTTCCAGCTTCCTCAAAATTGCTGCCAGATGCTCAGTGTGCTGCTCCTCTGACTTGGAGTACACGAGAATATCGTCGATAAACACCACGACGAAAGAATCAATGAACGGCCTCATAACTCTGTTCATCATGTCCATGAAGATTGCAAGCGCATTCGTCACCCCAAATGGCATAACTAAGAATTCGTAATGCCCATGTCGAGTTCTAAATGCAGTTTTGTGCACATCTTCAGCTTTCACTCGAACTTGATGATATCCTGATCAAAGATCTATTTTGGAGAAAACAGCAGCTCCTTGTAGACGATCGAACAAGTAATCAATTTGGGGAATAGGATACTTTTCTGATCAGTGACCTTATTCAGCTCTCGGTAATCGATACACATCCTCATCGATCCATCATTCTTCTTTACCAAAAGCACTGGTTCTCTCCAAGGTGATGCACTAGTTTGAATAAAGCCTTTCTCCAACAGTTCCTCAATCTTCCGTTTCACCTCATCCTGCTCCACAGGAGCCATCCTATACGGTACCTTAGAAATGGGTGCACTTCCCGGTTGAATAGTGATGCTGAACTCTACATCACATTGCGGGGGTAACCCAGGCAAATCATCCAAGAACACAGTCGGATAGTCCCAAACCACAAGAATCCTTTGCACTTCCACCGGAATCTCTTCCTCTCTTCCTTGCGGATAACTGCCACCAGCCTGGAACACTTCTTCTTCCCTTGGAAAGTGACTTCAGGTCCACCTAGAGCCTTCATTGTTACTTCCTTGGTCTTGCACTCGATGCTTGCACTATACACCGGCATCTAATCAATGCCAATGATAACATCAACCCCCAAGATAGTCAGCTCGATTAGATCAATCCCGAAGATTCTGTCCCCAATCACAATCTCGTAATTCGCATAGTACCGATCAGTGGTTAAAGTCTCCCCTGATGGAGTAGCTACTGCTAAGATCTTGCCTGAAAAAATCTTCGGTTCAACTCCCAACATTTTAGCAAATTTAGGAGACACAAAAGTATGAGAGGATCCAGTATCGAACAAAACAACAGCTTTCATTCCATTCAAATAAAGTTCTCCTGTTACATAACACACACTCATTACGTAACAGTTCACTAAATAAGGGGAAAAAGAAACAACAAGGACCTCTAAACATCCACCCACGTACCAGTGATAACATGATCCACCTCATCGGCATCAGCTTCAGTCAAGGCAAATACTTGCCCTTGCTGGTACGGCTTCTTCCCAGTCTGCTACAATGGTCCATTGCGGTTAACATTCCGCAGTTTGGGACATTGAGATTGGTAATGTCCTGTCTCACCGCAGTTGTAGCAATTCACCACATGAGGTCTCACAAAATTATTTTCGGGTCCCCCAGCCACACTGATAGCGTTCGCTCATGTCGGTTTGAACCTTTGTGCCGATGGTTGTCCCTTGAAATTTCCAAAATTTGCGAGCCTCTTCCCAACCTGCCAGTTGTTCCTCCGATTCTGAACAACATGAAACTGCTCCATGTCTGCTTCCGTGGCTGCTGCTCGTTTGACCAGCTTGTCAAACCTCCTGATATTGAGGGGTATCATCCTCAGGCTTGGCCTCAAACCATGCTCGAACTTACGAGCCTTCTTTGCCTCATCCATCACCAATTCGGGAGCATACCTTGAGAGCTGAGTAAATTTGGTGTCATACTCCCTAACCGACATGCCACCCTGCTGCAGTGACAGGAACTCCATGGCCTTCTTCTCCTGGACGTGTGAAGGAAAATAATGACTGCGGAATTCCTCCAAAAATTCCTCCCAGCTAAGAACCAAGCCTCCCATTGTCCGCTTCATCGACTGCCACCACACAGCCCATCCTTCTCAAGCTGTAGAGTCGCCAACTTCACCTTGCTGCCCTCCAGAGTTTCCAAAACTTCGAAGATAGTCTCTACCTGTCGGATCCAATTGTCAGCCGTGTCAGGGTCTGACTTTCCTTCAAACACCGGTGGTTTCATTCGTTTAAATGTGTAACCCTCGTTCCCGTAAATATATAATTTCTGAGTAATTTTTTGTATTTCGAGTTATTTATGAATTTAGTTGTGTTAAATTCATTTTATAACTTTTCTATTTAAAATATTTCTGATCAGAAATTATGTTTATTTTGAATAAGAGTATATTTTACTTTACTTTCTATTTTGTAATTGATCGATTATTTTCATTTTAGCCAAACTAAAATATTCGGAATAATTTGTTAAACCCAATTCCTTTATATAACCTTGCTATTATTATTTTATTATTTTTATTGTTATTTCTATTATTTTTAGTATTGTCATTATTATCATTTTTATTAATATTGGTTGTTCTTATTATTAGTAGTAATATTATTATTGTTATCATTAAAATTAGCGATGTTGTTATTACTTCTATTTTCTTGATCTTTATTATTATTATTATTATTTTTAAAGCCCAATTGATCTTGACCTATTTTGCATTATTTATTTAATTTGAAGCCCAAATATAAAGCCCAACTATTTTTAAACTCAAACCCATTAATTCAATTTCTCTTAATTGTGTGTTGACCAGACCAATTCTACTCCTAATCAATCCCTAAATCTCTCCTGTAACCCCCCAATTTAATATCCCTAATAATCAGCCTAATTGTTAATTTCCGTAACCCCCTCATCTCAATAACTCCCATTATTATTTTAATAATATAATCCCCGTACTCTCTCTATCTCTCCTTCTCTGTTTAAACCCAAACAAAAACAAAACCCAAACCACCTTCCCCTCTATCTTCCGCCTTGCTCTCCCCTTCGAGCTCCACCCCGCCATTGCCATCCCCACCCTCCTCGCACCCCTGCTCACCCCCATTGTCGAACCCAAAATCGAAAACCCAACTCTCCATCACCCTCACCACCCCGAGCCACCGTCATTGTCTCTCCACCTCGCAACCACCTCGCCGCCTCTCCTCATCAGCCCCGCCGTTGCCGAACCCCCACTCCATCGAGCGCCCCCGTCTTCCAGCTTCTTCCTCCATCGAAGACCTCTAAAGAACCCAACCTTCGTCGTCTTCTTCTTCTTCCTCTGGACTTCCACTCTCCCTCATCATCGACTGAAGCCTCACCGCCCCTCATCCTCTCCGAGCACCCCCTCTACACCCTTCGGAGATCCCCGCCGTCCCCTTCGTCGACATCCAAGTCCCGAGAACACTTCGATCACCGCCTCCCCTGTTTTGAGCGCGAAACAGAGCGTCTCTGCCATTCTTGGCCACTGCATTGCTTCCCGACCAGTCGTCGCTACGCCGTCGATGCCGCCCTCCTTTCCTCTCGACGCCGCGACCGCCCCGCCGCTCTCACTCTCTCGATCGCTCTCTCTCTCTGTCAAATTCGAGAATACGAAGAGCGATTGGTGGGAGGTTGCTGTTCTGTGTTTTGTTGGATGGGATTTGGATTTGCTGTTCGCTGTTCTGGTACCGATCCAATGTGGGGAAGATTCTGATTGGCTGTCGTCGCTGTTTGGTGTTCGGCGCACAGCGAATCCAGAGATTCTGTTTGCTGTTCGGGCAGATCTTGGTGTGGAGTTTTGCTTAGTTGCTGTGTTGTTTGCTTGGACCTTCTTGCACGTAGTTTGCACGTAATTTTCGGAGTTCGCTGATTTTGTTTCTCCTCTGACTCGTCAAAAAGGCAAGTATCTCTTGTACAAATTTATTTGTTCTAGTACAAGCCCCTTTGCATAAATACCGCAAGTATATTATTTTTGACTCCAATTCGCATTTATAAGTCGAATTGATACCCGTTTCTATACCTAATTCCTCGATCCTGTATTCACATATGATCGTGAATACTTTGTTGCCATAAGCATGACACGAACACAAATTAATACACACAAATGTACTCTTAGGATTATACATGTTTATGTGCAGGAATGTTTCACCCGTGACAGTAGTTAAATATGAATATGACATCTTGTTCTTGTTGATTAAATTAAAATAAAAGTAACAAGCTGGGGTATAAGGGAAAGATTTAAGTAGTGGGCAATATAGAAGAGCGTACTCAGACGGGAGCTCGTGGTTTCCCGATGCAAGTTGCAAGTTACAAGTTGCAAGATTGCGAATTACAAGTTTACATGTTCACGTTACAAGTTTACACTCTACATGTTCCACGTTACAAGTTTGCACGTATCTCGATACAATATTGAATGTACATGTTTTCCCGAGTACGTGACCTATAAAATCCACCACTAAATCTAAACGAAACTAATTGTAAGTAGCAACCATGTAGTAAAAGTATGGATGCATGAAGTGCTACCTAGATAGAATCAAACATTAGACATAAGATTAACACGTGCATCTGCATGATCCAACTACATGTTACATGTTCATGTTGACTCGATACTTGTTTACTTGATTACTTATTTTATATGTCACTTGTTCCATATTGCCTTGTTCATACCATGTTTACATATTGCATTTTCCCTATTTCATGACTCTCGATTCCTTGGTCTTTTCCTGTTTTTCTTTTGTTTTGTTTTGTACCTGTATCCCTTAGCTTGTACTCCCCTTGCGGCCCGTAACTTGTATTAACGGGTGTCTTCTTGTTTTCTTTTTCTTTTCTTTTTTGCAATAATGTACTTGCAGACCCAAATGGAGAATTACCAGAAGGTGTCGCTGACCAAGTGTTCTAGTTTATTATTTATCATGTTATCTTTTGTTTGTGTTTTATTTCTTGAAACTCTTTATTGTAATCCGGGCTTATTTGACCCGTAACTGTTTGTATTTCCCAGTCGTTGGTTATGTTTTGGACTATGTCATGAACTTTCATTATCATATTGTGATTTTACATGCCTGCGTGGATTGTTTAATTATCTTGTTGTTGAGTTTACTGGTACAGCTCATGAATGGTGCGTTCACATCATTCGCTGGGCCTTAGTCTCGCGCCCGTATTTCCGTGTTTTGGGAAGCGGGGCGTGACAAAATGATTCCACGAGTTTGATTGCTTCGGATACTAGATTCGCAGGCACCCTTCTTTGATTCTGATTCATGGCAACGGCATTGAGTGTCTGATAGACCCTCGCTAGCTCCGTTTCCAAGTTCAGACCTTCACCATTTCGAGCTCGTCTTCCAGCCATATTCTAATGCAAAAGATCCATTAAATTCGAAGTATAGAACATGAACTTTTAAGTCAACATTTCCAGGTTAAATCTTGCGGCTCCTATTCAGTTACTTCTTTTCCAGGTTTTATCGGATGACTGAGGATCAAGATTAGACCTAGGTTTTCTCTCTATTCTTCTATATATATTGTAAACTCCTCCAATATGAGAGGGAGTACTTCATAGATTCTTTTCTCCATTGCAAAGAGAGGCTCAAGAGAGAGATAGTTCTTGGTGGGTGAGTTTAATTCCTTGTGTTAAGTGAATCAGTAACTCCTTGTAATCTCCTCTAGTTGAATATCAGATCTCCCTATATTTCCACTCGGATTAAGCAAAAGTTAACCGGGATAAGTCATCGTTGTTGTGTTTGTGTTAGTTTAGTGGATCTACTTGCTTGCTCAATTTATTCGCCTCGTCTACTTCGACTTTCTCATTGCTCTAATTAGTTCCGCTGCGACCAGAGGGCGTTTGTTGATGCCCCAATCCCAACAGTAAGATGTAGTCAGTCTTCGATGCCGAACCTTTGCGAGAGGGCTTGCAGCACATGTTGCGAATGGTGCAGCTACGTGCCACTAGGGACTTATGGCAACTATGACTCATGCGCCTCCTATGCAGCTATGACCACCCGAGGTGGTGTTCGCAAATGCCCTTAGGAATTAGGATCAATTTATATATTAGTTGCTTGGGATGATAATCTATATATGTAAGAATGTGTAATTTCTTTTATATATCTCTAATCTCTAATCTCTAATCTTACAATGGAAGAGTTGGGGTTGTCATTTGTAGACATTCAACCATCTAATCTCAACCATTCATTTTTAAGTTGAAGTTATATTAACCATTCATTTACTCAACTGTTGTTAGTTACCATAATACTCTCAAAGTTCCAATTTCTTTACGACATAATTATTTACAAAAGTGTCACTCATATAAAATAAAAGTTTGTGCCATTACGGGTAATTTGTAAAGAGTATGTGATGAGTAAAGGGAGGTCTCAGGTTCGATGTCAGATTACGTCTTATTATTTACTATATTAAAAATAGAAAGAAAAAAAATAAAAACGTGCATCACACATGCAGATTAATAGTCTATACAATATATTATGCTAAACCACTTTTATGTATGACTTTTCTTCTTTTTCCTTTTTAAAATAAAAAAATGAAAGCAAATGTAGAAGTAGCATTGGTATAAATACCCAAAACCCGGATCCGACACGGACCTGACCCGGACCTGTCATTGGACCGAAACCGACCCGGCCTATCCGGATCCGGGTCTGGGTCCTAAATTGGGACCCGTTGTACTTTTGGGTCCGGGTCCGGGTCCGGGTCTGCTCAAAAGACACCAGACCCGGACCTGGACCCGTTAAAAAAAAATCCAAAAAATCAACATAAAAATAAATATTATAACCTCATCCCTCCCCTCCTTCCTCCTCAATTCTAAATCTTCCTCTTCCAAACTCAAAACTCATGCATTTTTCTTCTCTCATCTAGTCTAAATTATCCACTCGCCGCCTCCGCTCGCCGCTCACACTCCCGCTCCTACCCGAACGGGTAGGAATTTTTTAATAGGACCCGGACCCGGAACCGGATTCGGTCCTCACGGGCCGGGTTCGGGTCCAATTTTTGGACTCATAGGGGACCGGGTCCAGGTCCGAGTAGTGAAGGACCCGACCCGACCTGATACCAATGCTATGTAGAAGGCAACCCTCCCACTCTTTCTCCATCCAAATTTTGAACTAGAATCATATCTATATAATAAAATACAACGAAAGCTATCAAGTGGCTCTCCTTCAATCCTCCCAAAATCAAAGGCTCAGATCTAACCTCACACACCACCTCCTCCCCCCCCCCCCCCCAAATTTCAAAGCCCAAACCCCAAAACTCAAATTCCCCTTCCAAAAAAAGCTCATTTATTTATTTAATTATCTCTCTCTCTCTCTCTCTCTCTCTCTCTCTCTCTCTCTTAGGTTTTCAGATTTTCAGATTTTTCAGATTTTTAGATTCCAGGTTTGTAAATTTTCAGATTTTTTATGTTTTTTATTGTTCATGTTACATTGAAAATAACAAATATAGCTTCAATAGTTAAATTTCATTATTTTCCACCCTCAAAGTTCTAAGAAGTTGGATTTTATACCCTCATTTATAATTATTTTTCAACATATACTAATGGAAATATAGACTTTTATTTACAACTAATTATTGTCATAATATTCAAACTTGAGCTACATAATTGTTGTTTTACTGTTTACAAGGCTTTTCATATGATGTATCGTTCCGAAGACGTGCCGTAGGCACGTGCCCACAGGCAAATCTAGTACCTTAATAAAAAATAATATATAGATGTTATTAGATGATTTTTTTTCAAAAATAGTTTGATTGATTTTCTCTTTTTTAAAAAAAAATTTGTACATTATATTGTACATGGTTATACTATCTATTATGCTAAAAGCACTTTTGATCCAAATATATTTTTTTTCTTTTTTAGAAAAAGAAGCACAATTGTATAAGGCAACAAGCACTATCATAAAAATCCGTACCCAGAACCGAGTTGGACCAGACATTGGACTAAAACCAACATGATCTATTACGGGTAAGATTTGGGGTCCTACAGTAAGACCCGTGCATATTTTTCCCGTCAGAACTGAGTCCGCCTAAAATGAACCCGACCCGGACCCAAACAAAAAAAAAAGAACATAATCTTCCAAAATGAAATAGCAAGGAGAAGAGATGAAGCATCAGCCCCAACCTCCCTCTCCTGCTCGACGCCGATGTTGCCGGCTGCCCAACGTCGTCAAACCCGCTCCCCACTTCTAGCACGCCGCTATCTGGACCAGACAAGTATCATTATTTTAAAAAGACTCGGACCCGGACCCAGTTCTCACGAGTCGGGTGTGTGTTCACTATTTGGAATTGTAGACGAGTGGGTCCGAGTCTGGTAGTGCAGGACCCAACTCGACTGACTTGATATCAATGCTAGAGGTAACCCCCACTTGAATCATATCCGTAAATCAAATCTTAAAATATTGCAATATTGTATTTATATTAGTAGATGAATTTTTCTATTTTTTTTCAAAATTTTCTTATGTTTTTAATATTCTGTGTAATATTACACAGGATTATGCTAATATTATATATGAGAATAATGATTGATTGCATGTTTGATAATTGGCATGTCAAATAAAAGATAATTGACAAGAATATTGGAGTATTAATTATTCACTAAACAACTCTTGTCCCTGCATGCGCTGGTTCCATTACTGGAAAGAAGATTCATAAATTGTTTCGTAATTAAGAACAATAATAACAATAAAGGCTAATTTATATGTATCTTAAACTAATAGGCCTATCCTATCTCTCTCTATTTTAAAATAGAGAAAGGAAAACAAAAGGAGGAATTAACACGCTCACACCAATTCCCAAAACAGAATTAATTAAAAAATACCAAAAAAAACCTTTCCTCTTCCACATCTCCCCAAATCCCACAAACCCTAACTCTCCCTACCCCAAAATCCACCCACATCACCTCACTCGTCCGTCCCTACCGCTGCCTGCCGTCCACCCCGCCCCGATCCCGCCCGTCTCTACCCTCCATTGTCGCCGTCCGTCGTCAATCCCGCCCCGACCTTGCCGTCTCTACCCTCCATCGTAAGTCATCGTAAGTTTCCCTTTTACTTAAGATTTTCTCACCTTCCTCACTCTTTCTCCGAAGCACTCATCTTGTGATTTTTTTGCACCCCGAAAGTTCATCTTATTTTCTTATTATGAAATAATCATCTATTTGTGGCATTATACAAAAGAAATAACAAATTCGACAATGAAGTTCATCTGAGTTAAGTAATAACTATACAGGTTTGGGGGGAAATTAAGTATACCACAAACTGAGATATATTTTTTCCAATTTTTAGAAAGCTACATCTGCGGCATGTTGACAATTGTTAAGCAAGGATACATGAATTGTAGGAAAATGTTTTTAAATCATTTTCTTTTAAAAATACCTACAGATAGAGGACGAAGATTTAGTGGTATATGCTTGAAGGTTTTCAGATTTGTTGAAGTACATCAAGAAAGACACTTGTGTCAGCCTAATGTTGATTTATTTCAAATTAGATTAAACAAAATCTGGGGAAAAGATAGTTATGTTCAGAAATTAATTATTTCCCAATTTGATTCAAAGCGATTTATTTATATTTAGTATTAGGTAGAAGGTAGAATGATAAAAGCTTTATGTTTAGTGATATAGAGTTTTTTTTATACATTAATAATCAAGAGTTAGTGGTTCAATGTTTGGTTATTTTGTTTTTATCTTCACAATTTTACTTGAGCCTTTGTTTCTGTAAAAACACGTTGTTGTACCTTTACCTATTTTTAAACTGTAGATTTTTTTATAAGCGTAAAAACACATTGTTTTACCTTTACATATTTTTAACTGTAGATTTTGGATAAGTCAGTTTCTTCATGAGAATTGAACGTAAAAGACATCAATCAAATTAAAATTTTGATACGATTACAAACATGGTTTTGTTTTCTTACTTTTTTTTTCTTTTCTAATTTAATTATTTTCTATTGTTGTTAAACCCATGTGATGATTTGTTCTTCATGAGATGGTTGGAAGCTTAAATACTCAAGGGTACTTTAAATGCATAATTAGTTGCCATCAATTTGAAAAACCATGGTAGTATGATCAAATTATTGGCAACTAATCATGCATGAACTAAATCTACATTTAAAGACTTTATCACATAGATATAACTTGATGGCAACTAATTAGAACATGTTAATGTTTTTCTAAGTTATTTGTCAATATAAAGCTAAAATTACTTTTGCAACATTCTTTTTCATGGATGCCAAAAAGAGTCACTGCAATCACCATGTAAGCACAATATCCTCTGTAGTCCGAAGATGAGAACTAGAAAACCAAAAATTCCTACAATAGCGGTTACAAAGCCTGACATGCTCAAATGAGAATATCCATTTTGAACGGCGGTTCAAGACAGGATCGGCATTAGATGCAGTATTTGCAAGAAATACTAGAAGTGGATAGATGAGAATGGTTATGTTTGGCTGTGGTATGAAGTTTATGTGATCAGCTCTGTGTATCCTTTTTTGTGCACTATATTGGTACGTATGTTGGGGGGGGGGGGGGGGGGGGGGCATTGTTGCTGTTTTGATAACTCTGTATAGTTAAGTTTTTAAAGACAATATAATCCTTTTCAGTTTTGGATTGACAATGCTCTTAGAATATTATCCTCTATAGTGCTTGTGCTTAATTATTCATATCTATAATGCAAACTTTTTTCTAAAATGAGCAGTGTTGAGTTGAACTGTTCAGTTTAGCTTAATCACCTATTTGTTTTGGAGTTGGTTCAGCACATGATTAATCCTAAAATAGTCAAAAAAGCATATGGGAATAAATCATTTATACATTCATATTCTCATAAAGAGCTGATAATCTCTAATGTGTTTTGCAATGCCTTTAGCTTTTATAAAAGTAGTATACTGGATCACCGTCTCTCGCAGTCTCGCATATTCCCAGAATAACAAAAGATAATAGACTAATCATGTGCCCAAGTAATTTGGTCTGTGCACAGACTAAAATAATTTTGACATGGGTTTAATTGAGATGGGTTTAAAGAAGCATGGTATTATAGTATTGATGACTGTTTTAGATTAGACATCATCAACCAAATATTTGTTGATTATTATTATAATATTAATGTTCTAGGGAATTCTGGTAATGGTAAAGGTTTTGGTAGCTTACTTTCTTTTTATGATCATGCTTTAGTCAGATTATTATCTTTTTGCTAACAAGAGTTCCATAGGAAATGTACCCATTCTTCGATTGTTACAATGTTTTGTTAGTTTGTGCATTATAAGATTGTATTATTTTTAAAAAATATCACATTTTTACTACTTAATTTGTATCTTCTCAAAACTGACAAAACATATAATCTTTGTAACCGATTAATCTTAATCCTTAAATTAATATTGCTGTCAACTTTCTTGAAAAATATAATATTTTTTTATTTGATTTCGACAATGATATGTATGAATAAGACTAAACTTTGAGTTCTAATTTGGTCTAGAATTGTAGACCGAAGTTGATCAATTATTCATATTAATTTTAGTCCTTTGGCTTCTATATATTAATTTCAATTCAGTTGTGAATTTTGTTTTAAGAGCATCCACAGTTGTGTGGTATATTTGCATAAAATGCATTTCTAGCATTTCAATCGCTGCATTCGTATGCTATTTATGCATAATTACCATAATCTCTACAATAGACTGCTATATATGAGAAAGGAAATAACTATATGCATATTATACACGATGAAACTTCAAGTTTCGTCTAAAATATTTTAAAATATTTTTAATATATCTAACGAAACTTCAAGTTTCGTCCGATCAAAATAAATGCATTTTTAAAATTAATAAAACTCCGGAAATGTGAAAAGCGCTTGGACGAAACTTCAAGTTTCGTCCATGAATTTAAGATATTTATTTAAGTTAATTAATTAATTTAATAATTAATTAGTTAATTATACTTAGTATGATATAGCTCATTTAATAATTAAGAAATTGATGTTATTGACAAACTTTCAACTATTTTATTTGCAACAGTAGGTGTGAAGAATCAAAGATATAGGAAAATGCAACAGTAGGTGTGAAGAATCAAATAAATAGGAAAATGCAACAGTAGGTGTGAAGAATCAAAGATATAGGAAAATTTCCTATTATTTTGAGGCAAGTTACAATTTCTTCATTACATCATGTATGTTATATGTGTTCTTATATCATGTTATATTTTCTTCCGAGTTAATTTCTATTGTTATTTTTCTTCACTATGTTGAATTTCGTCAACAATAAAAGTAATATTATTATTCATATTGAAATAATTTCACAAAAACACATTTATTAATGTATGATGCAAGACAAAAATAATATGTTGTGCATATGCACGGCATCAAAAGTTCAAAATATTGCTGCAGAAAAGACATTGTTAGAAAAATTGGAAATCAAGAAAACAACATGTGGACAATGGGTGATTCCGCCAATGGGATACATCCATGCCCATCAACCTGACTACTTTGAAGCAACACTCTGAGTTATTTAGAAACATATCCCTCAAGAAAAAATCATTAGTTAAGTTTTTTAGCTGTAAAAAGAAAAAAAAACAATTGTAGAGAACTGAAATATGTCACTCTAATTGCAACTTCAAGTTGTCACTCTTGTATGATTGGTCCACTTGTAAAATGTATCATTTGCTATCTAACAAGCTTACCCTATAAGATATCTTCCAAAAAATAAGAAATCTCTAGGGTATTTCCATAAACACATTCACCCCCCTAAAAATAATTAATGCCACCTTCGATCTCCTTCATCCATCTAGGAGTGGTATACCGTACCATACCGTATCATCATTACTCTATCGTCTACCATACCGGAATACTTGGTACACAAATTTCTCTATCATTACCGTGCCAAGATTTTGGTACTACTGAGTTCGGTACTACCGAAATATCGGTATGGTATTGGTAATACCATGGCACTACCGGACATCAATTAGCTTAAAAAATTAACATTCATATAAATGGCAAAAGAAGGATAAATAAGCTCAACATAAATATATATATGAAGAAGTTTCAACATAAATAATTATATATATATATATATATATATATATATATATATATATATATATATATATATATATATTTGAAGAAGTTCCAATAATCAGCCAATGTCATTTCTCAAACAAGACTCAGCTAACGGTCCATAATTTAGTCTAACATATGTGTTTCCAGAGCCCAATCACCAGCATTACCAAATAATATATGTTTCTGTTTAACAGTGAATGAAGAAATCATCACAAAACTCCATTGAAATAACTAATATCTTCAAGCATGTTCCTTTCAAAAAGCTCTAGAATTCTCACTCAAAAAAAATTAAACACATATAGGAACAGAGAAACACCAGCATGAATAGTATACAGAAACCTACAGTTCAACTGATTAACTGAAAACAGATTCACATAAAAAAATTATCCTCACAAACAAACATACATCACCTGATATAGTGATAAAGAATCGACACAAAATTTAAGATAATGGATAAAAAAACATCAACATCGCATTCTCATCCCCTAAATAGTTTAACCCTCAATAAAAGAATTAGCTAAAGACATTTTCTGCCCAATCCTTAATTCACCCAGGCCAAACAACAAATCAGGGTTGTAGACTTTATTGTTGTACAATTTCAGAGATGTATAAGTTTCAATATAATGTATCTTTATGTATGAAAATTAGTTTCAGCATTCTGCAATATGATTGATTCAATATGCTACTCTATTAGATTCAGCATTCTGCAATATGCTTGATTAGATATAATTGGATAGCTTCAGCATATAGACAAAAAATGACAACAATACCTGAAATTAAGAAGATTCAAATATAAAGAATGACAACAGTATTGTTATTTTTCTTTCATAACATTCATGATATTTGATGGTTCTTTCATTTCTGTGTATTGTTCTACTCCCTTTTTTTCAGTATGTATCTCATTTAGAAGATTCATATATAAATCAATTTCAGGATTATGATACAAATATAATACATAAATAAGATTTCACCTATATTAACTCCTCAAAAAATACAAAAATTAATTTGATAAATCAAATCAAAAGAACTTTAACATCCTAAATTCCTAATTACTTGTGAATAATAATACCCAAGATCTCAAGAAAACTCAACAAGAACAGAAGAAGATGGATCTTATATTAATACACCAACTAAACTCTAAAGTTTCCCTAAATAGTCGAAAAAATCATCCAAAAATACAGTACCAATGGGGGCTGAAGAAGGTAGGCGGCGTCGCGAAAGCGTGGTGCTTCGGCAGCGTAGTGCGTCGGTCAATCAATGCGTGTGCCCTAGATTCAAAGAAGAAAAAAAGAAAGAATAATTGAAGTAGTAGTATAACTGGGGTGAAAAATTGAAAAAGAAAATAAGAAAAATGGGTCTGGGTCTGGGTTTTTAAATATAAAAATTAAATTAAATATATATTAATTACTTGGTATGGTACGGTATACCATGGTATCAATATTGAGTACCAGTACCATACCATATAATTTCGGTATGGTACAATACCGAGATTTCGGTATGGTATTACCAAGATTTTAATAATATATGGTATAGTAACGGTATGATACGGTATGGTACGTTAATATGGTAATTTTTGACACCCCTACATCCATCAACTCCTCCTTTAATTTGTGGATCCTTTTTTTCCGAAAAAAAGAAAAAAAAAATCTTTCTTGTTTTCTGGAGATACTTTAGGGGGATTTCTGCTATGTAGCTCATTTTCCAAAGAAATTTGCAAACTTTGTTAAGTGACCCATACTCTAATATATTTGGTAGAGTAATGCTTCAGCCACTACCAATTTCACTACCATTTTCTTCACTATCTTAGATGGGAACAGAAAAATAATAAATTCTTCTGCTCATAAGTGTCAACCAAAATCTGAACATGTATATTCTTTAAATTAGAACATTATTCACTCTTCCAAAATTTTTAAGGTGTTCAAAATAAATTTCTTCTTCGATAATTATTCTTTATACTGTAGCAGGGAAAGAGACCCTTTCCATTTCTCCAGAGAAAGAAAATTAATATTAATGAAAAGCATACATGATACATGTACATAAAAATATTCTAGACTTGTCCATCTTTATTAATTTCAAAAGCAAACTCATCTTAATTAATTACATCTCTTTATTTGATCACCATGGATATGATCATATCACTGAATGAAACAATTTTCACTAACAAATTAAGCACACAAAATAACATGTAAACATTGGTATTCAAGCAATCAAATTCAAGGGCATTTGAGGCGGTTTCCGTGAGTCGTCATGGTGGCATAGCAGGGACATTGCGAGCGTGTTTCAACCGAAGTACCAGGAGGGACGCAGCTGCACCTTGCGCAGCATGTTCCACATGCCCTATGGCACATCTTTGGCTTCCATGACTTGCTGCATCGCTCTTGGCAAGCTGCAGCGCATTCTGAACACAAACACACATATATACACATATATGCAAAAAATGAGTCAATCGTTATTGATATTAATCAATGAACAACATCACACACACACATATATATATATATATAATTTGGCTATCTCAGGAAATTTTAGCTAGAGACTAACCTATGGAACTCATGATGTGGGACAGACCTCCTCTGCCAAGCTGCAAATGATATACATGTTAAAATTAGTAAACCTTAATTAAAGTTAATAATATATGCCAGCTTTAAACTCGTGCAGGTATTAATCATACTTTACATATTTATATATGTGAGTTTGTTTCATCAAAAACATGAGAATATATCATTTATATGTAACAATGTGATTATAATTAATTTATATATCGTACGATTCATGTCACCAGAAAAGAAGCATTAATGAAATTATTCAAAAGATTACTTTAAAAAAAAGGACATTAAAATGTTTATAAAAAAAACCTCTAAATCAACTCAGTTAAGCTCATAAATTAATTGCATGCAGGTTTCATATATGCATTAGGTCGTAATCCTAATCCATACACTTCGAAACTTTACTGTAACCAGGGCCGACCCTACCCTAGAGGCGGGTAAGGCGGCCGCCTTGGGCCCCCGGAGATTTCTCGATTTTAGGGGCTCCAAATTTGAACTTCCCTTGTAAATATAGGTACGTATTTTGCGCGTAAAAATATATATATATATATATGTTATTAGGGCCCCATTTCGGAAGTTCGCCTCAGGGCCGACCCTGACTGTAACAATTAGGAATTCTATTTCAGGACGAAGTAAAATAGCAACTTACGTAGTCGTAATGGGTTTCACGCATAGCATGAGCATGAGAACCAACAAGATGACTACCAAGTACGAGGAGAAGAAGAGATGCTATGAATGCATTAGAGAGTGCCATGGTTCTAGCTAGCTAGTATGGAAATAAAGAGAGAATGTGTTACAAGTGAGTGATATTGAAAGAGAGTTAGCTAGTCCCTTCAATTTATATAGTAAGAGAAACAATGCGACTGAGTGAGAACTTAGAAGTAGTAGTAGTAGTAGGTACATGCATTGCATGCGATGGGTTGGGGGGCATTATTTGGGGTAGGCAACGCCGCAAAGATGACAGCTAAGAAGATGATGATTATATGGATTACGCGTTTTAATTTGTTTGCATTTAGAATATGCATGGTCCATGGATTTAATTGAAAATTAGTATAGAAGACTATACTTCTAATTTTAAATGATTTGGGAGGCTTCTAAGGTCCAAGAATCATGATTTTTTTTTATAAAAAACCTAACTAGGGTAAATTATTGGAAATGTTTTAACCAAACCCCTAATGATTTAGACGACTTGAACTGGTCAACTATCATGATAATTGTCTGGGCCCTTGTTTGGCTAAAATTGTACTGCCACTCTGTATATTCTTGACTCATAAGATATTACAATGTACGTAAGTTAATTATTCTGCATAATTAAATTCTTTTAATGGAGGACTAACATAGATTATACTCCTTCCGTCCCATGATACAAGTCATTTTAGCTTTCTACATTTATATTAAGTATGAGCATCCACAATCGTTTGTTATATTTGTCAATTTCTTATTTTTTGAGAAACAAGATGCTGCAGTCGTTTGCTATTTTGCCATAAAATGGCAAATTCTCTACAGTCACTTCTCATTTTTGAGAAACGAAATTGCGATTCTCAAATTATAGGAAACGGAACAACATGCTCTGTCCCAATTATTTTTTATTTTTTTTAGATCATCGGACGAGACAACATGTCCCGTCCCATTTTTTTTTTTTTTTAAAAAAAGAGGTCGGACGATAAAACATGTATCGTCCTTCCCCTTTTAATTTTTTTTTTAATAAATTCCTCAAACAGGACATGTTGTCCCGTTTGATCACAAAAGTGATCGGACGGGACAACATGTCCCGTCCCATGAAGATTTTTTTTAAAAAAATTATTTATTCCCATTTCCCCCTCCAACGTCTCTTTTCGTTTAAATTCCTCATCGGACGATACATATTGTATCGTCTGACTATAAAAATGAGAAAATTTTAGCAAACCACCACTGTAGACATAATTCCTATTTCTTATTACTGTAGATGCAATTTTCTAAAAAATGAGAAACCCCATTGTGGATGCTCTAACACTCTAGATTAGTGTAGAAGTACCAAATATTTTTTTGTTATCTGTAAAATATCAAAGTTGCTCTCTTCTTAAATATGCTAGTATTTGTTTTAGGTGAAAAATTAGATGACTATACACAAGGATAAAATTAAAAGTCACATTAAAAAAAAATATTAATGCACATTTAAAACGGTTAAGACATCTTCCTAAAAAAACCTAAAGTGACATATTGTGGGGAAAAAAAAGGGCTTAAATGACTTATATTATGGGACGGATTGAGTATAAGAACTTTCTCTCAAAACAAGCTCGCAAAATGTAACAACAAAATTCAATTATTATTCTTTTATTTCAAATATATCTTGTTTGCACAGAATGTTGTTGAAATACTACTTGTTTGAAGTACAATCGATTTATGTGAACTGATACTGAAATAAGAGTTTTATTTTCATATAGTAATTCATAACTTTGGCTTAAATTCATAGATTTATATAGATATCCATTTAAAGCCATGCATATATCTTGGTCTTTGTCTTTTGTTAGTAAAGCCAAGTCTCCTAACCATAGACAGAGTAGATTGAGATAAAAGAGGTTATATAGTTTGAAGACAGCTCTTCTTAGCTGTCATCTTTGCCTAACCCAAATAATTTCCCCCTCCCGTTGCATGCATGCACCTACTACTACTACTAGCTGCTTCTAACTCACTCTTACGTTTCTCTTCACTATAAATAGAAGGGACAAGGTAGTTCTCTTCCAATATCTCTAACATAATAGTGTTCAGATATGGCACTCTCTAATGCATTCATAGCATCCCTTCTTCTCCTACTACTTGCTAGCCAACTTGTTGATGTGCACGCAACCAATAACGTAAGTTTCGATTTTACTTTGAATTCTAGCTATTTGTTATCACTTGTGTGAAAGGTTTTTGAAATTGTAAATTAATACTCACAACTACTTATAATCATATCTATCTTTCTCTTAATTGTTGAATTACTTGTCCACGATTACAACCTAATGTATATATGAAACCCGATTATTGTCTACTTTGAATTACATATCGTTTTCATCCTAATTCCGCACAAAATATATAGGATGGGGAAACCGATACAAGATTTCCCCTCAGGTCTATCATAATATAAGGGATGGAGCTAGGATTTTACAGGAACTAATTAAAAGAGTTAATAATTGAATGAAAGTGTTATGCTTTAATGGCATAATTTATTACATTTTGCTACCGAAGATAGATAATGCAATAAGGTTACTAATTTTGAGACATCTTTCGCAGCTAGCTAGCGGAGGCCGGTCCCTTATGAGTTCCATGGGTGAGTCAGTGAGTGTAACATTTTCCTACAAGGAACGAGCAGTGTGATTTTATTGATTCATCGATAAATATTAATGATTTGACTCATTTCCTGTGTATATATATATATGTTTGTGTTCAGACTGCGCTGCAGCTTGCCAAGTGCGATGCAGCAAGTCATGGAAGCCAAAGATGTGCCACAGGGCATGCGGGACGTGCTGCACAAGGTGCAACTGTGTTCCTCCTGGTACTTCAATTGAAACACGCTCGCAATGCCCTTGCTATGCCACCATGAAGACACACGGAGACCGCCTCAAGTGCCCTTGAATTTGTACACATGCGTGTCTCGTTTGTGCTTAATTTGTTTCTGAAATTTATTTCATTGAAGGATGATATGATATCCATGGTGATCAAATAAAGAAATGTAAGATGTGTTTGATATTTAAATTAATAAAGATGAGGCAAGCCAAGGACTTGGAGAAGTGACCTTTTTTTCATAATCTTTTACAGTTTAGATGTATTGATT
The DNA here is from genome assembly GCA_017893485.1 of Hemerocallis citrina. Taxonomy (NCBI): domain Eukaryota; kingdom Viridiplantae; phylum Streptophyta; class Magnoliopsida; order Asparagales; family Asphodelaceae; genus Hemerocallis; species Hemerocallis citrina. Next base: position 1,957,971 of record JACEHZ010000471.1, on the reverse strand, counting down.
TTGTTAACAATGTGTGCTCATTTCTCTTATAGCTTGTTTCTCTATTAACAGATCCAAAAGGCTAAAGCCCATACAAAGCCCAAAATTCACAAGTGCCATTCCCAACCCATTAGAGGCCCACTTTCCTCATCCACTTTCTTCCTCCTTCCTCCTTTCTCTACCTCTCCAACTCTTAAATAAATAACTTCAAATCTCTGATTCGAAAATTTATATTTAGAAGATAAAGTATATCATAACATATAAATAATACTCAGATTAAACAAAATTTTCCTCGTACAAAATGATTATAATCACTTGGTGGGACCATTATAAAAGATCCACTCCATCCATCATGTTTATCATGCTAATGGATGTATGTATAGAAAAAATCAAGTGGATTGGAGATCATTCACTCATGCATCATATGATTGAAAAATGAACGATTTCAAGAGTAATACAAATCGAACCACAAATTAGACACACATGATGCATAGATGAATGACCTCCTAACCACTTGATTTTTTTTACACACATTAATTGACATGATAACATGATGAACGGAATGGATATTGCATGAGGGCCCCACCAAATGAATATAATCACTTTTTATGGGCAAAATTTTCTCATACAAATATGATGCTCACCTTATTCTCTCTCTATATATATAAAAAAAAGATCATTTCAATATTTATTAATCGTGTTTCAAATAGTTGTAAAATAAATGATTTTTTTAAAATATAACTATTGACTAAGCGATACATGAGTAAGAATTTCATTTTTCCATGCACGTGCATCTTATACAGTGGAATTTTCATTATTTGATATAAATATGGACTTTAGTCTCAAACATCACCCACATTACCGTGTCTGGGTGGTGTAGTCGGTTATCACGCTAGTCTCACACACTAGAGGTCCCCGGTTCGAACCCGGGCTCAGACAATTTTTGCATCTTTTATATTATTTTTTCATATTGAATATTCTGAAATTTTCCTCTATCTAGGTTTTAACCAGTGTAGATCCAAACTTAATTATCTTCTTCTAATACTTATTTTTTCATATTGAATATTCTGAAATTTTCCTCTATCTAGGTTTTAACCAGTGTAGATCCAAACTTAATTATCTTCTTCTAATACTTCAAATCATCAGTCTTAGTTTACCTTCATATTTGATACGAAAATTTTAGGCACTTACAATGCGATTGTGTAATATGTAAAGTTATTTACTCAAGGGATTGATTTTGAAGCATGAAAAAAAACTTAAATTGGAGATCGAGCCAACATGGTTAAGTGAGATTCAAACACCCAATCACTTGCCGAGTACTTAAATGTAAGGCCGGTTCTGAATTCATGGGGTTCGAGACGAACTTTCGAAATGTAGCCTCATACATAAAATTTTTTATAAAAAATTGAGAATAAAAAATTTTCGGTAAAAATTTTTTGTGCTACAATTCTGAAAATTTGGAGAGAATATATATATATAAATATGTTATACTTTCAATATCGTTATAGAGAAATAATATGCCTGTAAAAAGCGGGTGTCATTTAAGCCGGGCCAGCATCGAGGTAGAGGCCGAAGAGGCAGCCAAATTTTATTTCCCTCATTTAGCTGCCTCTTCAGCCTCTACATTGGGACTGGCCCGGCTTAAATGATACCTGCTTTTTACAGGCATATTATTTCTCTACGACGAATATTTAAAGTATAACAACATTTATTCATGAATTGTATCTTTCGATTTTGAATATTCTCCAATTTTACCTTTATCCTATTTTTCACAAGTATCTATCCAAATGTAATTCTCTTCTTTTCATACTTCAAATCATCAGTCCTTTATATCTGATACCAAAATTGCAAGATCTTACGATGTGAATATGTATTGTGTAAAAGTTATTTTTAATGACCCCCGCTTCTTACAGGTATATTATTTAACTATAACGATATTTAAGGTATAGTGACAATTATTCATGAATTGTATCGGCTAAAGAAACTAGGACTGACAACGGTTCGGGTTTAGGCCGGACCCATATAGGTTCGGGGCCGAACTCAAAGTTCAAAACATAGGTCCGAATCCGACCTAACTTTTCTTTGTGCTAAAAAAATTAGGTCCGAGTCCGAGCCGGAATTAGGCCCGCAAATATCTTCGGGTCTAAGCCCGAACTATTTATACATGTTCTAATATATATTTTTTCCATAAAATAAAACTATATTAAGAATAATATACGATAAAAAAATCTCTACTATTTTAATGGGAGAGTTGGGGTTGTAAACAAACAAACCCTAATTTTGTAACTGAGCAAACTCGTGCAATATACGGCCAAACTAAATCCACCAAACATACCCCGTGTGATGCACGTGCAGCCCCTAAAAAAGGGATATTTTAGCAAATGCCCTCATTTAAAATGTGAAAACTAGCATATACCCCAACTATTTTTAAAAACTAAGAAATACCCCTATCTCTAATATTATAATGGGAGAAGGCCTTAGTGTCATTTGTAAATGTTTTGTCAATCTACCAACCCGTGCAATACACGTGCATAACTATTATAAAGGAGGTTCTAAGTTTAAATTCACATTATGTCTAAATTTTTATTTAAAAAAACTATATTTATTAAGACGTGCATCGCACGTGTAAATTACTAGTAACAATAATAGGAATACTACAAACTTTTGAGTAATTTACATCTAATTTGTCTATTTTTATTTCATTTTATATATAATGCATAATTTTTCTATCTACAAACTTTAACACTCATTAAAACTTACTTGTAGGAATATTCTCTTTTTTTAAAAACAAAACCATACATAAATATACATAATGTATATATAAACATATACATGCATATATAATAATTTAATTCGGTCACATCGGGCTTAAGCACTTTGGTCCGAGCCCGGCCCGAATATTACTTGAGCCTAAAAATTTGAGCCCAAGCCTAACCCGAATTAAGAATTATTAGTCCAAATCCACTAATTATCGGGTCTGACCTAAGTGGGCCCGAATCGGATTCGGAACGATTGCCAATCTTTAAAAAAAAATATGTACTTTTATATTAAATTGCTATAGGGGTTTATTTAAAATTAACCATAAGTTACCAATTCCTCTCTTATGTGAATGCTAAGAACATCCACAGTCGTTGCTGACTACTTAAATGTAAGGCCAGTTCTGAATTCACGGGCTTCGAGGCGAACTCCCGAAAATGTAGCCCCATACATAAATTTTTTAATAAAAAAATGATATATAAAACATTTTGATAAATGTTTTTTTACTACAATTCTGAAATTTTGGAGAGAATATATATATAAATATGTTATGCTTCAAATATCGTTATAGAGAAATAATATGTCTGTAAAAAGCGGGTGTCATTTAAGCCGGGTCAGCCTCAAGGTAGAGAGGCAGCCAAATTTTATTTCCCTTATGTATAAAATTCTATTTCACTATAACAATATTTAAAGTATAACAACATTTATTCATGAATTGTATCTTTCGATTTTGAATATTCTTCAATTTTACCTTTATCTGTTTTTTCATAAGTATATATCCAAATGTAATTCTCTTCTTTTTCATACTTCAAATCATCAGGCCTTTATATATGATACAAAAATTGCAAGATCTTACAATGTGAATATGTATTGTGTAAAAGTTATTTTAAATGACACCCGCTTCTTACAAGTATATTATTTAACTATAACGATATTTAAGGTATAGTGACAATTATTCATGAATTGTATCGGCTAAAGAAACTAGGACCGGCAACAGGTCGGGTTTAGGCTAGACCCATATAGGTCTGGGACCAAGCTCGAAGTTCAAAACATAGGCCCGAATCCGACCTAACTTTTCTTCGGGCTCAAAAAATTAGGTCCGAGCCCGAACCGGAATTAGGCCCGCAAATATCTTCGGGCCTAAGCCCGAACTATTTATGCATGTTCTAATATATAATTTTTCCATAAAATAAAACTATATCAAGAATAATATACGACAAAAAAACAACAATAATAGGAATACTACAAACTTTTGAGTAATTCACATCCAATTTGTCTGTTTTTATTTCATTTTATATATAAGGCATAATTTCTCTATCTACAAACTATAACACTCATTACAACTTACTTACATGAATATTCTCTTTTTTTAAAAAACAAAACCATACATAAATATACATAATGTATATATAAACATACACATGCACATATAATAATTTAATTCGGTCCCATCGGGCCTAAGCACTTTGGTCCGAGCCCGGCCCGAATATTACTTGGGCCTAAAAATTTGAGCCCGAGCCGAACCCGAATTAAGAATTATTAGTCCAAATCCACTAATTATCGGGTCAGACCTAAGTGGGCCCGAATCGGATTCGGAACAATTGCCAATCTAAAAAAAAATATGTACTTTTATATTAAATTGCTATAGGGGTTTATTTAAAATTAACCATAAGTTACCAATTCCTCTCTTATGTGAATGCTAAGAGCATCCACAGTCGTTTGCATAGTTGCCAATTTTTTTTTTCATTTTATGTGTACTGTAGCACACACAGTCGTAAGTTATTTTGCCATTTTTTAACAATTCAGCTACAGTAGAAAGGAAAAAATAACATTCAAAATAACAAAATGCATATTATAGCTGACGAAATGTTTTGTCTAGATTATTTAATTATATTTTTAATTAATCGGACGAAACATGGCGTTTCGACCGAAGTAAAAAAAAATTAAAAACAAATAAATTAACCGGTTAAATGAATTTAAGGCTTGGACGAAACATGATGTTTCGTCCCTCATGGCTAATCCAATTCTTTTTCCTAGTTAAATTAATTTTGCAAAATTTTAAACTGTTTTTGCAATTTTTAAATTATTTTTGCAAATTTTTAAATTGTTTTTGCAAATATTTTATTACAAACTATTTTTTAAATTTTTTTGCATTTTTTTTTGCAAAAAAAAAACCTTAATGTTTCGTCCGGTTCTTTTGCAATTTTTTTTTCTTTTGGGACGAAACATCATCCCGTATATTTTATTGATATATTTTCTCACTTCCTGACTATATAACTGATTTTTTTAATCGCAGACAGTTTCATTTTTAATGAAAATATATTTTTTTTTGCCTTTTTGACGACTGCAGCATTTCGTCGAAATGGAAATGTAAATTTTGCATTTATGCATTTTTTACCTCAAACGCCTGTGGATGCTCTAATGAGCTAGATTTTTTCAACAGATTGTGAGCTTGTTATTAGTGATGTTAACTCATAATCATATAGGTGTCAGGTTCAAATTAAGAGGAAGTTTGGGTGGTGACAATGAACCCGACCAAATCTAAGACGCAAAACCGGCAGGATGCATGAGTTAGAGCATTCCCAACCATCCCCTAAAATGGGGATGGATCGGCAATTTTCACACAAAACCCCCTCCAACCAAGCCCCATCTCTGGACCCCACCATCCCAATTTCAATTTTTGGCGACTGCCGAAATGGAAATATGCGGTTCCATTTCGCAGCCACATCCTGTGGCCCCCACTTTTTATTAAAAATTATTTATTTTGTTGTTTTTTTTTGTTTTCAATTTATCGTTTAAACTTCTTTTTCAGTTAGCCATTATAAATAATAATTATACCATTGTTAATTTTTTACGAAGATCTTCAAAATAATACCCATATTCGATATCTTCCGATTTTATTTTAATTTTAAAATAATAATATAGATCAATTAATTATATTAAAGAGAAACTGAAATGTATAAACATTTGTATGCATTGATGGATTATTTGTATATTCAACTGTTTGTATTATCTTTTTGTAACCCCCATTCCCGATAATAAGTATTTTCCATGTATTTTCTATAATTTAATTTTTTTGTAAAGTTATTTTGTGCTAAATTCAGTTCGGATATTTTATTAAAGTATTTTCTAAACAAAAAATTTATTTATTTCAAATAATGGTGTGTTTTTGTCACGCCCCGCTTTCCAAAAAGAATACGGAATACGGATACGCGACAAAAGTACAGTGAATAATTTTTATCATCCATAAGCTGTTCAAGAATCTTTACAATATTTCACAAGAATAATCAGAGTCGGAAGCAAAGGAATCAACCAATCATGCATATATGAACCAAAATACCAACAAGAATACTTGAAACAAAAATGTATTAATCTCAAATAATCACGATCTGAATAAGTTAAATATCCTGGATCACAATGTCCAAATACAAAATAAATCCAAGTACCAAATACAATATTGTTCAAGCAAGCTACAAGAAATAATAATAATAAAATCCAGCATTAATACTTCATGTCACCGATACCATCTGGAACCTGTTCTCAATAATCTGCAATTTAACAATTGCTGGGATAGAAAAAAGAAAACAAGTACCCATCAATTGCAAGTTACGGGCCGCTTGTAATGCAAGATATAAGTACATGGGGAAAAACTAACTAACAACGTGGAATATGCATGATAACGGAATATAACAACTAGCATGGTAAGGTGAACAAGTATCATGTAGCATATATCAAGAGTCAAGTAAACAAGTATCATGTAACCAAGTGTCAAGTATCAAGTCTCATATATCAAGTGATCAAGTATCAAGTAAGCATGTATCATGTTCAAGTATCATGTTCACGTGTCATGTATCAAGTCTTGTAGTGATTAGTATCTAGGTAGCACTCCATGAATCTCACACCACATGGTTGCTATAACAAACAGTTTCGCTTTAGATTTCATAGTGGACCATAAACTGCAGTGTACTTAGGGACAAGTATCAAGTAATTGAGCTCCAAACTCCAAGTATCATGTATCGCGTGTCAAGTTGTGCAAGTGGCAAGTAACATGTCTTGTGTACAAGTTTCAAGTAATCACGTGTCAAGTATCATGTCTCAAATCATTACGTAGGATCAGTGGATCTCCTTCCGAGTACATGTTTCTGAATTATCCACTATTAGATCTTTTCCTTGAACCCCGGCTTGATTATTTATTATTAATGTCAAACAAGCATGTAGGTGTGCAAAATATATCAAGAATAACATGGCATGATCATGTAACAAGTTCAAGTTGCAATATAAATATGTACGAGTGCAAGATAATTCATAAAAGAATAAAAGAACCAAATCTCTAGTTCAGGACAGCAAGACCACACTGCAGTAAAACTGAATTTTCTGTTGCTACAAACATGCAAATCTGAATCCGTCAAAACTTCTAAAAAATAGACTCCCAACCGAATCCAGCGAGCATAAATAAGTCATATAGTATGCCACAAAATCATAACTCAAAACTAATTTGAATCCAGAAAATAGGTTCAGCCAGAAATCAGTAAATCGAATTCAAGAGCAGGAAAACAGCATGAAAACTCATTAAATAAATTCACAAAAAAATCTGGGGTATTCCCCAATATATATATAGTATCAGAATATAAAGTTTCATAATTTTCCAGTAAGATTATCTTAGTCAACAAAAATCAGAAACATTAAGAAACGATAGTTTGGCAAATCTGGAATTCCCAACACTGCTGTACGAAAACTGTAATATCTCGCAAATCGTGAAACTAAATCCAAATCCGCCAAAGGGAGATGAAAATAGACAAAATAAGCTAACTTTCATATTTCATAAATAATTTTCATACAGGAAAAGGAATCAGGGTGAAAATACAAATCTTTACAGAACACCGAGCAAAATCCAGCAAGTATAATTTTTATAAACAAGCATGAAACGGCATATAAATCTCATCAATAAAATCCACTAAAATTCTGGGTAATCCCTAAATAGATATAGAAATATTGAGCAAAATTTTAGATCAAAATAATTTGTTTAACACCAGTATCAAAATAGTTTAGTCATCAAAATTATCAAGAAACGAAATCTGGAAATGAAATACACATCTGTAGTAAAACAATCATAACACACACATACGAAAACAAAATTGACCAAGGTCAGAGAGTTTGGAAAGAAGACGAATTTCTTTAAAAATCATGTTTAATACTGAAGTTAAGATAGTGACTTTAATATGGTCTAAAATATAAATCAAAACTGATTACTAACAAAATACAGATTTTTCTCTTAACAACAAATCAACATACAATACATGAAACTCATTCCAAACACAACCAAATATGTTGTAGAGTCTACCAAGTGTCCAAACATCATGAAATAGGGTATATAGCATGTCTACAACAAGTATATCACATGGATCCAAACAAACACACAATTTCTCATAATTATCCAACAAATATCATCACATCAAGAACGGTCAAAACCTAAGTTGTTTCATGTCAAATTCGTGTCGTGAGGAAACTATGGTCAATAGCACTATAGAGAAAATACTCATCAAGATACATCACACACGAGTTGTCTCTAGAACTCAACTACACTACAAGCAGTATTTAGTACTTGTATATGCAAAAAAAATTAATACAAGTTACTTGCCTTAACCGATGACGAAATGAACACCAAGAATAACGGGAATGGATTCCCGAACAACACACAATGAGCAAAATCCATGAACGCAACCCACGAACCAATGCAAATACATGTGCAACTTATGTGCACGTGCAAACACCACGAAGAAGATAAAGAGATCAGACGGCGGGGTAGCGGCGGCTGGCCGATGCTGGCTGTCGCTGCTCCTGCGGCTACTGCTGCTGTTCGGACGGCGGACGGGGACGAGAGAACGAGATGAGGGAGATGGTGGAGAGGTGGCGCTCGGGAGATAGGGGTTGCGGCTAGGGTGAAGTCCAGGCCGAAAGGGGTTGGTCGGGGGTGTATGCAGGTCGGCTGGGTGTCGGGGTTGGGTGACGGCGCGCACAGGAAAGGGAGAGAGGGAGGTCGGGATGTGTAGTAGGGTTAGGGTATTAGGTTTAAGTTTTAGAGAGGAGTTATATTTATAGGATTTTAGTTAGGGTTTGGGTATGTGGGTAATTGGGTTGTGGATAGTCTAAGAGTAGAAAAAGGATTGATCCAATAGGATAAATTTGTATAGGATTTCAACTAGGATGGGTTTATTTGTCTTTGGTAATCAATTTAGGATCAAAAGCAATGGGATAAGCAATAGGGTAACCGGCCAACACACCACGGGCACCCAAGAACAAAAATAAAGAGAACAAGAACCAAATAAAGAGCGAAAAATAGCAATAACGATTAAGAACAAATCAAGGGACAAGGAAATCAATCACAAGAAGATCAAAAATGAGGAAAATGAATATATATTGAAAAACAACTCCAATATACGTTTCAGAAAAAATACAGAGAGTACCAATACTCAAGAAAGAGAACAAAAAAATACACCAAAAATACAAAAACGAAAAACAAGGGTTACAGTTTTGATCTTCATATTTCTTATTGAACGGATATTTATATTTGAGCCTAAAACAATATATTTATTATTGGATTATTGTAATGAGTTTGTTAAACCCGAATACTATTTTGTTATATAATTTTATTATGATTATTAATTGTTACTTCTGATCATTTAATTTATTTTCATTTACCGAATTATTTCATTTTCGTATTTGGTCTGATTTTTCCTGGCGAAATCCAATTTATTTTCAAGCCCAATTTATATTATATTCGTTTGCATTAATTATTTATTTAATTGGATTTAAATTTTCATTCATGAACTATTTTATCTTTTGTGGGCTATATATATCTTGTGGATTTGTTTTTATTGGATTGTGGTTATTTTGATTGGAACCCTATTTTGATCTATCTCTTAATTGAACCCTAAAACCCAATTTTATTTGTTCTTAACCCAAATCCGTTATGATTGGACCCTAATTCACCAATCTAGTATCTTATTTGTGCCTTATAAATACAACCCTAATGCAAATCCTTAAAAAATGCATAATTTTGAAACCCTATCCACCTATTCTTCTCTTCTCTCCTTTCTCCCCCTGTTTCTTTCTCCCCATCAGCCTTTTCCCGCCCAAACTCCATTACCCATACTGTTCATCTCCTCCAATCAGCTCCTCCCTTGTCTCCGACCACCCAACTTCGTCCCCATCTTCTGGTGACCCCCATCATCGCTCTCCCTCACCCCGTCGGCCACCACACCCAACACAGCAGACCCTCCTATCCTCCTCCCTGTTTCCGCTCTCGACCACAGCCAACCCAAAGCCAGACGCCACCAGCGCCGCCACCTATCGATGCCAGACGCGCCACCTCGTCCCCATTCGTGCTGCCCTCCGGTCGCCATCCGCCACCCTTGCTCTTGTCGCTGTCTCTTTATTTGTGTGTACTTGAGTCGCTTTTTCCGCATGTATTGTACATGTTAAATTGATTAGTTCGTGGGTTCGTTGCCCCGGAATCCTTATCCCGTTATTCGTGGTATACAAATTAACCGTCTAACAGGCAAGTCACCATCTTCTTAAATTGTTAATTATATCAAATTCAAGTTTTGTACAAATTCTTGCAATTAGATTTCTTTGTTATCGTATTATCCATTGTTCATCTCTTCGTTGGGTCTATTGAGGGTTTACACGAGCTAACCCCAATATTCTTGACATCGTGCCACTTCGAATCTAAAGTTTAGATCCTTCATGAGTGTATGTAGAATTGATAATAGGGTTGTTCATATAATCGTCACACAAATAAATTATTGTAAAGACAATTGATAGGTTGTATGTTGTTTAATCGATTATTGATTGATTGATGATAAATTGATGTATAAACGTGTTCTAATTTTATTTATCAGGTTTTGACACCCATCATGTTTATTACACAATTTATTGACTAAAGAATCAATACCCATATAGCCTAATTAATTTATTTTCAAGAAATTAACCAAAATTCTGTATATGCTTGCTGACCTGAATATTAACTGCTATTTTTGAACCAGTAAACGATCTTGAAATGAATTACTTTCTGAATATGAATTGTATCCTTAACTTTCTAGTTTCTAGAACATCTTGAATTTTTGAATTTCGAGTTGTGTAGCAAAAGTTATGCCAATTTTACTACAGGTGTGTTTTTACTTTCAGATTTTTAGATTCTCGTACCTTTCATATTCAAACAGTAAATAGGCTGATCAAATGATAATATTTTGCTCTGAAAATTTCCAAATTATTGCTTTACATGTTTCGAAATCTAATAAGTATTTTTAATGAATTTAATATTGGGTTTTTACTGACATTAAAATTAAAATGACGTGACATCGAAGTTCTGCCTGAACATAAAATCTGTAAAGAACAGTGTGTTTAACCTAGCTTCTGTTGTCAGAATTTGAACTTTAAATATGCATTGGAACTGTGTGGAAGTCTAGTTTCTAGAACTTCTGAGGGATTCACTTCGATTTTTGAGTCAGCAGAAAACTGCATTTTTGTGTAGACTGCACTTGCTGTCCTGAATTTTAGATTCCACTTTTTAATGAATTAATTATTCCTATATAGTAATATTACATGAATTAACGTATGTGTGTTGCATTGCATGATCCTAGTGTCTCATTGTCATCATTCTAATTGTTCTATCTAAGTTATTGTCCTATTGTTCCCCTATTGATACTATTGTTCATCTCATGTCTTATATTGTATATTGTATTGTTGGATTAATAAAATAATTAATAAGCCGGGGTTTAAGGGAATGACTTGAGTATTGAATAATATAGTGACTGTGTCAGCCAGTGTTTATCGATTGATTGTGGAGCACTGACTACGGTACCCCAATCTCTCATGTATTGCAGTAATGAATCGTATCAATGTATCAATATACCAATGTATCAATATACCAATGTACCAATGTATCAATGTATTAATATACCAATGTACCAATATCAATGTACGAATGTATCAATGAATCAATGAATTACTGTAATGTATCGAGGAATAATATTGTACCGTATCAGTGATTACCGTACCGACATATGATCTATAGAATTCACCATTCGATCTAAATAAAATTGATTGTATGCATCGAACCTATAGTATGGGATGCAGTAGTACATGCATTAGTTAGGATTAAAATGATTAATAGACATAAGAATTGACACAACACCGACATTGCATATTGTTCCTCATTGTTCCTATTGATATCGATTATTGTCTAAGTGTTATTGATACCGAACTGTTGCATCGATTACCATGTTATTGATTATTGCTATCGTGTCATGTTATTGATTCCTATTGATCCATTGACTTCATTGTTATACCGTTATTCCATTGTTCCCTGCTTTCTCTACTTGCTGTCTATGACTTTCTCTAAGGACAATTTTTCTTCTCTTTTTAGATGAAGTGTTTGCAGGTGTTGATGGAGACTCGTCTGCTGGAATTGGAGGACAGAGATTCTAAAGATTTAATCCTTTCTAGTTGCTTATTGTTTTATTGAACTATTGTTATTTCATTATTTTTAGCTTATGACCTGAATATTGCTATTTGTTTCCAGACATTGGATTATTATTGTATTTGGATATTCTTTTTGCTTCTTTCCAAGTATTATTGTTCATGAGATTATTATTATTGCATGTGCAATTGTTCTGTATTGATTATATTGTTGAGTTGATCGGATAAACAACTTATAGGTGACGTTAGTCATTCGCTGGGCAAATGTCATGTACTCGTATTCAATATTTCTAGGAAGCGGGGCGTGACACTTTTTGCATTAAAAAATATTGTTGTGAGAAAAAAAAATTAAAAAAAAATTGGAACCCCATAATAGGGATCGGTTGGAGTACACTTAGCAATGGTATAAATACCCGAAACCCGGATCCGACCCAGACCCGGCATTGGACCGGAACCGACCCAACCTATTCGGGTCCGGGTTCGGGTCTGGTTCCTAAAATGGGACCCATTGTACTTTCGGGTCCAGGTCCGGGTCCGCTCTAAAGAGACCCGACCCGAATCCGGACCCGAACCCGTTAAAAAAGCCAAAAAAATCAACATGAAAATAAATATTCTATCCTCATCCCTCCCTTCCTTCCTCCTTAATTCTATTTCTTCCTCTTCCAAACTCCTCGCTCCTCCACATCGTCGCCAGTTGGCCCACGCCCCTCTGCCGTTCCCTCTCCCGATCGCCAACAGCCCTACCTCAACCTATTGACCATCGTCGACGCAGCGCCTCCTCCTCTGTCCTCGTCAATAGTGCCAACCAAACAGAAACCCCCAACCCCTGGCTGTCTCCTCCTTTCCATCGATTATAGCAATGCCAGACCCGAACCCCCACTCCGGCGCTGCCCTTGACCTCTGGCGACATCCCCAGTTGCCATCCCCATCGACGCCAGCCCCTTGCTCTTACTGCCATTGCTCTTGAAGTTGTTGCTATTTTGCTGTTCTGAGAAGGAGGAAGTGATCTTGTGTTTGGTGTTTTGATCTGCTGTGGAGTTGCTATTTGGGTGTTGGATTGTTGCTGTTTTTGCTGTTTGTTGAAGACTTGGAGTTATTCTTGGCCAAGTTGTGTCGCTTGCTATTGGTTGTTGAAGATCAGATCTGTTGTTTTTCCTTGTGCCGCTACCATGGGACAAACTGATGGAACTGAAAAGAGAATTGGACTTGCCTCTACATTAGTTACAGCTGTAGATAATGATGGTAAGGTATTTAATATTTCTGTCTCTGTTATGAATAATGTATGGATAATTGATTCGGGTGCTACCAACCATATGACTTTTGATTCTAGACAAGTTCAAAATTTTCAACCATCCACCAAATCAACTGTATCCACCGCCAATGGTGACCCTACCACTATTACTTGCGAGGGTACCAAACCTCTAACAAACAACATAACCTTAGATACTGTCCTAGTTGTGTCATCCTTAAATTTTAACCTATTATCTGTTGCTCAAATAACTACCTCCTTACATTGTATTGTAGTTTTTTGGCCTTCACATTGTGTGTATAAGGATATTCATACTTGCAAGACGATTGGTTATGGGATTAGACGCGGGAAGCTCTATTACTTAGATTTAGAATCTGAAAGTTTAAGCAAGTTGGCTCAAGCTCTAAGTGTGGAAGAATCCGAAGATGAGAAGAAGAAATCAGATATTTGGCAATGGCATCGACGTCTAGGACATACTTCTTTTGGTTATTTGAAGAAATTATTTCCAAGTTTTTTTTGAAGTTGGATATTTCTGCCTTTCGGTGTGATGTGTGTGAACTCGCAAAAGATCACCGTGTCTCTTTTCCTCCAAATCCAAGTAGAAGCACTCTTCCATTTATGATTATTCATTCTGATGTTTGGGGTCCATCCAAAACCACTACATTTGGAGGAGCCGAATGGTTTGTGACATTTATTAATGACTGTACTCGTATGACCTGGATTTGTTTGATGAAGTTGAAAAGTGAAGTTAGTGACTTGTTTCAGAAATTTCACAAGCATGTTATGATTCAGTATAAATCACATATTCAAGTTCTTAGGAGTGATAATGGCGGAAAGTACCTGAGTTCGAATCTGCAACAATATTTGGAGGAACACGATATTGTCCACCAGACTACATGCTCATATACACCTCGGTAGAATGGGGTTGCAGAAAGAAAAAATAGACACTTGCTCGAGGTGAACCGTGCTTCTCTCATCCATAGAAACATGCCACTCATTTATTGGGGGGAAGCCCTTGCTTCTGCTACATACTTAATCAACCGAGTTTCCTTTAGTATCCTAAACTTCCTCACACCATTTTAAGCATTAACTGAAGATGTGAATGCACAAAAAGTCATCAACTTGCCACCTCGTGTATTTGGGTGTGTTGCATTTGTTCATCTTCATCAACATGAACGCAATAAGTTAACTCCTCGAGCAGTCCGCTGTGTTTTCGTGGGATATGCACAGAATAAGAAAGGGTATCGGTGCTATCACCCCCCAACTCAAAGGATGTTGTGACTATGGATGTTGTGTTCCATGAAGATGAGATGTATTTTTCTTCTTCTACGCCTGAACTTCAGGGGGAGTACCGAAGTGAAGTTCAGACTCTTGGGTATGATGAAGGGGTTAGTGAAGTTCAGACTCTTGGGTATGATGAAATAATTACCACCTAGAATGAACAACTCTATACAAATGTGACAGAGTAAAAATGGCCTGAGGCCCAACCAGGGCCTAATACAATTCCCACTCAGAAAGGTAAAGATAGCAACCTGATTCGGCTCCGAACCACTTTAGGGTCGGTGCCGAACCTCGTGTTTTCCCTCACAGTACTGGCCTCCTCGTACCGACGAGCCTCAGTAGCCCTCGGAGTCCGATCCGGGACAGTCCCCCGGGCCGTCCCCCCTCTCTGGCGGGACAGAAGGATGACCTGGCACAGCCTAGGCCTTCCTATTCCCCCCCGCAGCACAGGAGACCCACGATCAGCCACGTCAACTCCAAATACCGCCAAGGGTGTTGCCACGTCAGCCCTATACCGCTCCTGGTATTGCCACGTCCGCCCTAAACCCCCTGGGCCTTCTGCCACGTCAGGCCCACGGGCTTTCGGATCCAGACCCGGCCCCCAAGTGGAACCAAACCCGGTTGGGATTCTCTATAAATACTAGACCCCCACCCACCTATTGAGGTAATGAATCTTTTGCCACTTAAATATACCTAGTTATTGCTACTCTCTCACAGAGACTGACTAGAGCGTCGGAGGGTCCGCCGTCGGGATAAACCCCGGTGTTTCAGGACCGTCTGCAGGTACACAAGACCTCGGATCCGACCCTTCCGATCCGAGCCCAGCCTTCAATATCTTTCCGAGCCCATCGCAGGTCCCAGAAGGTCAACCGAAGATCGGCAGACGAGCGGCATTCTCCTCCAATACAAATTGAGTCCGAACTCACACCTGGTGCATCCACACGTCTCCCAGAAATAAACCGCATCAGGTTAGCGCCGTCTGTGGGAACGCTGCTCCAGAAGCCGATCCGATCCAGACCATCAAAGGCCATCGACAGCCGAACCCGCATGGCCTCCAAAGGCAAGGGGGCTGCTTCCTCCGTCAATCAACGGGACTCGCCCCCACCCACTGATAAAGCCAGGCCATGCACGTCGAAACACAAGGCTCCCCCTCGGGAGTCCCAAAGGAGCGTCGGCTGGCCAGCCCAGCCCGACCTCCGGGGAGTAATCCTCAACCGCAAGATTACCCACAGCTGGGGAAGGGCCGCTTCCAACCCGGCCCCGAACCATCCGAGGCAGACCCACAGGGATGACGGCCCACGGGGTCGGCAAGGTGATAGGAACCGGGGATTATCAACCCCGAACCCTAACCCAAACCGCACCCAGGGTCAGGATCCCGAATCCGAGGTATCCATGGATACGCCATTCACCCTACACTACATCCACGGGGGGCCGGTGGGGGGAGGATCCGATACTTCCCAAAGAACCTTCACCCAGGAGACAAACGCTATTCAGTACAGCCCCTCTCCCGAGCTACAACCGCGGCCAGTCTCCTCCTCAGGAGAGGACCCCGAAGGAGTTCACCTACCCCACGGCGAGGCCCTCGTCGTTAGCCTCCACATGGCCAATTGTGAGGTTCGCAGACAACGGCAACTCGGTAAATATTCTCTTCCTCAGAACCTTCGAAAGTCTCAGATTATCCAGAGGGAAGCTCAAACCAGCAGGATGCACGTTGCTCAAATTTTCGGGCGTCCCGGTCGTAGTGGAGGGAATGATTACCCTCGACGTCACCGCTGGATCGGCCCCTGACAAGAGGACCGAGTCCTTGGATTTCATGGTCATCCACGTCAAGGCGGCCTACAACGCCATCCTCGGTCGGCCCGGGCTAAACTCCCTCCAGGCGATACCTTCGGCCCACCATCTGAAACTCAAATCCCCTCCCCAAGGGGTCAGCATCGTCCGAAACAGCGTCGAAGCAGCACGGTCATGTTGCGTTGCCACCGGGGGAGGGGGCGTACTCCCCCTCAGCGCCGTTGAACTCGAACCCGAGAGAGACGGCCCTGCCCCCGAGCCCGTTGACGAGCTGGAGGAGGTCCTATTCAACACCGAGGATGAGTCAAAATGGTTCCGGGTGAGCTGCTCACTCGCCGAAGACCTGAAGATGGGCATCATCGCTTGCGTCCGCCACAACGTTGATCTCTTCGCTTGGAAGCCCTCCGATATGCCCGGGATCTCCGAAGACTTGATCATGCACCGACTGAGCGTCCTCCCTGACTCTAAACCGATCGTCCAAAAGAGGCGCAAAGTCGCCCCGGAGAGGCAACAAATTGTAAAAACAGAAGTGGACAAGCTCTTGTCCGCTCGATTCATCCAGGAAGTCAGCTACCCCGAGTGGTTGGCCAATGTCGTCATGGTGAAGAAAGCGACAGGGGGTTGGCGAATCTGCATTGACTTCACGGACCTTAACAAAGCGTGTCCGAAAGATCCTTTCCCCCTCCCGCGCATCGACGCTTTAATAGACGCGACCTCAGGGCACGAGCTGCTGTCCTTCATGGACGCGTTCTCGGGGTACAATCAGATCTGGATGTTTCCACCAGACATCTCCAAGACCTCGTTCGTCACCGACCAAGGTCTTTATTGTTACCGTGTCATGCCTTTCGGGCTGAAAAACGCCGGAGCCACGTACCAGCGACTCGTCAACAGAGTCTTCAAGGACCTGATCGGCCGCAACGTAGAAGTTTACGTCGACGACATGCTTGTCAAGAGCCGGGCTGGGCCGGACCACGTCGCCGACCTCGAGGAAGCCTTCGGTGTCCTCCGACGCCACAACATGAGACTCAACCCGGCTAAATGCGCCTTCGGCGTCTCCACGGGGAAGTTCTTAGGATTCATCGTCAGCCAGCGCGGCATTGAGGCAAACCCCGAAAAAATACAGGCCATCATTAACATGTCCCCGCCCCGGAATGTCAAAGAGGTTCAGAGGCTCACAGGTCGGTTGGCGGCAATCGGCCGTTTTCTCTCCAAGTCAGGGGAGAAATCTCTCCCCTTCTTCAAAGCCTTGCGCGGGAAAGGGGGCTTCGAGTGGGGTACCCATCAACAAGAAGCCTTCGAGCAGCTGAAACAATACCTCGCCAACCCGCCTCTCCTCAGCAAGCCCGAGCCAGGCGAGCCGCTTTGGCTCTACCTGTCCGCCTCGGACTGCGCCCTCAGCGCCGTCCTCGTCCGAGAGGAGGAAGGAGTTCAGAAACCACTGTACTATGTGAGCAAAGTACTGCACCCGGCCGAGACGAGATACGCGAAGATAGAGAAGGTGGCCTATGCCCTGGTTATGGCAGCCCGAAAACTTCGACCTTACTTCCAGGCCCACTCCGTCTAAGTACTGACCGACCAACCACTGAAGACTGTCCTCCACAAGCCCGAAAACTCCGGCCGATTAGTCAAATGGTCGATCGAGCTGAGCCAGTTCGACATTAGCTATCATCCCAGGGCGGCCATTAAAGGACAGGCCCTCGCCGAGTTCATAACTGAATGCACCGTCTCCGAGCAACCTGACATAGAAGAATCGGATCCGACCTGGGAGGTCTTTGTTGACGGCTCGTCATGCGAAACGGGGAGTGGGGTGGGCGTCATCCTTCGTGGCCCCGACCAATTCCTACTTCAATAATCCCTGCGCCTCAACTTTCCAGCCTCCAACAACGAGGCAGAGTACGAGGCCATGATCGCCGGATTGACCCTCGCCCACCGAGCCGGTGCCAAGCGAATCCGGGCATTTAGCGACTCTCAGCTCGTGGTCCATCAAATCACCGGAGAGTACGAAGCCCGTGACGACCGAATGATGAGGTATTTGGCGGCAGTCAGACGACTCTTGGCGTTCTTCGACGGCGCTGCGGTTGTCAGAGTCCCCAGGGAACAGAACGCCCAAGCCGATGCGCTATCCAAACTTGCCTCTTCTTCCTTCGAGGGTCTCAATCGTACGGTGCTCGTCGAGGTCCTCTTGAAGCCAAGCATCAGTAGCCCAGAGCCGGAAGCGATGTGTGTGCAAGAGGGGACCAGCCCGGACGACTGGACCACTCCCATCCGAAAATTCTTAAGCAGGGTCGAGCTTCCTGAAGAAAAAGCCGAGGCCAGACGAATCAGAATCCGAGCTGAAAGGTTCGTCATGATCGATAACATCCTCTTCAAGCGCTCGTACACCTTGGCCGACGGCAAACCATACCTCCGCTGCCTCGCCAAGGACGAGGCCAGCTACGCCCTCAAAGACCTGCACGAGGGGATCGGCGGATGCCACATGGGGAGTAGGACACTTGCCCGAAAGGCCCTGAATCAAGGGTACTATTGGCCCACCATGCTCCAAGACTCACAAGACTTAGTCAAGAGGTGCGGCCCCTGCCAAAGATTCTCCCCTATCAAAAGGCTTCCTCAAGCCAACCTCCGATCCCTGGCAAGCCCTACGCCCTTCGCCATGTGGGGTATGGACCTTGTGGGGCCCTTCCCCCCAGCGGTAGGGCAAAAGAAATTCCTGATTGTCGCCATCGACTACTTCACCAAGTGGATCGAAGCCGAACCGCTATCCAGCATCACCGAGCGCCAAGTGCAACAGTTCTTTTGGAAGAACATCATTTGTCGATTCGGGATCCCCCAAATCCTCGTCACGGACAACGGAACCCAGTTCCAAGGGCAGAACTTCCAATCTTTCTGTGAGGACATCGGCATCCAGCAGCGTTTCTCCGCCATTTGTCACCCTCAGTCTAACGGCCAAGCGGAGAATGCGAACAGGCAAATCCTCGACGGCCTCAAAAAGCGCCTTGACAATTCCCCCAAAGGGCTATGGGTTGAGGAGCTGCCCAGCGTACTATGGGCACACCGAACCACACAGAGGATCCCCACAGGGGAGACGCCATTCAATCTGACCTATGGGACCGAGGCAGTCATCCCCGTCGAGGTCGGATTGCCTTCTCCCCGGATCTTAGCCTTCGATGAAGAAGACAATGCGTCCGCCCTGAGGGCTAACCTGGACCTCGTCGCCGAAGTACGAGAGAAGTCCGCAGTCCGAAGGAGCATTTATCAGCAACGGATCGAGAGATTTTACAACAAGAAAGTCCGCCCCACCAGCATCCAGGCAGGGGACCTAGTTTTGCGAAAGCTATCTGTCTCTGATCCAACCAAGAAGAGGAAGCTGGCTCCCAACTGGGAAGGCCCGTACCGCGTAGTCGAGGCTGTACGCCCTGGTACATACCGACTGACGGATATGAACGACCGACCCATCAGCCGACCCTGGAACGCTGAGCACCTCATGAAATTCCTGGGAGAGCAAGCTTAGGTTCTAGCATGGCTTAAGTAAATTAAAACTTTTGTAAACATTCATGTGTAAAGGGCCGCTTCGGCGACCCCCCCCCCCTGTCTGGTATAAAAGAAGTTTCTTTTTGTCAAAAGCTAAAAACCTCGGCAACTCCGACCCGGTACCGGGCAATGGGGGCGGCACCTGGGTTCTCACTCAGGTCTCATCCCCAAACGCCTCGGCAGGTTCGACCCAACTCCGGACCAGAGGTCTCCCTGTCGCCCCGCATCGATCCCTCACGAATCGGCGGAGCCCAACCTCGCCTACACCGCCCTTCACCACCCCGCTAGCCAGAGCAAAGAAGGAAAAGAAAGCTTTATTCATACTCTTTTATTTGGTGCGGAGAAAACAAGCAAATACCGTTACAGGACCACTCCACTCATCTCAAACTAAAGGGAATCGCCGACTTAGGGCCTCTCGGATCCGGCGAAGGGCGGAATCACTCCGACCAAACGACTTGGAACTCTCTCTTCGTCATGACAGTCCTTCGGTTCTGCCACAGTCGACACCCCGGCCACGGAGCTCTGGGCATCCACGGATCGCATGCGTTCCATCAGTTGCAACGCCGAGGGAGCCCCCTCTGCTCGCCGACCCCTCGAGGAAGATGTCGAAACACCCAACATAGTCCTATAACGGTGTATCTCCATCTCCTTCTCCACTATCACGTCGCGAAGTAGCTTCTCCGAGGAAGGCCTCTGCACCGAGGAACTTGACATGGTATATCCAAGACCAACGCCCCCTAGCTCCCGATCCACCATCGCCCTCCTCAGCCGGCTCGCCTCCTCACTTAGGGCTTCAGACTTGTTCCTGTAATAATGGAAGACCGCATCAGTGTCGCGAGCCCTCTTTCGATACCGAACCAAAGTGGCCTCTAAGGCCTCAACCTTGCCCCGAAGCCACGCCACGTCGGAACGAAGGGGGTCCACCTCAGGAGGGGGAGCCGTAACCTACAAGAGAACCAGCCCACTCAAGACATATAAGCAAAGAGGTTCAGAAATTCTTCGAAGTTGGAACACTTAGCCAGCCAAAAAACCCTCTTTTTATAAATTCAGTTTCCCCATACAAAAAAATGCGGTGGCCAGTCCGCGGAAGGCAAATACAATCGAGAGAAGGAAAAAGAAGGACAAAAATTATACAGCTGGTTTTCCCACCTCAATGTCAGCCGGATCCGTAGGGGGGTCGGCAACCGGTTTATCATCAGACCCTTGTCCGCCAGGGGTCTCCGGTGTCCCCTCAATCTCCATATCATACTCGAGGTTGGACAGGTCGATAGTCGGATAAAAGTGCCTCACATGGCTGAGGGCCTTTGCATAACTGCTATCCTGGGCTTTGATCACCAGGATCTGACACGACTCGGTCACCTCTTTCTTCTCCTTCTCCGACATCTCCTCCAGAGCCACCCTCGCCTTCGCCCATTCCTCCTTCTCCTTGTCAAAAGCCGCCTTCGTCTCCGCCTCCTTCTTACGAGAGCCTTCGAGCTCTCCCTTCAATTCCGTTACCTCCTGCTCGGCCTTGTCAGCCCGGTCTCGCTCTCGCTGCAACGCCGCCTCGTAGAGGCCCCTCACATGGGCCCCCTGCACGGTCGCCTGCCACAGCCAGACACTACTAAGAAATCTTTCTTAAACAACATAACCCGACAGCTAGGGGGTTCGATTGACTTACCAGCACAGTGGCCTGCGCAAGACGTACGTACGCCTCGTCCAGGGTCTGGGACTTCATGTCCGAACGGTCCCGGGGGGTCGCCAGCTTATCTGCCACATCCACGGCCTGGCGCCCCCGGACCAGGCAATCACCCTCGCGGATCGACCAATCCGGCACCCACCTTCGCCGAAGTCTCTCCTCTAGTCCGGGATCCACCAGGGGACCCTTCCCCTTATCAAGGTCGGCGGCCGTACCCTGATCCGGACCCCCCTGGACCACCACGTCCCCACCCGTCTCCGACCGAGTCCTTTTCATCCTCGGCTGAATGGGGGCCTCGGAGACCACCTGGGACAACTCGGTCGTCTTCGCCACGACATCCTTCTTCTCGGCCTTCTTCTTCTTCATGGCGAGCCTCAACGCCTTAATCGACTCTTCATCCATTTCTGCAAAAAGATCCATTAAGAACAAATGAGCAAGAAAGTACAAGAGGAGTGAGAAGAAAGAAACAACCACGTACGAGGCACGGCCGGGCTAGGGCTCAGTCCGACGCTCGCCAGATGGGCCTCCGTCACCTTCCCCCAATTGATGCTATACGACAGGCGGAGATGCTCAACGAGTCTCCACTCCTCCGCCGTCAAGTCCCCCGGCCCCGGTGCTGCGTAGCTCGGCTTAGAATGGTTCCACCGAGTAGGGATAGCCCAAGGATCCTCACTCCGGATCACCAGATACTTTTTCTTCCAGAACTTGATGGAATCTGGATGACCGTGGACAACCTTCGCCTTACCTCGAGGCGAGATATAGTATACTCCTTCTGCCGATGAGCCGATCAACAACATCGCTCGAAACACGTTCTGCCGCAGGGGTACCCTCTGCTCCTCGCACAACAGCACAAAGCAGATGATCTGCTTCCAGGAGTTCGGCCCAAACTGCATCGGTGCCAGGGACGACCAATTTAACACCTCCCGAACGAATGGATGGATGGGCAGCCTCAGGCCGGAGATAAAGGCGTCCACAGGGAAGATACAATACCTATCCGGCAGGGGATCGGTCGGCCGAAGAGTAGAACTCGGCAGCATAAGCTCATAACTGGGCCCTATGTAGTAGGCCAACTGCAGAGCCCCCAAGTCGCTTGCCTCCAGAACGGTCGGGGATGCGTCCACCTTCAACCTCTTCCGACTTGACGACGACGGCTGGACCCCCGAGGACTCCTTATCCGAGAGATCGTCGGGGTAGCGACGGAAAGACTGTGGTCGTGCAGACGACCCTATCACCGAGTCGCTCGGGCCGCCAATCCTCGATCCCTTCTTCTTCGGAGCCCTCCTCCTCTTGGTCCGTTCCGGCGAAGGTGTAGACAAACGCCCCAGAACGGGCGGATTCCGAGACCCTGCGGAGCCATCCCCCTCGGAGCCACCCTCCTCTCCGGAAGCCAACCCTAGGGTCCGGACTTCGTCTGAACTACCGCCCCCCTCCTCAGAATCGCTGCTTTCCACCACGAAATGCCTCCGAGATCGCAATGGCTTCACATTGTGTACAACCTCCTCCTCGCCTACCGGCCCCTCCCCAGAGGTCGACGCCGACGAGCCAGACTGAGCCCTATCCATCTGTGCCTAAAGCTAAACGGAGTTACCAACTAACCTGGGATCACCTCGGAAAAACGACCTTGCTGCAGGAAACTGAAGGGACGAGCGCTGAAGAGTTGAAGGGTTTTTTGAAAAGTAAGGAGCAAGAAAGAAATGAGTGATGGGAGGAGAAGGGGGAACATTTATAGGGGATAGGAACAACTCCTCGATTTTCGCAGTCACTATTCACCGATTGACGTGCAACTGCCGCCTAGGAAATCACGCCACGTCCTCGAAACATGTGCTGCTGACGTCACCCAGTGCCAGACTGGCCGCCCGGAACGGGGGTCGGTTCGGGCAAAATAACGGCTCGCCTTCACCGGCGCTAAAGTACTCTTCTTCGGAAGATCCACCGGCTGGCCATCACCCTTACCAGCCCGTAATTCCCCCTCGTCTCGAGGTTCGGCTTGGCACCGGGGTACTCTTCTCAGGAAGAAACAACGGCTCGCCTTCACCCTTACCGGCCCATAATCCCTCGCCAGCTCGAGGTCCGGTCTGGCACCCGGGTACTCTTCTTCGGAAGATCCACCGGCTGGCCATCACCCTTACCAGCCCGTAATTCCCCCTCATCTCGAGGTTAGGTCTGGCACCCGGGTACTCTTCTCAGGAAGAAACAACGGCTCGCCTTCACCCTTACCGACCCATAATCCCTCGCCAGCTCGAAGTCCGGTCTGGCACCTGGGTACTCTTCTTCGGAAGATCCACCGGCAGGCCATCACCCTTACCAGCCCGTAATTCCCCCTCGTCTCGAGGTTCGGCCTGGCACCAGGGTACTCTTCTCAGGAAGAAACAACGGCTCGCCTTCACCCTTACCGACCCATAATCCCTCGCCAGCTCGAGGTCCGGTCTGGCACCCGGGTACTCTTCTTCGGAAGATCCATCGGCTGGCCATCACCCTTACCAGCCCATAATTCCCCCTCATCTCGAGGTTCGGTCTGGCACCCGGGTACTCTTCTCAGGAAGAAACAACGGCTCGCCATCACCCTTGTCGACACATAATCCCTCGACCTCTAGAGGTTCTGTCGAACACCAGGGTACTCTTCTCCGGAAGAGACAACGGTTCGCCATCGCCTTCACCTACAAGTAAACCCTCGACTAGCTCGAGGTCCCATCCGAGCCTCAGGGCAGCACCACCAGGAAGGCCCTGTGATTCGCCCTCCCATTTTTTCTACAACCATAAGCACTCCTCCACGGCTAGCTCCCGCACCCCCCGCAGGAGTGGGGGGCTTGTGTGACAGGGTAAAAATGGCCTGAGGCCCAACCAGGGCCTAATACAATTCCCACTCAGAAAGGTAAAGATAGCAACCTGGTTCGGCTCCGAGCCACTTCAGGGTCGGCGCCGAACCTCGTGTTTTCCCTCACAGTACTGGCCTCCTCGTACCGACGAGCCTCAGTAGCCCTCGGAGTCCGATCCGGGACAGTCCCCCGGGCCGTCCCCCCTCTCTGGCGGGACAGAAGGATGACCTGGCACAGCCTAGGCCTTCCTATTCTCCCCCGCAGCACAGGAGACCCACGATCAGCCACGTCAACTCCAAATACCGCCAAGGGTGTTGCCACGTCAGCCCTATACCGCTCCTGGTATTGCCACGTCCGCCCTAAACCCCCTGGGCCTTCTGCCACGTCAGGCCCACGGGCTTTCGGATCCAGACCCGGCCCCCAAGTGGAACCAAACCCGGTTGGGATTCTCTATAAATACTAGACCCCCACCCACCTTTTGAGGTAATGAATCTTTTGCCACTTAAATATACCTAGTTATTGCTACTCTCTCACAGAGACTGACTAGAGCATCGGAGGGTCCACCGCCGGGATAAACCCCGGTGTTTCAGGACCGTCTGCAGGTACACAAGACCTCGGATCCGACCCTTCCGATCCGAGCCCAGCCTTCAATATCTTTCCGAGCCCATCGCAGGTCCCAGAAGGTCAACCGAAGATCGGCAGACGAGCGGCATTCTCCTCCAATACAAATTGAGTCCGAACTCACACCTGGTGCATCCACACGTCTCCTAGAAATAAACCGCATCAACAAATAATGGCAAACACTCGAATGTCGACCTAGGAAAGGAGGAAGACCCTCATAAAGAAGTGCAACCAAGGGAAGAAGACCCTCTCGAAGAAGACCCCTTGAAGAATTGCAACCAGTGCCGAATTTCAGTGAGAGTGAACCATCAGAACCCCAAAACCAATCGTCATCGTTGTCCGAAGCTCCTAGAAGAGAACTCCCGCAAAGTACTAATAGAGGTATTCCAAAATCTACTTATGAACCTGATCCCACTAGTAACGTTAAATATCCCATGAGTAATTATGTATCCACTCACCGCTTGTCGGAAATCAAATAAGTCATTTGTAAATCAATTATCTACTGTATCTATTCCTAACAGTGAGCAGGAAGCCCTTACTGATCCAAGGTGAAAAGCATCTATGGATGAGGAGATGAATTCTTTGAAAAAGAATGAGACTTAGGAGATAGTTGTAACACCCTGCAAAATTGGAAATGACAATTTTGCCCTCGTGTGTTACGCATGTGTATTTTATACTGTTACTGAAAATATTTGTAACATGTTTTCACTACGTATTTTGGTTTCCGACTATTTATACATTTCCCGTATTGATTTTATCCTATTTTGAGTCAACTCGAATATATATTTCAATCTTGATATTTTACGTGCTTTTTACGTGAAGCACGTATCAATTATGTGTTTCCACTGCTACGTGTAATATTTTATGTGTTTAAATCATTTATTTTAGGTATTCAATCTAAATTTTTTTTTATTTTTCCTTATTTTGATTAAAATATTATTATACGTGTAATGCACGTGTTTTCTACGAACGTAGCAATTTCATCGTAAAATTAATAAATATATTTTCTTATATTATATTTTTATCATCTTTAGCATTTTTCTGTTGATAAAGTCAATTTTCGTATTTCGGAATTTTACGTGCAACGCACGTGTTTTTGGCGAACGTATTTGAGCGTATTCATTCCTAAAATATAAATTGAGAGTGTGCGTATGTTTATTTTATTTGTGCATGAAAGATTATAATTTTTAAATTAAATTAATTTTTTATACATCTTGTATATTGTATACATGTGTTTTAATTTAAATAATGAAAATGTTTAATTAAAGAGAAGTGTGTGCAAGTGTTAATTTTTCCATATTTATTTTATTACTCTCATTTGTTATTTTAGCATGCATAATCTTTAATTAGCCTTTTATTAAACCCATGGACCTACAGAGAGATTTTAGCCCATTAGAGAGATAGCCCACTAGACTAATTAATTGATTGATTAAAATGAAAGCCCATGAGATAAGCCCACTAATTAAATCCTATTTTAAGTTGTGCATGGACTCACACATGACATGTAACAGCTTTTAATACACATTTTGGAACTATGAAAATTGTATTAAATTTTGTACATGTGTGTGCACTAGTGCACAACACGTGCACGTGGAATGTGAGAAGCCAAGGGGGTTGACCGGATTTTGATAATGGAGGTGGGGAGTTGAGTTTTTGAAGGGTTGGGATCATGAAGAGTTGAGAGTTTTAGGAGTTAGGATTATGAAGGGTTGGAAAATTAAGTGGAGTAATTTATTAGGTGGGTAATTTTGTACTTTAAACCCTCACATTGTCCTATAAATACAACCAATTTTCATTCTCATTTCACACTTAAAATAAACAAAATAAAGAGAGGAAAAGAAAGAGAGAAAGAGAGTAATTTTTGTGCTTTGGAGGCTTGCTAGGAGGAGAAGGACAAGGAAGTGCTAGTTGGAGCTAGGAGCTAAAAGTGGTCTCTCCAATCTTGGTTATTTCATTCTTCATAAGAGGTGAGTGATTTCTTACTTTCTAATGTAGAGAATGCATGCTAAAAAATTATGAATGAGTAGTATAAATTAAATCTGATTGTGAAATATTTAAATAAAATCCATGTTAATGTAGTAAGCCATGAATGAATGTGATCTTGTTGAGATTAAGTAAATAATTGCTACCATGTTAATTAAAAAGAAGATTTTGAATAAAGAATTAACACTATGAATCATGTTAGAATACTTGTGAATTTATACATGTCGAATGTGGGATTTGTATGAGAATTTGTTGAAGAATGTTATATTCAATCTATGCTTTAGTGTCATGATGATTAGAAAGAAGAAAGAGAGGAAAACAAATCTGTCATTTCCATGAAATGTGTCGACTTATGTATGTTGCCATGATGTATTTAAAAAAATAAAATTTTTGCATGAAAGAGTTCTTTTGAGATTCTCATGATTGAGACTCATGATTGAGATGCATGTTTGGTTTTAGTACAAAATTTTAATTAGTAATGGAGTACATAAACTAGTTTTAATTGACATAATTCTTAAATTCGAATTTTTGAGAAAATGTAAATTAGTATGTAAAATGAAAAGAAAAACTATTTAAAAATGGAGATATATATTTAAAATAAATTTGAACTGGTTGGTTGCTGTTTTAAAATTCATCTCAGTTAAAAGTAAAGTTTATTTTAATATCCTAAAAGATTGGATCATTGGATAAATGAGTTTTGTTAAAAAGAACCAATTTCTGAACAGTATGAACAAAATTATATTAATACAACTTCTAAACAGAAATTACACTAGGACTTACTGGTTAGCTAGTGCACCACAGAGCACTATTTTGTAAAAGGTCTTGGGTTCGGAACTTGATAGTCACATTTTATTTTTAATTCACTCAATTAAATTTCGGACCTGTACAGAGTGTATAAGGGGTTTTTCATTTCGGTTTATGACAAAAGTCCAAAATGGACTTAGTGGCTAGTGGGTTTGGGGCTTGGGCGTTGGCTGTGTGTTGTCGGCAGGTCCTGGGTTCGAAACCCAAGCCAGCCACGCCACCCTTTTAATTTTTTTTGGATTTTTATTCAGGTATTGGGGTTTTTGATATGAAAAAGAGTTGGAATAAAACTTTATTATTCATATAACATGAAATGAGAATTTCTAGAGATAGTTATAAAATTTTCTTGTATATTTTGAGATGGGATTTGAAATAGTAAATGCGTTTTGATTCCAAAATTATTATTTGAGTAAATGATTCTCATCTTTTTTGAAGAGAAAAATATGTAATAAGTTATGAGATTCTCTTGTTATAAACGAACCCTTATGTTGAGTAAGAAATACTAGATGAGATTAAAATCTAGTGAAAGTTTATATAGAGCTTTGGAAAGAATTACTGTATTACTTGATTGCCTTTGATGAGACTATATGAATATGCTTGTTTGTGGTTGAGAATTTTCATATGATTAAGTTCCTAAATGAGATTTGGATCTGTGCTATAAGTTCATGAAAAGAATTATTTCCTTTGAAAGATAGTGAAGAATCAAATGAATGATGCTAAAACACGACATTTATCAAATTGTGAATAAGTTGAAGATAAGCATACTTTGAGTTAAGACATGATTATTGAAGGGTATGAATACCCAAGGTTTCTTGTACATGAAAAATTGCGATTTAGAGTTAGTAAGACCTCGAGTACTGGCACCATTTGAAATAAAAGAGTAGAGATATAATTTTGAGATATTGTCATGGAGCTATCTCGTATTTTGTGACTAAGTCCGATAAGAGGTAAAACTAATACTAGGTATGATAAATTATTCATGTCTTGAACTTAAGAAACTAGGCACTTAAGAGAAGATGTAGTAAAACCAGGGCAAACGTAAGTGGGGCACTCTATATAGTCGGGCGGTAAACTCCGGGACTATAGACCCAGTCGGGCGGTGTATTTCGGGACTGAGGTTGCTTCGATGGAGACGAGTTTTATTTTAAATCCGGGACTATGCATAGTCGGGCGGATAGTTTATCGTACTCCAGTGTATATACATATACCAGGGCTAGAGAGGCACTTGTGGGGTATTTTCACGACGAGGAGTCTGTATAACAGTCAGGCAGTGTACTCCGGGACTGAGATCTGTACTCGTGGAATATCTGAACCTTGTTCTTATTACTGGGTAATTTTCATGGCGAGGGATCGAACCCTTCAATGTGGAGTACGTAGGTGCTTGTCCTCGGACCTATGTAGTATGAGATACATAGAATCCGAACAAGTATGCATTAGTGTCATCTTAGTATAAAATATCTGCATTAGGCATTAAGGTATCGCATACACTTACATGTTTAGCATAGTCACATTTTTACACTTTATTATTCATTCAATTTTGTGATTTGTTAAAGTTTTGAGATCGTTATATGTACGGCATAAAGAGGATGACCGAGTATAACATTTTCGTCAGTTGTAAGTGACTGACGTGCCCACAACTTAATATGCAGGAAATGGACATATTCATGAAAAAGTTAAGATGTTATGATGCTGTTGATTAATTACATGATGTTGCAAGTTGTATATTATTTTCATTATTGTAATTCATTTTATCTTCTGCTGTGTAAACAAATTGTGAAGAACCCTGATGTATGATGAAAAGTTTTAATTTCCTTGTAAAATTGTACGAAGTGAAGTGTAAAGATCCTGTGGAATCTCGAATTCGGTCTTATTTGGAATTCGAGGCGTTACAATAGTCGAGCTGCTAGCAGGAAAGAAGCCAATAGGATGCAGATGGATTTATACGGTGAAATATAAGTCTGATGGTTCAATAGAGTGATACAAAGAAAGGCTGGTTGCCATAGGATACACTCAAACGTATGGAATTGATTATGAAGATACATTCGCACCTGTGGCAAAATTCAATACTTTTCGAGTCCTACTGTCACTTGCTGCAAATCTTGACTGGCCATTAGAGCAATTTGATGTGAAGAATGCATTTTTACATAGAGAATTGACAGAGAAGGTTTATATGGATCTTCCACCAAGATCAAACAGACCAGTCAACATAGTAATAAAGTGTGTCGATTGAGGAAGGCACTATATGGTCTCAAACAGTCGCCAAGATCTTGGTTTGGTAGGTTTATAAAATCAATGAGGACATTCAGATATTGTCAGAGTAATTCAGATCATACCTTATTCCTGAAAAGGAAAGAAGGTAAGATTACTGCTCTCATTATATATGTAGATGACATGATAGTAACTGGGAATGATCATGAGCAAAGAATGGCATTAAAGAACTATTTGTCACAAGAGTTCGAAATGAAGGATCTTGGCTCTTTGAGATTTTTTCTTGGTATTGAAGTTTCTCGCTCGAGAAATGGTATATTTCTGTCTCAAAGAAAGTATGCTCTCGATTTATTAAAGGAAACTGGAATGTCTGCTTGTCAGCCGATTGGTACATCATTAGAAGAAGGACTGAAACTTTGCAACGAACCTGATCATGTGCCTTGTGATAAGGAAAGATATCAGAGATTGGTTGGACGACTGATGTATCTTGCGCATACACGGCTAGGTTTATCATATGTTTTAAGTGTGGTAAGTCAGTTTATGCATGCACCCCAGGAACTTCACATGGATACAGTGATGAGAATCCTGAGATATATTAAGTCTGCTCCAGGAAAAGGGGTCCTATTTGCGAAACATGGTCACTTGAAGGTTGAGACATATACTGCTGCTGATTGGGTAGGATCTATAATTGATAGGCGCTCCACTTCAAGATACTTCACCTTTGTTGGAGGAAATATAGTTACATGGAGAAGCAAGAAGCAGAATGTTGTTGCACGCTCTAGTGTAGCTTTATGTATAGCGGAAGCATTACGGCTGAAACTCTTGTTGCAGGACTTAGGCTGTGGTCCGAATGAACCTATGAAGGTGTATTGCGACAGTCAAGCAGCATGTAATATTGCCGTCAATCCAGTTCAACATGATAGGACGAAACATGTAGAGGTGTAATACCCTAGTTTTCATTTATGAGATTTTGTGATTTTACGTGTTGTGCGTATGATTTCATTTGTATAATTTCTTTTATAAAATATTTTTATATAGTATTTGTTCTCTTTATTTTTCTAAAAAAACTATTCTCTTTAAAAGCCTAATTAAAATCTAGGCCTAATTGTCTTTAAGCCCACTCTATTTTATTAATTAAATTAATTATTTTAAAGCCCATGGTTAGTTTGGCCCATTAGTGAGCCCATTTACTTTAATTTTCTTTTGAAATGGTCTAACTTGTAGTGTAGACTCATTTCATGAACAATTAATTTTTGGTCACATGAACAAATTTGTAAATGGGGGACACTAGGTGGCATGTGCATGCAATGGAGTGTGCAATGCACACCCTTTCACCATGGCCGGATAGGATAGGGAGAGTGGGAGAGATGGGAGTGGTGGAGAGTTGGTTACTCTCATCATGGGTAGTTTCTATAACTCCCTAGTACATCTTGGCCCTTAATCTCTAACCATTTGATCTAATCTTGGCCCTCCATTCACCCTAGAAAATTGTATAAATACCCCCTCCCACACTCTTCATTCTCACACTTGGAAAAAAATTGATAAGAAAGAATAGATGAGAGAAAAGAATACAAGTAGTAAGGCAAAAGATTGAGGAGTTGTGAGTTGAAAAGAGTGAGTGTTTTGTGTGAGTGCTTCAACCAAGGAGAAGGAGGCCGGACTGCATAGGGGAGGCTTGGGTTCAAGATTGCAACAAGGAGAAGACGATTTTCATGGCTTGATCTAGGAGGAGAAGGCTTCACTCGTTCGTCGTAGGAGATCTGTAGGAGTCTATTTGATTGTTTCTCTCCATTTAAGGCGGGTGTTTCTCTTAAACTTCTAATTAGACATCATGTTAGGATGTGGTTGACAAATTAAGGAGAAACTCTAACAAATATAGCCATGCATTATGAAAATGAGACAAATTGCTATTAGTTTGATTATATGTTAAAAGAGTGTTAAATTGATTGCCAAATTATGGTTTGTTAAATGATTATCATGTTACCATGCTCAATTTTGTTGAGATGTGCTAGATAAACAAATACATGCTTGTATGTTGAACAATTGAATAAAGAACTATGGATATAGGTGATTTTGATTAATGTGTTGTTAAATGACATGAAAAAAATGAATTTTATTACTGAGATAATTGTACAATGTTAATAAAAATATTATAAGTGATATAAGAAAATTTTAAGTGTAATTTATAAGGAAATTTTGCTTATTTTCCCCTAAATTCGAAATTGAAGAATAAAAATGAAGTAGAGAGCAAATTATGTTGTTTTGTATCTAAAATCAAATTTTATTTTACTGAAATGTTGTAATAATATGAAAAATGAAATCTGGAATTTTTGAATGAATTTGGAGTAGAAACCAGCTCAAAAATATTCATTTTTGGTAAAAATTCGAAATAACTGAGTCTCGGACTTAAACCCCTAAAAACCCCACTCTATATCAGATTGATCGCTTAGACCATTCGGTTATTGGTTGCTTTGGGCGCTTACTGTAGCGTGCGGGTGTGTCTGTGGTCTTGGGTTCGAAACTGGGCTCTGCCCCTTCGTTTTCATTTTTGAATATAAACCCCCAACCCGAAACCGAAATCCCTTATTAATTAAAGCCCACACCATCTGCCCTTTTGTTTTCATTTTTGAATATAAACCCCCAACCCAAAATCGAAACCCCTTATTAATTAAAGCCCACGCCATTTCATGGTTGCGCCTTAGCCCCGTTGGCTTTCGATGGCAAGCGGCTAGCTTCAGGTCGTGGGTTCGATTCTTGGTTTCGGCAGAATATAACACTTTTGATTTTTTGGATTTAAAATTGATTTCTTGGCTTCTAAAATTCTGAAAAAATAATATATTTATTCTAAAAATATGTGGATTTAATGAAAAATATTTGTGCATTATTTGACTAAAATAAAAGTGACTTAGAAGTAAAAATTGAGCAGACTTGTATGAAAATTGACACTTGTATAAATATGAAAAGTGATTATTTTCATGGAAAAATTTTATTAAGTTATAAAAGAGATATTTTGAAGGGAGGAAAATTTAAGTGTGCTGATTATGGATTTTTGTTCATCTAATTTTTTGGTTTTTGTGTGCACTCTAAAGATAAATGAAAAATACAACTTTGTGAATGAACTAAATAAAAGAATGAAATACTAGTTTGAGAATCTAATGGATTTATTGAAATAAAATTGAACTTTATGTATGAGATTTGATTCATAGAAAGGAATGGAAATCATGTTAATTATGAAAAAGAATTTATGAGTATAAAGACTCAATTTTTGTGATTATGAATTGAAATTGAGAACTAGAGTTTAGTTAAGCCTCATACCGGCATTGAAAAGAAATGTGTTGAAATAAAATTTGAGATGAAAAGACCAAGATTTGGGTTATGTTGAATAAATGGTTAAGACCGGTATAGTGGAAGAGCTAACTCTAGAGAATTGATTTTTTCATGATTCAAATAACTAAGGATTAGATTCATAGTGAAGACGTGATGAAAATAAGATAAAAACACGAGGATGAGGGCCTCGGAGCTATGGTGTGAGAATATTCATAGGCTGTCTTCACGATGCGTCGTGACATGACGTGGATATGTCTCCAAGAGTCCGTACCGCAGGCGACGCTCGTAGGGTGTTTGATGATTGCAGGTGGTGTCATGTCCCATGACGGAGGTTGAATTGTCCGTAGGTTCTTCACGATGCGTCGTGACTTGACATAGGTGTAACACCCCGCAAAATTGGAAATGACAATTTTGCCCTTGTGTGTTACGCACGTGTAGTCACTACGCATTTTGATTACCGATTATTTATGTATTTTCCATATCGATTTTACCCTATTTGGAGTCAACAAAAATATTATATTTCAATCTCTGCATTTTTACGTGCTTTTTATGTATTTTCGATGCATGTATCAGTTGCGTAATTTTCCATCGCTACGTGTGATATTTTTATGAGTATTTATTTTTCATGTTCGAACTCGTTTTATAAGAAGGAAATTCATTTTCTTTATTTTTGATCCAAATAATTTTGTACGTGAAACGCATGTGTTTTCCACATACGTGACGATTACGTCATAGACTATATAAAAACAATTTTCTTATATTGTATTTTATTATTTTAACATTTTTCGGTTGATAAAATTGATTTTTCGTATTTCGATGTTTTACGTGCAATGCACGTGTTTCGGTGCGCGTATTAAAGCGTGTCCGTATTCAAATTAAATTTTGGAGTGTGCGTATTTATTTTATTGTGCATGATACATTTTAGATTATTAAGTAAAATATTTTACTTACATAGTGTGTGTGTATATATATATATATATATATATATATATATATATATATATATATATATATAAGAATTTATGAAAGTTGGCTGGTTTTGTAAACATAATGTGTATTAGTAGTGGGAGGGGGCCCACGTTAAAAGACTTGGTTGTTTTGGTTTAAAAATAATGCATGAAAAGGTTAAAAAAAAGTGATATGGTTGGCTGATTGTATGGAAATGTATACATGATAGCATAAAATTGGAATAATGTATGAATGGTGTGGGGGGGCCCACGTGAAGGAGAGCACAGCAAGCTATTGTGCTGTGCATTTGTGGACTTGGTCAAATGCAATGTGATGTGGTTTCAAGTGGAGGCTACCTTCATGTGTGAATAGTTGAAGTTGGTTCTCTTTTCTTTTCTTTTTCTCTCTGTTCTGGACCGGGTTTAATAGGAGGAGAGAGAGTTCAAGAGTTTTGGGAGTTTAGGATTTAAGGATATGGGGAGATGAAACGGTGGGAGTTTGAGAGTTATGAAATATGAAGGGTTGGAAATTAAATATGGAGATTTGTTAGGTGTGTAATTTTGCAAATTGAACCCTAGCAAAATCCTATAAATATCACACCATTCTCTTCTCTTTTCTTCACACCAAAAACAAAACAAAAATCAAGAGAAAGAAAAGAAAGAGAGTGAGAGTTCTCTTGATTAGAGCCATTACTAGAAGGAGTCATAGCTAGGAGAAGAAGCTTTTCTAGGAGCTAGAAGTGCTTGTGAAGCTAGGAGCTAGAACTCTTTATTGCAGTCTTCAT
The DNA here is from genome assembly GCA_017893485.1 of Hemerocallis citrina. Classification (NCBI taxonomy): domain Eukaryota; kingdom Viridiplantae; phylum Streptophyta; class Magnoliopsida; order Asparagales; family Asphodelaceae; genus Hemerocallis; species Hemerocallis citrina. Next base: position 1,922,737 of record JACEHZ010000471.1, on the reverse strand, counting down.
TCTCCAACTAAGATGGGTGTTCTCATGCTTTCTAATTTAGAACTATGCATGCTAGTGATGATAAGTGAGTATTATATTTTGATATGATGAAGTAGAACAAATCTATACATTGGTGGTAATGAAAAATGCTATATTTAGTAAAGTAGATCAATTTGATGTAATGTGGGTGATCCTATACTTCCTAATTGTAGGAAATGCATGCTATTTTTGATTAATGAGTAGTATATTTTTGATGTGATAATTAGAAGATAAATTCATACTTTATGTAGAAATGTTAATACTGATTAAGAAACAAAATGTGATCATGTTGTTTGGAAATGAGAACAAAAGTAAGGAGAAATTGTCATTTTATGAAATTAGGGATTGTGAAAATATTAGAATAGGTTTCCACTATGTTTAAAGAGGAATTTTTGTAAAGTAAAACGGGTATACATAACTCATTTCTAGTTTGTTATAAGAGAATGCAATTTTTCTAGTTTGATTATAATGAAGAATTAAATTCTTGTTTATTAAAAGAGAAGAAATGGATTTGAAATTAGATGTATTATCAAATATGAAAATTTATAATCCATAAGTTTCTGTTGGTAATAAATTTCAGTTTAAAATAATTAATTGTAGACTAATGAAAGATTTGATTAAAAGAGAAAACTATGTTTTATGAAAAGTAATGAAACAGTACGAAATTGGAACAAAAGCCTTTCGGGTTGATTGTGAGTCGATGGGCGCAGATGGCCTAGTGGTCTGATGCGCGCTGGGTTTCTGATTTGGCTGGGGTTCGAAGCCTGGCAAGCCCAAAACTTTTAACCCAAAAACCCGAGAGCCTATTCATAAGAAAAACGAAATGGAGTTAAGACACCGAGCCCACTTGGGCTAGTGGCTATCGGTGGGGGCTGTGATCCTTGCCTGGGGCTTCATGGGTTCGAAACCCAGTGTGGGTTCTTATTTTTTAAAAATGCTTGAGTTAAATTAATGAGGTTTTTTAGTAAATTAAAATTGGGAAAAATACTATTATTTCTATAAAATGATTTAGAACTTACTAAAATTAGTATCAAGATTTTTCATGTATAATTAAAACTCTAAAAAGGAAGGTTTGAAATAGAAAGTAAAGATTTATGTTTTATTATTAAGAAGAGTATGACCCTATTTTAAAAGATGTATGCTATGTAATTTTAATGCCTCTTGAATAGATTGCCTTTGATTCTTAGAGTTATTTCATAAGTTTTAAATTACAAATGAGATTTATTGGTAGAATGAGAATAAATTATTCATGTGAATGAATTTATCTTGATGTGATTATTCACTTATGCAAGTTAGAGTACTTGATATATGTTGAAATGTGAATTGGTTATTGGCACTAAGTTATTCAAGAGATTATTGTTGAATGAAGTTTGTTCATGAAAAAGGTTTACTACTGTGAAAGAATCATGAATAGTGCTAAAATGAGACATTGCTTAAGTTGTGAAGTGAGTTAAAATGATGAAATGATCTAGGTTTAAGACATGATTATTAAAGGGTATGTATACCCATGTTTCTTGTACATGAAAGCTTATGATTAAGAATTAGTAAGACCTCGGTTACCGGTAATATTGAAAGAAAGATTTTGAGATTTGATTTCGAGATATTGCCATCGGGCGATCTCGTATTTTTGTGAACAAATCCGGTAGGAGGTAAAACTAAGTCTAGGGTGATAACACATTTATGTCTTGAACTAAAATAATTAGGCACTTAAGTGAAGATATAATAGGCTTGGGCAAACGTAAACGGGTGTTTCTATATAGTCGGCGGTGGATCTCCGTGGCTATAGACCCAGTTGGTGGACTGTGGTTGCTCCGTAGGAGATGGACTTGTTTTTTTATCCGGGACTTAGGGTAGTCGGGCGGATATTTACCTACTCCTATGTATATGTGTATACCGGGGCTAGAGGAGCATTTGCGGGGTTATTCTCACGATATAATAGCCAGGAATGCTGGGATCTGTTATTATAGCTAGGGAGGCTGAGATCCGTATCCGTGAAATAATCTAAATCTTGTTTTATTACCGAGTAGTTTCATGGCGAGAGATCGAACCCTTCAATGTGGAGTACGTAGGCACTTGCCCACGGATCTATGTAGTATGGGATGCATAGAATCCGAACAAGTGTGCATTAGTGTCATCCTAGTATAAAATTGTGTGCATTAGGCATTAAGGGATGGTATACACTTACATGTTTAGCGTAGACACAGTTAACACTTATTTATTCATTCAACTTTTGTATTTTTATTAAAGTATTGAGATCGTTATACTATTCCCGGCATAGAGAGGATAACCGAGAATAACATTTCATCAGCTGTAAGTAACTGACGTGCCCATAGATTGACATGCAGGTAATGGACTATTCATGAAGGAGTAAAGATGTTGTGATGCAAATGATATTAAAGTTATACAAGTTGTATTTTATTTCAATGTTGTGGTATTTTATTTCAATGTTGTAATCTTTTATTTTCCGCTGTGTAAACAAAGTGTACTGTAACTCTGATGTATTGTTGTTGAAAAAGTTTTAAATTCCTTGTAAAATTGTATGAAGTTAAGTAAAGATCCTGTGGAATCTCGAATTCGTTCTTATTTGGAATTCGGGGTATTACAGTGGGATTCCCCTCCAGACTGTCTGGACATAAGCTCGTAACTCATAGAACATCTAGGATACTTATCGTAGTTACAGTAGTAGTTTAAGTCATAACGAGGGATCGAACCCTACAAGATGAAGAACGGTTAAGGGCTTGCCCTCAAACTTATGTAGTATGGGATGCATAGAATCTAAACAAGTGCGCAATAGTGTCATCTAACATAAACAACTACATTAAGAACTAAGTGCACTGCACAAAACGACATCTATAGGATAGTCTCTTGTAGTTTCTGTTTGTGATCAAGTTTGTGATTGTTTAAGTATTTGAGAATCGTTATACTGTTCGACATAGAGAGGATAGCCATGTATAATATTTCGGTTGTAAGCAAATGACGCGCCTACAGTTTTTATGCAGGGTAAAGTGATTAACAAGACTAAAGAATGCATGCTGATTAAAGATTAATTCAAGAGTTGTACATTTCAATTCATGTAAATTGATGTAAATTGCTTCTGCTGTAGATATGTAATGTAAGTGTAAACTCTGATATAACAAAAAGTTTTTATTCCTTGTAAAATTATACGAAGAGAAGTGTAAAGATCCTGTGGAACTTCGAATTCAGTTGTATTTTGAAATTCGGGGTGTTACAAGTGGTATCAGAGCCATGCTTCCAAGTAGTACAAATTTATAGGAACGACACCCGAAGTGTACATTAGGGCGTGTGTTGAGTCTAGAGATTTAAATGTAAGTCACTTACATTTGTGTTGCTTTATGATTTATGCTTCTTCTCCTCTTTCTCTAAGATGACGGACAACTTTGACCCAGCTGGAGATGATAACTGGCACATCGTTGAGGAAGATTACTACCCCGGGCAAGCTGATTCAGACGAGAAAGATCCTGAAGAAGTGAAAGAGGAATGGCCTGAGTCTCGAGAGATCACTCCACCTCTGGATTCATCTGATGATTCTTCTGACGAGGAAGAACCAGTTCCGAGTAATCTTATTGTGTCTCTTCAGAGGCAGGTAGAGACTCAACAGGAAAGAATCGAGCTACTGGAGACTCAGTTGGCAAAGCGCAAGGATGATATTGCAATTCTCAGTCATCGGGTTTGGGAACTCGAGAAGAGGAAAACCATGACCGATGTAGTACTGAAGGAAGAAGTGGAGGAACTACGGGAAGAGCTTCGTGAAGCCAAGAGGAACCGTAGGAACTAGACTGTTGTATCTTCTTATTGTTTTCATTTTGATGTCAGAAATGTTTTAAATTCGAATGTATAAAGTTGAAATTTAATGAAATGAAAAGTTGATTTAAAATTCATGTTTATACTTCGAATTTAATGAATCTTTTGCATCAGAATATGGCTAGAAAATGAGTTCGAAATGGTAAAGGTCTGGACTTGGAAACGGAACTAGCAGGGGTCTATCAGACACTCAATGTCGTTGCCATGAACCAGAATCAAGGAAGGGTGCCTGCGAATCCAGTACCCGAAACAATCAAACTGGTGGAATCATTCAAGCGGATGAAACCACCCGTATTTGAGGGAAAGTCAGACCCTGACACGGCTGACAATTGGATCCGACAGGTAGAGACTATATTCGAAGTCTTGGAGACTTCGGAGGGCAGCAAGGTGAAGTTGGCGGCGCTGCAGTTTGAGAAGGATGCGGCTGTGTAGTGGCAGTCGATGAAGCGGACGTGAGAGGTATTGTTCTTGGCTGGGATGAATTCTTGGAGGAATTCCGCAGTCATTATTTTCCCTCAGACATCCAGGAGAAGAAGGCCATGGAGTTTCTGGCGCTGCAGCAGGGCGGCATGTCGGTTAGGAAGCATGAGACAAGATTCACTCAGCTCTCGAGGTATGTGCCCGAATTGGTGATGGACGAGGCAAAGAAGGCTCGAAAGTTCGAGCATGGATTGAGGCCAAGTCTGAGATCCATGATGATATCCCTCGGTATCAGGAGGTTTGACAAATTGATCAAACGAGCTGCAACCACTGAGGTAGATATGGAGCAGTTCCATGCTGTTCAGAATCGGAGGACCAGCTGGAATGTTAGGAAGAGGCCCGCAGTTTCTGGCAACTTCAGGGGACAGCCGCCTGCCTAGAGGTTCAAACTAACAGGAGCGAATGCTGTCAACATAGCTGGGAGACCCGAAAACAATTGGGTGAGACCTCCTGTGGTGACTTGCTTCAACTGTGGTGAGACGGGACATTACAAGTCTCAATGCCCCAAGCCACAGAATGTCACCCGTAGTGGACCAACGCAGCAAGTTGGGAAGAAGCCGTACCAGTAGGGGCAGGTATTTGCCTTGACTAAAGCTGACGCTGATGAGATGGATCACGTCATCACTGGTACGAGGGAGGATGTTTAGAGTGTCTTCTGTTGTTTCTCTTTTCCCGCCTTATATAGTGAACTGTTATGTAACGAGTGTGTGTTATATAACAGGAGAACTTATTTTGAATGGAAAGAAAGCTGTTGTTTTGTTCGATACTGGATCCTTTCACACTTTTGTATCACCTAAGTTTGTTAAAGTTTTGGGAGTCAAACCGAAAGTCTTTTCAGGCAAGGTCTTGGCAGTAGCTACTCTATCAGGGGAGACTCTAACCACTGATCGGTACTATGCGGACTGCGTTGGGACAGAATTTTCAGGATTTATCTGATCGAGATGAATATCTTGGGAGTCGATGTTATCATTGGTATTGATTGGATGTTGGTGTACAGTGCGAGCATCGAGTACAAAACCAAGGAAGTAACAGTGAAGGCTGCAGGTGGACCTGAAGTCACTTTCTAAGGGAAGAAGAGATGTTCTGGTCTGGTGGCAGCTATCTGCAAAAGGAATGTTCGTGCGGAGGTGCAGCAAATTCCTGTGGTTCAGGATTACCCGACGGTATTCTTGGAAGATTTGCCTGGATTACCCCCGCATCGTGATGTGGATTTCAGCATCACTATCCAGCCAGGGAGTGCACCCATTTCCAAGGCACCGTATAGGATGGCGCCTGTAGAGCAGGATGAGATCAAATGGCAGATTGAGGAACTGTTAGAGAAAGGCTTTATTCAACCGAGTGCGTCACCCTGGGGAGCACCGGTGCTTTTGGTAAAGAAGAAGGAAGGTTCGATGAGGATTTGCATCGATTACTGGAAGCTGAATAAGGTCACTATTCAGAATAAGTATCCGATTCCACGAATTGACGACCTGTTCGATCGTCTACAAGGAGCAGCTGTTTTCTCCAAAATAGATCTTTGGTCAGGTTACCATCAAGTTCGAGTGAAGACTGAAGATGTGCATAAGATTGCATTCAGAACTCGACACGGGCATTACGAATTCTTAGTTATGCCGTTTGGAGTAACGAATGCACCTGCAATCTTCATGGACATGATGAACAGAGTTCTGAGGCTATTCATTGATTCTTTCGTCGTGGTATTTATCGACGATATTATTGTGTACTCCAAGTCGGAGGAGGAGCATACAGAGCATCTGGCAGCAATTTTGAAGAAACTTCAGGAGCATGAGTTGTATGCCAAATTGTCCAAGTACGATTTCTGAAAATCTGAAGTGACATTCCTGGGTCACATCCTTTCTAAGGAGGGAGTGGCAACTGATCCGCAGAAGATAGAGACAGTGAAGAATTGGGCAAGGCCTACTACAGTGAAGAAAATTAGGAGTTTCCTTGGGCTAACTAGATATTACAGGAGATTTATCCAGGGCTATGCTCAGATAGCCATGCCGCTCACTGGTCTGCCCAAGAAGAATGTGAACTTCAAGTGGACTGAGCAGTGCGAGGCAAGCTTTCAGGAGTTGAAAGAGAGGCTGACTACTGCACCCATTTTGTCTTTGCCTAGAGCAGGTGTTGAGTATGATGTCTACAGCAATGCTTCACATCGTGGGCTCGATTGTGTCTTAATGCAAGAAGGAAAAATGATCGCTTATGGGTCTAGGCAACTACGACTGCATGAGAAAAATTATCTGACTCATGATCTGGAATTGGTTGCAATTATCTTTGTCTTGAAGCAATATAGACATTACGTGTATGGTGAGAAGCTGAATATGTACACGGACCACAAAAGCTTGAAATACATCTATCAGCAGAAAGAACTGAATCTGAGGCAAAGGAGATGGCTGGAGGTACTTGAGGACATTCGTCTGGAGATTAAGTACCATCCTGGGAAGGCTAATATTGTTGCTGTTGCACTTAGCCACAAAAGCAGTTTGGCTAGTTTGATCACAACTCAGAGGTAGCTGGCAGAGGAGTTGGATCGGGCTGGTATTAAAGTTGTTCTGCAAGGCTTGGGATCATCTTTAGCTCAGTTAAGGCTTCAACCAACACTGAATGAAAGGATTATCGCAAGTCATAAGGAAGATGCAGAGATTCTGAAGGTGAAGGAGCAGGTCGATGCTGGTAGGTTGTCCAAGCTTTAGATCAGGGATGGAGTACTGTGGTTTGGAGAGAGGCTATGTGTTCTGAATCAGTCGGACTTGAAAGAAAGTATTCTTCAGGAGGCACATGCTACTCTTTTGTCAATACATCCTGAGAGCACTAAGATGTATAAAAACGTTAAGCAGCATTTCTGGTGGTCAGGTTTGAAGCGGGATGTGGCCGAGTTCGTGATGAGGTGTGAGATCTGTCAGCAGGTCAAAGATGAGAATCAGAAACCCGGAGGTCTATTGCAACCGTTACCTATTCCGGATTGGAAGTGGGATAACATCAGTGGATTTCAACACGGGTTTGCCCCCGAGTTCCAAGGGCAATGATGCAATTTGGGTCATAGTCGATCGATTAACCAAATCCGCTCACTTCTTGGCGATGAAACTCACTTCGTCGATGGAAAGATTGGCTGAGTTGTATGTTGGTGAGATCGTCAGGCTTTATGGTGTTCCGTTAACCATTGTGTCTGATCGGGATGCGTGGTTTACTTTGCATTTTTGGAGGAGTCTTCAGACAGCTTTGGGTACCAAGACGGATTTCAGCACTGCTTTTCATCCGCAGACCGATGGGTAGACCAAGAGAGTCAACCGTATTCTTGAGGATATGCTTCGGTGTTGTAAACTAGACTTTGGAGGAAGTTGGAAAAGGCACTTGGTTCTGGTAGAGTTTGCCTACAACAACAGTTTTCAGACTAGTATTGGGATGGCACCGTACGAAGCTCTGTATGGCAGGAAGTGCAGAACGCCTGTCTGTTGGTTCGAAGTTGGGGAGCGTCAGATGTTTAGGCCTGAAATTGTGCAGCAGAGCTCTGAAAAGATTGATCTAATCAAGAAGAGGTTGGTGGATGCTCAGAGTAGGCAGAAGAGCTATGCAGACAACCGGAGGAGGGACCTTGAGTTTGAGGTTGGTGACTTTGTCTTTCTGAAGGTTTCACCTAGCAAGGGTGTGATTCGCTTTGGCAGATGTGGGAAGTTAGCCCCGAGGTTCATAGGCCCGTACAAGATATTGAAGCGGATTGGAAAAACTACTTCTCGGTTGGAGTTGCCGGAGGAGTTGTCTCAGGTGCACAATGTCTTCCATGTGTCTATGCTGAGAGGGTACATTCCAGATCCGAGTCACCATTTGCCCGAAGTACCTGAGGGTTTGCAGTTGGATCTGAGTTACATTGACCTTCCGGTCAAGATTGTCGATCGTGGGGAGAAAGTCTTGAGGAACAAGACGATACCGATGGTCAAAGTAGTCTGGAGAAACTAGTTGGTTGAAGAGGCTACTTGGGAATCTGAGGAGAGGATGATGAAAGATCATCCTGAGCTCTTTGAGTGATTTGTATCTTCTTTTCTTTTCTTATATCTTTGTTGTATTCCTGTTTTCTCACTCTTTAAGTGAAGTTTTGAGGACAGAACTATTCTAATGAGGGAGTGTTGTAACACCCTAGTTTTTATTTATGAGATTTTGTGATTTTACGTGTTGTGCGCGTATGATTTCATTTGTATAATTTCTTTTATAAAATGTTTTTATATAGTATTTGTTCTCTATATTTTTCCAAAAAAACTATTCTCTTTAAAAGCCTAATTAAAATCTAGGCCTAATTGTCTTTAAGCCCACTCTATTTTATTAATTAAATTAATTATTTTGAAGCCCATGGTTAGTTTGACCCATTAATGAGCCTATTTACTTTAATTCTCTTTTAAAATGGTCTAACTTGTAGTGTAGACTCATTTCATGGACAATTAATTTTTGGTCACATAAACAAATTTGTAAATGGGGGATACTAGGTGGCATGTGCATGCAATGGAGTGTGCAATGCACACCCTTTCACCATGGCCAGATAGGATAGGGAGAGTGGGAGAGATGGGAGCGGTGGAGAGTTGGTTACTCTCATCATAGGTAGTTTCTATAACTCCCTAGTACATCTTGGCCCGTAATCTCTAACCATTTGATCTAATCTCGGCTCTCCATTCACCCTAGAAAATTGTATAAATACCCCCTCCCACACTTTTCATTCTCACACTTGGAAAAAAATTGATAAGAAAGAATAGAAAGAGAGAAAAGACACAAGTAGTAAGGCAAAAGATTGAGGAGTTGTGAGTTGAAAAGAGTGAGTGTTTTGTGTGAGTGCTTCAACCAAGGAGAAGGAGGCCGGACTGCATAGGGGAGGCTCGGGTTCAAGATTGCAACAAGGAGAAGGCGATTTTCGTGGCTTGATTTAGGAGGAGAAGGCTTCACTCGTTCGTCGTAGGAGATCTGTAAGAGTCTATTTGATTGTTTCTCTCCATTTAAGGTGGGTGTTTCTCTTAAACTTCTAATTAGACATCATGTTAGAATGTGGTTGACAAATTAAGGAGAAACTCTAACAAATATAGCCATGCATTATGAAAATAAGACAAATTGCTATTAGTTTGATTATATGTTAAAAGAGTGTTAAATTGATTGCCAAATTATGTTTTGTTAAATGATTATCATGTTACCCTGCTCAATTTTGTTGTGATGTGCTAGATAAACAAATGCATGCTTATATGTTGAACAATTGAATAAAGAACTATGGATATAGGTGATTTTGATTAATGTGTTGCTAATGACATGAAAAAAATGAATTTTATTACTGAGATAATTGTACAATGTTAATAAAAATATTATAAGTGATATAGGAAAATTTTAAGTGTAATTTATACGGAGATTATGCTTATTTTTCCCTAAATTTGAAATTGAAGAATAAAAATGAAGTAGAGAGCAAATTATGTTGTTTTGTATCTAAAATCAAAATTTATTTTACTGAAATGTTGTAATAAGATGAAAAATGAAATCTGGAATTTTTGAATGAATTTGGAGAAGAAAAGAACTCCAAAATATTCATTTTTGGTAAAAATTCGAAATAACTGAGTCTCGGACTTAAACCCCTAAAAACCCCACTCTATATCAGAATGGTCTCTTAGACCATTTGGTTATTGGTTGCTTTGGGCGCTAACTGTAGTGTGCAGGTGTGTCTATGGTCTTGGGTTCGAAACTGGGCTCTGCCATTTTGTTTTCATTTTTGAATATAAACCCCCAACCCGAAACTGAAACCCCTTATTAATTAAAGCCCACACCATCTTGTGGTTGCGCCTTAGCCTAGTTGGCTTTCGATGGCGGGCGGCTAGCTTCAGGTCGTGAATATAATTTTTTTGATTTTTTGGATTTATTAAAATTGATTTCTTGGCTTCTAAAAATTCAAAAAAATACTATAATTATTCTAAAAATATGTGGATTCAATGAAAAATATTTGTGCATTATTTGACTAAAATAAAAGTGACTTAGAAGTAAAAATTGAGTAGACTTGTATGAAAATTGACACTTGTATAAATATGAAAAGTGATTATTTTCATGGGAAAATTTTATTAAGTTATAAAAGAGATATTTTGAAGGGAGGAAAATTTAAGTGTGTTGATTATGAATTTTTGTTCATCTAATTTTTGGGTTTTTGTGTGCACACTAAAGATAGATGAAAAATACAACTTTGTGAATGAACTAAATAAAAGAAAGAAATACTAGTTTGGGAATCTAATAGATTTATTGAAATAAAATTGAGTATGAAATACATGAATTGAAATTGAACTTTATGTATGAGATTTGATTCATAGAAATGAATGGAAATCATGTTAATTATGAAAAAGAATTTATGAGTATAAAGACTCAATTTTTGTGATTATGAATTGAAATTGAGAACTAGAGTGTAGATAAGCTTCATACCGGCATTGAAAAGAAATGTGTCGAAATGAAATTTGAGCTGAAAAGACCAAGATTTGGGTTATGTTGAATAAATGGTTAAGACCGGTATAGTAGAAGGGCTAACTCTAGAGAATTGATTTTGTTCATGATTCAAATAACTAAGGATTAGATTCATAGTGAAGGCGTGATGAAAATAAGAGAAAAACACGAGTATGAGGGCCTCGGAGCTACGGTGTGAGAATATTCACAGGTTGTCTTCACGATGCGTCGTGACATGACGTGGATGTGTCTCCAGCAGTCCGTGCCATAGGCGACGCTCGTGGGGTGTTTGGTGACTGCGGTGGTGTCATGTCCCATGACAGAGGCTGAATTGTCCATAGGTTCTTCACGTTGCATCATGACATGACATGAGATTCCCCTCCAGGCTGTCTGAACATGAGCTCGTAACTCATAGAACATCTAGGACACTTATCGTACTTACTGTAGTAGTTTAAGTCATGACGAGGGATGGAACCCTACAAGATGAAGAACGGTTAAGGACTTGCCCTCAAACCTATGTAGTATGGGATGCATAGAATCTAAACAAGTGCGCATTAGTGTCATATAATATAAACAACTATATTAAGGACTAAGTGCAATGCACAACACGACATCTATAGGATAGTCCCTTGTAGTTTCTATTTGTGATCAAGTTTGTGATTGTTTAAGTATTTGAGAATCGTTATACTGTTTGGCATAGAGAGGACAGCCATGTATAATATTTCGTCAGTTGTAAGCAACTGACGCGCCCACAGTTTTTATGCAGGGTAAAGTGATTAACAAGACTAAAGAATGCATGCTGATTAAAGATTGATTCAAGAGTTGTACATTTCAATTCATGTAAATTGTTGTAAATTACTTCCGCTGTAAATATGTAATGTAAGTGTAAACTCTGATGTAACAAAAAAAATTTATTTCCTTATAAAATTGTACGAAGAGAAGTGTAAAGATCCTGTGAAACTTCGAATTCAGTTGTATTTTGGAATTCGGGGTGTTACAAGAGGTGGATAGATTCTTCATCAAGAAGAAATTGGATGAGAAATTCATTGAGATATTTAAAGTGAAGTCAGAAGATCAACTCGCAGATATTCTGACCAAGGCAGTTTCGAGTCGGCTCTTCTTGAAATTTGTTGACAAGTTGGGCATGTTCAATATCTATGCACCAACTTGAAGTGGAGTGTTGAAATGTAGTAAGTACAAATATATATATTCTGTTTCCTAATCTATAGGAAACAGATTTTCCAAATTTCTCACCCCTCAATCTTCTCTCAATCTCCTTTCTTCTCCTCCAAGATTGTAATCCTTATATATAGATGTATGCTGTAAAGAATAAAGAATAAGAAGAAAATAAAGATTTCCCCTAAATCTGTTTTCTACAAAAACTCATGCCTTTTTGTTCTCTCGTCTTTTCTAAATCCTCCACTCCCTGCTCACACTCCCGCTCCTACCCGAACGGGTAGGAATGTTTTAATAGGACCCGAAATCGGAACCGGACCCGGTCCTCACGAGTCTGGGTCCGGGTCCAACTTTTGGACCCGTAGGGGACCGGATCCGTGTAGTGTAGGACCCGACCCGATACCAATGCTAAGTACACTGTATGAAACCCCAAATTAAAATGGCATATTCTAAAGAATATTCTAAAATGGATGTAATGCCCCGAATTCCAAATAAGACTGAATTCGAGATTCCACAGGATCTTTACTTCACTTCGTACAATTTTATAAGGAAATTAAAACTTTTTCAATAATACATCAAAGTTTCTTTTACAATTGATTACACTGCAGAAGACAAGAATAAATTACAACAATATCATTACAACATCTTTAACTTTCAATCAAACTAGCACAGCATATCCACTTCATAATCCAGTACCTGCATGTAAGACTGTGGGCATGTCAGTTGATTATCGACGAAATGTTATACACGACTATCCTCTCTATGCCGGTGATAGTATAACGATCTCCATACTTTAACAAAAATACAAACTTGAATAAACAATAAAGTGTCAAAAGTGATTATTCTAAACATGTAAATGTATGTGATGCCTTAATGCCTAATGCACACATTTTATACTAGGATGATACTAATGCACACTTGTTCGGATTCTATGCATCCCATACTACATAGGTCCGAGGGCAAATGCCTACGTACTCCACAATAAAGGGTTCGATCCCTCGCCATGAAACTACCGGGTAATAAAACAAGGTTTAAATCATTCCACGATTTTGAATCTCAGCCCCGGAGTCCACCGCTGACTGTTATCACATATCCCACATCGTGCGAATCATCCCACAAGTGCCCCTCTAGCTCCGGTATAGGCATATACATTGGAGTACAGCAAAACAAACCTATCCGCCCGATTACTCAAGATCCCAAAATCCACCGCTGACCCGTCCTCATAATCCCGGATTTAAAAATAAAAGCCCGTCTCCCACAGAGCAGCCTCAGTCCGCCGACTGGGTCTATAGCCACGGAGATCCACCGCCGACTATATAGAGCAACCCATTTATGTTTGCCCAGGTTTACTATATCTTCACTTAAGTGCCTAATTGTTAAGTTCAAAACATGAATAATTTCCAAACCTAGAATTAGTTTTACCTCCTTCCGGACTTAATCAACAAAATACAAAATAGCTCCTTGGCAATATCTCAAAATTATACCTCAAATCTTTTCTTTCAATAGTGCCGGTAACCGAGGTCTTACTAACTCTAAATCATATACTTTTTCATGTACAAGAAATCATGGGTACACATACCCTTCATCATATCTCACACTTAATTATTCTCATCTTATTCCACAACTTAATCATTGTCTATTCATGATTTATTTATTCTCAATCTTAATTCATTCAAATCTTTAAGGGGCAACAATTCCCTTCACAAACATAAATTCACTACTTGAAATCTCATTAGCAATTTGAACTCATAGCGACTATCTCAAAATATTTCTTGAACAAAATAAATTATCTTTCCAAGAGAATCAGTTCACATAATAATAATTCATCTTTCAATACTCATACTTTTGTATAAATTCATTTGAAGTCCTCAACTCATTTTTATTTCAATTTTACTTTTATTTTCTCAAAATATACATGAAAATATTTTTAAACTATTTTTAATAAATTCCATTTCATTTTATAGAATAATAGAATTTCTCCCTAATTTTTTTCGATGTATTAGAACCCACTAAAACATTAAAACCCAAGATTTCACTACTTGAAATCTCATTAGCAATTTGAACTCATAGCGACTATCTCAAAATATTTCTTGAACAAAATAAAATTATCTTTCCAAGAGAATTAGTTCACATAATAATAATTCATCTTTCAATACTCATACTTTTGTATAAATTCATTTGAAGTCCGCAACTCATTTTTATTTCAATTTTACTTTTATTTTCTCAAAATATACATGAAAATATTTTTAAACTATTTTTAATAAATTCCATTTCATTTTATAGGAATAATAGAATTTTTCCCTAATTTTTTTCGATGTATTAGAACCCACTAAAACATTGAAACCCAAGAAAAAATTAAGTTTCGATCGCCAGGTTTCGAACCCATGACCACACAGTCAGCGCCCAACCCATCAACCACTAGCTAAGAAGTCCCTTTGAACTTGGTGTCATAAACCACAACGAAATTTCCCTTAAACTCAAATACGAGTTCAGATTTATTTTAAAAGAATACAAAATAAAATGTGTCCAACAAGTTTTAAACCCAAGATCTCTTATAATTATAGTAATGCTCTGTGGTGTACTAACTAGCCAAATATTCCATGTGTGATTATTGATATTAAATTATACTGCTATTCTTTTGTTCAACTTTCTGTCATTTTATTATTTTCCATAAAACTCTTTTTTTCAGTTAATATAATCCTTCATTAGATTATAATTAGTTCATCTAGATTAGAATTTCTCTCTAACAATAGCTCATAATCATATAATTCCTATTTTTGACAAATCTCTTAAATTCAATTTTTATCTTCTCTTTATAAAAAAAAGATTTGTTCTTTCCAATTAATCAAAATAAACAATTGTTGTTTCTTGACTTCGATTTAAAATAAGTCTTTTGTGCACCGACTTAATTATAAAAACAAATACATCCTTTAAACCACAAGAGAGATTTTTCACAAATTTTCTTACAAAATATACAAAATAACAAATATCATAGTATGATTCATGACAATAACTTAATTTGTTTTTCTTCCATATTTCTTAATCAATAGTAACATTTCTACAATTTGGCATACATAAAAGCATGAATTTATCTTCTAATTATCATATCAAATTTATACTACTCATTTAGCATGCAATCCCTACAATTAGAAAGTATAGGATCACCCACCTCAATTGAAGATTGAACAACAAGAAGAGACACACTCTTAGCTCCAAAGCAACTCCTAGTTCTTCTCCTCCTAGCTAGAGTTTCCAAGCACACTACTTCTCTTTCTTTTTCCTTTCTTTTTATTTCTTTTGTTTTTGGTGTGTGAAATAAGAAGAGAATGAGGCTATTTATAGGTCTAGGTTAGGGTCTCATTTGCAAAATTTTCACCCTAATAATTTATTCAAATTAATTCTTCACCCCTTCATTTTCTCAACTCATCCTTCAACCTCTCCAATTTTCCTATCTCCCAAAACTCCCAGCCTCTTATCTCCCCACTCTTCAAAACTTCAACTCCTACCCTCTCCACATCCAAAACCGGCCATTTACTCCAAAATGCCTCGTCAACTCTTTTGCAAACAGGTATGTGCTGTTCTCTAATGTTTTAGGTGGGCCCACATGTACTAAAACACATTTTATAACACATTATTCCATTATTATACCACTACTATGAGTGGTGGAGTTTCCCGTATCAAACTCATCGTAGTGCCTCCCATTTCTGGAAGGGAGTGTGGAAAGCGTCAGCGGCTTTCCATTGCGGTTTAGGCCACTCCTGTGCCGATGGCTCCAAGGCCAGATTCTGGACCGACCTATGGACCGGTAACACTTCTCTAGCCACCGCTTTCCCAGCTATCTACCGTCTGGCTTCCGATCCTTTTGATTTGGTTGCTAATTCCTATATCACCAACAACATGCAAAGGCAATGGTTGATCCCCCTAGCGACCAATCTACCCCATCATCTAATTCCTGAACTTAACGATCTTCTCTTCTCTCTCAACAATTTTGTTTGGAGTGATAAAGAAGACCTGTTCTGGCATTGGAACGCATCAGGGACCTTCTCGGTTCGTTCTTTCTATCAATTTCTTAATTTTAGAGGCATATTATCGCCTTGCTTTGACCTGGTGGGAAAATCCTGTGCCCCAATTAAGGTGAAAATACTTTCGTGGCTCACCCTCAATAATAAACTTTTGACCGTTGAAATTCTCAATAAGAGAAATCTAGCGTGGGACCAATTGTGTCCGTTGTGCTCTTCCGAATCGGAGAACGTGAACCATTTATTCGTGGGTTGTGAATTTTCGCGTCCTCTTTGGAAAATCACAGTGCTCGCATGGGAATCGCCAGCCATTCCGTCCAGTCTGGCCGAATGCTGGACGAGGCTCCCTTCGAATGGCAAATACCACAGATCGTGGTACCTTTCCTTTCAAATTATCATTTGGATCACGTGGATGGAAAGGAATAAGAGAATTTTCCGTCACACTGCTTCTTCCTCACGTTCGATTACTGATGAATTCTTTTATCTATTCAAATTTTGGTGTCTTTAAAAGTTGAAGCTAAAGAAGCCCTCATGTATGAGAGATTGGAAGATGTCTTCCATTGTCTTCATGACCTCAATGCTATTTAATGTTCGCGGTCTTTCCTTGTGGCCACAATGGTGTTACTGTCTATTGTATTTCGACCATTTTGTTTCAGTTATTGTAGCAATCTTTATCTGCTATTTTCCACAGTTCTTGAGATTCTTGTGGGCATGACTTCTGTCTTCATCATGTATGTCTGCAGGGTTGACTGAGTAGGGCTTCCCATATTTTGTTGGTTGGACTGGCATCATATGGCTTTGGTGTTAGTCTGCCTTTTTGGTTAGGAGGGTATGCTGCCTCCGTCCATCCTTCCTCTCTGGTGTTGGTCTCTTACCACCTATTCTCCTTCTTTTTGATGCTCTGATCAATGTGTAATTATCATACTATGGGTTCAATTTTTTTGTTTTTTTGGCTGCTACTTGGCTTCTTGCTCATCTGTAATTATTCTTCTTATGTTCTAGCTCTTTTATGGTTTGGATGTTCTATATTTGTTGTGTTCTGATCGTTTTTGGCTGAGGTGTGATTCATGTTTGATGTTACCTTAATTTTCTGATGGTTGTGGCTGATTGCTAGACGGGTCGGGTTGGTCCGACTAGTCTATTTCATTTTAGACACTCTAGATCTATTCGTTTTAGGCTATGTTTGCCTTATCTTCCACTGCTCTATTTTCCCTCCCTGGCTTCGACCCTGGTTGTATGGTGTGCTGCGGGCATCCTCTCCTTATTTCCTATGGACGCATATTCTGAGGGCAGTCAGTGGGCCGCAATGTTGTTTGTCTTTTGCATCGGTGCTTGAGGCCGGAGATCGATGATTTCTCCCTTGATCATGTAAGGATTTTCGGTTTCGCCGGATGTTTGCTCAGCAGCAGCCGCGGTCCGTCTTGGTGGCTACATCGATCGTCGTCTGTGTCTATTTTTCTGTAGCCGAGTTTAGTTTGTTTTGATCTACAACTGTATTTAGTGTTTTCATGTTTATTGTTTGTTTTACTTCTTGTAAGACCCTCAGTGTAATTTATTTTTGATCGATTTATGCATGGCTGGAGTTAGTTGACTCTATCCGTATCATCAAAAAAAAATAACAACACTAGGTCGTGGGCCCCCATCCACTCCAAATCATTTTAATCCATTATATTACCTTTTCATTTACTTTTACCAAATTATTCAAGTAATCAGCCAACATTTACTTTACTATTACTTTTTTGAAATTACAGGGTGTTACACACACTCCGAATTTTTTTTTGAAAGCAAATATGTTTAAATACGTTTACCGAAGATATGTTCGTCGCACGTAAAACATGAAAATGCGAAATTTAGTTTTATCAACAGAAAAAATGTTAAAGATAATAAAAATACAATATAAAAAATATATTTATTTATTTTATGACGTAATTGCTACGTACGTAAAAAATACATGCATTACACGTGCAAAATCGAAAAATGCATTTTTAATCACAATATGGGGAAATGAATTTCCGTTTTATAAAACGAGTTTAAACACGAAAAATAAATAATCAGTGATGGAAAAGTACGGAATTGATACGTGCATCGAAAACATATAAAAACACGTAAAAATATAGAGATTGAGATATTATATCTTCGTTGACTCAAAATAGAGTAAAATCAATACGGCAATACATAAATAGTCGGTAATCAAAATACGTGGTGAAAATACATTACAAAATATACGTGTATAACACACGATGACAAAACTGTCATTTTTAATTTTAGGAGGTGTTACAATGGAACTCAAAATGGAGATGGAGATGTGGTTCCATTGGGAATGCTTTTAGAAAAAGCAAATCCTCAACGAACTTTGATCGAATGTATTGGCCCACCCGACCAAACCTGCAGAGAGTGATGAGTATGTCTTTTTTAGTTAATCCACACTAGTTGCCTAAATAAGAATTAGTCAGCATCCACAGTCGTGGGCTAAATACCCAAAATATGGAAAATTTGGAAAAAAAACGTACTGCAGTCGTCGTCCAAATACCCAAAATTTGGGTTGACGATAAACAGTGTGCTGCCAAATATAGCCGGAGATATGGCGAAATGGAAAATATAGCTAACGGAAGAAAATACTCCGTCCGATCTAAATAACGGCTAATAATAGTCCGTCTCGTACCAAAAACACTGTTCCCAATGATTAAGAAGCTTTCGGATAAAAAAAAATTAAAAATAAAAATAAAAATGAGAGACGGTGTATTATAAACCGTGTGCTAAATGAATGGGAATTTGAGAATTGTGAAGGACGGTAGTTAAACTACCGTCCGCTGTAAAAAAAAAATTTTGTTTACCGATTCACAATTACCAACTTACCCTTCCCTATTGAATCCGGTCTCTCTTTGCCATTTTTTCCCTTTTCAACGGCTAGAAAAAAATCAGAATCGCTTCTTTCAACGGCTATTTTTTTCTGAGCCAACGGTTAGAAAAAAATTTCTTATATAATCGATAGTGAGAAAGGAAGACAGCCTTCACTTCTCTACATATCCTCCTGCTCTGTGCTAGCTCAATTCCTCTCTCTCTGTTCATTATCAACCAGGTGTTCCTGTCTCTCTGCTCATTATCAACGAGGTGTTCCTCTCTCTCTGTTCATAATCAACTGAGGTATTCAAAACAGTTTATAATTTTGTTTAATTTTTCAGTATAATTTCTTCCTATCTCACGGTCGTTTTCAAATTTATTTTCAGTTCATTTTATGGCTAATCCCCGTCCAATTAGAGGCCGAGCATATACCGTGTATGAGGATATTCTTTTGGCACAAAGTTGGGTTGCTATAACCCAAGATCCGTTGATCGGTAGCGATCAAACTGGCAACCAATTTTGGAATAGGATATATCTCACATTTGAGAATCTGTCTGGGTGTACAACAGATCGAACGGCGGGCTCTCTTTCTAGTAGATTTTCCACTATGGCCAAGGAAGTATCACTGTACATTGCAAAGTTGAGCAGTGTGACAAATAGAGCGGCAAGTGGTACGACGAACGCCGATAAGGTTTGTTTTGTAGGATTGTATTTTATTGCAATGATTGTGTTATTTTTTTCTAATTTAAATTTTGATAACGTATTTTTTGTTACCAATTATTAAACTATGATAGGTACGTGATGCAAGATTAGAATATATGCAATCGGCCGGAAAGCCCTTCAAACTTGAAGAGTGCTACGAAATTTTGAAAGATCAACCCAAATTTTCTGTACGTACTACACAAGTTTTCGAGAATGTTCCGAATAGTCAATATGCCGATGGTGGTTGTTCAACACCTTCCCCCACATCCGTTCAGTGGGATTCAGATATACCGATTGATTTAAATGCGCCCTCACCACTATCGCGACCACCCGGCAGGAAAGAAGCAAAGAAAAAAGGGAAGCGCACTGTTGAAGCCAGTGACGTTTCCGCGATGGTGGAAGAAACGCGTAATTTCAACAATTTTTATATGAGCAATCAGAAAGACAGGCTTGAACTGAAACAAAGAGATTTTGATTTCAGAGTGTCAAGTGAAGAAGATCGTATAATGGCTATGGATCTAAGTAGCTTACCTGAACATCAGCGTTATTATTTTCTTAGTCGACAACATGAAATTGCTCAAAAACTCGCCGCACGGGAAATGAAATGTGTGGGTAGTATCCCACCACCTCTCAACCAAAGCTTCGGTAATCTTCTGGGATGATTTTTCTGTATCAATTGTGAAAAATCTTTGCCAACCAGTGTTATCTATTATTTGTTTTACAACGGGAATACGAGAGCATACTTTATAGGCTTTAATTGGACCATTCCAACTACCCCTAAATTTACAGAACCCACCAAAAGAATTTTCAGCAACATTCTTACATATATGAAAATCGTTGTCGAATACCTGTGTCCACATTGTTGGATCGCTTAAATCAACTTCTCCGGTATCTACTTCAGGTTCTTTGCCTCTATTTCCTTGTTCAGAATTAGATACACCTTTTGATTTGAGTCTGCCAATAAAACGCCGTATCGACATCTAGTTAAACTTTCGCTTCGAGACTTGAATTCGAGAGTTGAATGATGTCGAAGGAACGAAGTTTTGATTGTGAAGCCGAAACTATAAGAATTGGAAGAAATATTGTTTAGTGTCACAATCTTAAGTTTGGCTAATCTTGTTCCGATCGGTAGCAATTTAAAGGAAAACATACAAGGGTATAATAGTCACAAATAAGATGTATGGCAGGCAAGATGATTCGGCCTTTGAATTTTTTTTTATTTTTTTTTTAACTATAACGAAAGTGCCCAAATACTCACATACCCGTGACACCAAACTCCAAACCCCCAATCACATCCCACCATTTAAACAGAATAAATGTTTAAAAAATCCAACGACGGTGTATAAAATGACGTGGCTGCAGATTGACGGTGGAATGTTTCCCGTTCTTCGGTTATTTTTTTTTTTAAAAAATTTCAGAATTGTGAACCGACGGTGTATTATTGTCCGTCTAATGAGATTAACGGTGCTTCATATACCGTTCTTGGTTATTTAAAAAAAAAAATTTAAAAGAGGGTCAACTGACGGTGCATTATCACCCGTGTAATAACATTAACGGTTCATTATGATCCGTTGGTGGATTTTTTTTTTTAAAAAAAAAAAATTAAAAGAGGGTCAACCGACGGTGCATTATCACCCGTGTAATAACATTAACGGTTCATTATGATCCGTTGGTGGATTTTTTTTAAAAAAAAAAAAAAATTTAAAGGACACTTCAGACGGTGAATAATGTACCGTGTATCAAGATTAACGGTGCTTTATCACCCGTTGGTGGTATTTTTTTTTTTTTTAAAAAAAAAAACGAAAGTCAACCGACGGTGGACAATCTTCTGTGTGGTATAATTAACGGTGCATCATCAACCGTTTCTTGTTTTTTTTTTTTTTTGAAAAAAAAAATTTAAAGGAAGTCAACCGACGATGAATAATGTGCCGTGTGATCTAATTGACGGTCGTTTTTTCCCCGTCGTTGGGTTTTTTTTAGAAAAAAATTAAATAAATAAAGAAACGGCCAATCTTATACCGTCCTATAAGATTGACGAAAGATAATCTTCCGTCGTTTGAACGAAAACAAACGACCAATCGAAAATAGCTTTAACGACTGCAGCAACATTCTATTTTTTCTATTTCCAAATGTCCAAATACCCAAAATTTGGCTTCGACGATTGTGGATGCTCTAACAGAACAATCTTGGAAAACCAAGAGTGATGTTACAGCACAGGGAACATGTTCATTGAATTGCCCACCTGCAGATTCTAGATACCTTGAGGAGTGCCCATCGAGCAAATGCAATCAAGCAGGCACTGAAAACAGTAAAATAGATTTGTGAGGTTATCTGACAAACAGACAAAATGTTCAGCAATTTTTTTTTAACAATTATAGATGATAGTAGTTTACAAGTGCGATGCACGTTGAGGTAGGATAAAAATGGCCTGGGACTCAGGATGGTACTTGCACCAAATCAAGCAGGCTCGGTCCCAGACAACCACGGGGTCGGTGCCGAGCCATAAGTTCACCACCACCAAACCGGCCTCCCCCCGTTCCGACGGCCAGTCACGACCCTCGGTCTCCGACCCTCGGTGGTCCCACGGGCCTTCCACTCAGCCGGGTGAGGAAGGGGGATGACCTGGCGCAACCTAGTCCCTCTGATCCTCCCAGAAGCACAGGGCCCCTACGATCTGCCATGTCAGCTCCAAAACCATTTGGGGCTCTTGCCATGTCAGCCCTAAACCGCTCTGGGAACTGCCACGTGTGCCCTAAAACCACCTGGGCCTCTTGCCACGTCAGGCCCATGGGCTTTCGGGTCCAAACCCGGCCCCCAGGTGGATCCAAACCCGGTTGGGTTATCTATAAATACCAGACCCTCACCCACCTTCAAAGGTAATGAATCTTTCTTCCACAAAACCCTAGTTACTGCTACTCTCTCACAGAGACTAACTAGATCGTCGGAGGGTTTGCCACCGGGATAAACCCCGGTGTTTCTAGACCGTCTGCAGGTGCGCGAGGCGAGGCAATCCGAGCCGCTCCTTCAGTGCCGAGGCGAGCCCGCAGCTCACCGTCCGCTACCGGATCCTTCCCCTCTTACAAATTGAGTCCGAACTCACACCTGGTGCATCCACACTCTATCCAAAAACAAACCGCATCAGGTTGGCGCCGTCTGTGGGAACTCTTTATTTATCTGATAAAGATGACGGTCCGAGCCTCGCCACCGACACTCTCCCTCTGGCCCACTCTCCCATGCCTCCCAGGGCCCGGAGGTCAGCTTCTTCCGCTCGCCGTAACGGGCCTCCTAACCAGGACACCCTCGCGAGAGCGCAAGGGTCAAACAATCCGGGGGCAAACCCCGGACCCCAGCAAGGCGAACCTCATGTCGAGCAACCCGACCTTCGTCGGGTCATTATGAACCGAAGGGCCAGTCAAGCCAGGGGAGGGACCACTTCCAACTCGGCCCTGAACCATTCCAGGCCGTCGGCACTCAGCCACATCGGCCGAATCCCTACGCCCCGACCTGACCCTTCCGACCATGGCGAGGTCACAAGGGCCGAGTTCCGGAGCTTTCGAGAGGAAATCATGGAGGGGCTTCATGGAGCGCCAAGGTCCGCGACACTCGACCGACCCCGTCAAATGAGCGAAGGAAGGAGCTACACCCACGCGCCACCTCCTCCACCAGAGCGCGCAGACCCGATACTCCGCCGCCTCGCTGAGACGGAGGATCGCCTCGAGCGCATCGGTGACGGGAATCCGAACCCCGGCCTTGGCTGAGCGCCCTCTCGGCCGCCATTCTCCGTCAACATTTTAGAAGCAGAGATCCCCCGGAACTTTCGGCCTCCGCAATTTGAGACGTACAACGGCGAGGGCGATCTAGCTGATCGCGTGGAGGGCTTTAAAACCCTCATGATGATTCACAGCGCTTCGGATCCCCTACTGTGCCGAGCCTTCCCGGCTACCCTCCGGGGTCCAGCCAGGGAATGGTTCTCCAAACTCTCCCCAGGCTCAATCTTTTCGTTCGATCGGCTGGAAGCCAACTTCTTGGGCCACTTCGTCACTAGCCGGAAAGCCGAGAGGACGAGCGCCTCCCTGCTCGACCTTCGCCAGAGGGAGGGGGAGTCACTCCGTGACTTTGTCAAAAGATTCACGACCGAGGCAAGGTCCGTCTCTGCCCTCGATGCCGGGGTCGCCTTGGCCGCCTTCCGGCACAATGTCCGCCACAACCAGCTGAAGGTATCCCTGGCGAAGAAACCACCTCTGGACTTTCCCGACCTTCTCAATCGAGTCGAGAAATACATTCGAGCTGAAGAAGCTCTAAACCCAGAGGGCAGCAAAGAAGCCGTAGGAAAGGGCAAGCGCAGGGTCGATGAGATCGAACCCGCTAGGAAAGCAGCCAAAGAAGGGGCCGGTGCGAAGAGGGTCCCTCCGGTCCCTCGCTTCGAAAGATACACTCCCTTGACACAGAACGTGTCCGCCATCCTCTTAGAAATCGAGGACAAAGGCCTTGTCCGGCTCCCCCCTCGACCAAGCAACAACAAGAAGCGAGACCAACGCTTCTACTGCCGTTTCCATAGGGACCATGGACACGAAACCGACAGTGTCGGGCCCTGAAAGACGAAATCGAGGCCCTCATTTCACAAGGGTACCTCTGGGAGTTCACAAGAGAGAACCAACACGATGGGCGAGACACCAGGAACCGGAGGCCTTCACCTCTGAACCTTACTCCGAACCTCATTCTGGGTCGGGATCCCGACCCCGAGGGAACTGGAACCCCGGCAATTCTGCACTGTGTCCACAGGGGACCGATGGGGGGAGAGTCGAATACCTCTCGGAAAGCCTTCGTCCGCAAAGTGAATGCTGTCCAAGATCTCCCCTCACCTCGTTTACAGATGGTACCCGTCTCCTTCTCCGGAGAGGACCTCGAAGGCGTCCGCCTCCCCCATTGCGATGCCCTCGTCATCAACCTTCACATGGCTAATTGCAAAGTACGTCAGATCCTCGTTGACAACGGTAGCTTAGTGAACATCCTCTTCCTCGAAGCCTTCGAGAATCTCAAGCTGCCCAGAGACAAGCTTAAGCCGGCCGGATACACCTTGCACGGGTTCTCTGGCGTCCCTGTCGTCATAGAAGGGATCGTGACCTTCAACGTCACCGCAGGCTCGGTTCCTATTCAGCGGACCGAGTCTATGGACTTCATGGTGGTGAACGTCAAGGCGGCATACAATGCCATACTTGGCCGACCGGGACTGTGCTCCCTTCAGGCAGTACCGTCGGCCTATCACCTAAAGCTGAAATTCCCCACCCCGCAAGGGGTCGGTGTTGTCCGAGGCAACCAAGAGGCTCCTGCTGCATGACCGCCGTCAGGTGGTGTCTTCCCCCTCGACGCCGTCGAGCTCGGGTCCGAGGGCAACGGCTCCACTCCAGAGCCAGCCGACGAGCTGGAACAAGTCTCGTTCGAGGCCGCAGGCGAATCGAAGTGGTTCCGAGTGAGCCGCTCGCTCTCCGAAGGTCTGAGGGCGGACATAGTTGACTGCATCCGCCGCAACGTCGATCTCTTTGCCTGGAAGCCCTCCGACATGCCCGGGATATCCGAAGACCTGATCATGCACAGGCTGAGCGTCACCCCGGGATCCCAACCAGTCGCTCAGAAGAGGCGCAAGTTCGCCCCGGAGAGGCAGCAAGCTGTGAAAGCAGAGGTGGACAAACTCTTGTCCGCTCGGTTCATTCAGGAAGTCAGCTACCCCGAGTGGTTGGCCAAAGTCATCATGGTCAAAAAGGCGACCGGGGGATGGCGGATCTGTATAGATTTCACGGATCTAAACAAAGCATGCCCCAAAGATCCTTTCCCCCTCCCCAGCATCGACGCCCTGATCAACGCGACCTCGGGACACGAGCTACTGTCCTTCATGGATGCCTTCGCAGGGTACAATCAAATCCGGATGTTCCCACCCGACATTGCGAAGACCTCGTTCGTAACCGACCAGGGTCTTTTTTGCTATCGCGTTATGCCCTTCGGGCTGAAAAATGCCGGAGCCACTTATCAGCGGCTTGTAAACTGAATCTTCAAAGACCTAATCGGCCGCAACATGGAGGTATATGTCGACGACATGCTCGTCAAGAGCCGGGTCGGGCCTGACCACGTCACCGACCTCGAGGAAGCCTTCGGAATCCTCCGACGTCATAACATGAGGCTCAACCCGGCCAAGTGCGCATTCGGGGTCTCCTCCAGAAAGTTTCTGGGGTTCGTCGTCAGCCAACGCGGCATCGAGGCGAACCCCGAGAAGATTCAGGCCATAATAGACATGGCCCCACCCCGGAACGTGAAGGAGGTGCAGAGACTCACGGGCCGGCGACCATCGGCCGCTTCCTCTCCAAATCGGGGGAGAAATCTCTCCCCTTCTTCAAGGCTCTGCGCGGCAAAGGGAGCTTCGAATGGGGTGCCCCTCAACAAGAAGTCTTCGAGCAGCTGAAGCAATACCTCGCCAACCCTCCTCTCCTCAGCAAACCAGTGCCGGGCGAACCCCTGTGGCTCTACCTCTCCGCCTCGGACAGCGCCCTCGGCGTCGTCCTCGTGAGAAGAGGACGGGGTTCAGAAGCCGCTCTATTATGTGAGTAAGGTCCTACTCCCCGCCGAGATGAGGTATGCAAGAATCGAGAAGATGGCCTATGCTCTGGTCATGGCAGCCCGAAAACTCCGCCCTTACTTCCAAACTCACTCCATCCAAGTCCTAACTGACCAGCCTTTGAAAACCGTACTCCACAAGTCGGAGAACTCTGGCCGCTTGGTCAAGTGGTCAATAGAGCTCAGCCAATATGACATCGGCTATCAGCCGAGGACGGTGATAAAAGGCTAGGCCCTCGCTGAGTTCATCACTGAGTGCACAGCTTCTGAGCAGCCGAGTGTCGAAGAGTCGGACCCGATCTGGGAAGTCTATGTCGATGGATCCTCCTGCGAAACTGGGAGTGGTGCCGGAATCATCCTCCGAGGTCCCGACCAATTCCTCCTCCAATACTCCCTCCGCCTTAACTTTCCGGCCTCTAACAACGAGGTGGAATACGAGGCCATGATTGCCGGACTGACCCTAGCACACCGAGCCGGAGCCAAACAGATCCGAGCCTTCAGTGATTCTCAGCTCGTGGTCAATCAGATCACCGGGGAATACGAGGCTCGCGACGACCGGATGGTGCGATACTTGGCCGTGGTCCGACGGCTCCTAGCGTCCTTCTGCTGCTCCACAGTAGTTAGGGTCCCCAGAGAGCAGAACGCCCAAGCAGACGCCTTGTCAAAACTCGCCTCCTCCTCCTTCGAGGGCCTCGACCAAACGGTACTCATCAAAATCCTCTTAAAGCCAAGTATCAATGACCAAGACCAGGAGGCAATGTGCGTACAAGACAGCGTCAATCCGGACGACTGGACCACCCCCATCCGAAGATTCCTAGTCCGAGGCGAGCTTCCCGAAGACCGGGCCGAGGCAAGACGAGTCAGGATCCGAACTGAAAGGTTCGTCATGATAGTCGACATCCTCTTCAAATGCTCATACACACTGGCCGATGGTAAGCCGTACCTCCGCTGTCTCACCAATGACGAAGCCAGCTACGTGCTGAAGGAACTTCATGAAGGGATCGGCGGATGCCATATGGGAAGCAGGTCCCTCGCTCGAAAAGCTCTGAATCAGGGCTACTACTGGCCCACCATGCTCCAAGACTCACAAGACCTGGTCAAGAGGTGCGGCCCCTGCCAAAGGTTCTCCCCTATCAAGAGGCTTCCTCAAGCCAATCTTCGGTCCCTGCCTAGTCCTACACCATTTGCCATGTGGGGCATGGACCTTGTGGGCCCCTTCCCCGTAGCAACGGGACAAAGGAAATTCTTGATAGTCACCATCGACTACTTCACGAAGTGGCTCGAGGCCGAGCCACTGTCCAGCATCACCGAACGCCAAACATAGCAGTTCTTCTGGAAGAATATCATTTGTCGGTTCGGGATCCCTCAGGTCCTCGTTACAGACAACGGAACCCAATTCGCAGGCCACAACTTCCAAAAGTTCTGCGAAGACATCGGCACCCAGCAACGCTTTTCTGCCATATGCCACCCTCAGTCCAACGGCCAAGTGGAGAACGTGAACAGGCAAATCCTCGACGGCCTCAAGAAGCGCCTCGACAATTCTCCCAAGGGGCTGTGAGTAGAAGAGCTGCCTAGCGTGCTGTGGGCGCACCGAACCACCAAGAGAATCCCCACGGGAGAGACACCGTTCAGTCTAACCTACGGGACCGAGGCGGTGATCCCCGTAGAGATCGGTTTGCCCTCCCCCCGGATCATGGCCTTCGACGAAGCCGACAACTCATCCGGCCTAAGGGCCAATCTGGCCCTCGTCGCCGAGGTCAGGGAAAAGTCATCCGTCCGAAGACACATCTATCAACAGCAGATCGAGAGATTTTACAATAAGAAGGTCCGCCCAACAGACATCAAGGCTGGGGACCTCGTGTTGCGCAAATTATCCGTCTCCGATCCTACCCAGAAGAGGAAGCTGGCCCCCAACTGGGAGGGCCCATACAGGGTAGCCGAGGCCATACGGCCCGGCACTTATCGGCTGGTGGACACGGAGGGTCGAGCGATCAAGCGACCCTGGAACGCCGAGCACCTTATGAAGTTCCTAGAAGAACGGTCATAGGTCCGGCTTGGCTAATGTAAATACTATTTTTGTAAGCTTTCATATGCAAAGGTCCATTTTAGCGCCCATCTCTATCATATATGAAAAGATCTTCTTTCTGTCAACTCCAAATGCCTCGGTAGGTCCAACCTAACACCGGACAATGGGATCGGCACCCGAGTCCCCACTCCGGTATCGTCCCCAACGTCTCGGTAGGTCCGAATCGGCTTCAGGCCAGGGAGTCGCCATAAAGCCTCCTGCTACCCATGACACCGATCCCACCACAAGTCGGCAGGGCCGAACCTCACCTCTGCCAATCAATAGGCCACTAGCCGAGGCAACAAATGTAAAGAAACCCCTTATTCATACTCCCTTATTAAGTTATGGAAAACAAATAGAGACCGTTACAGGACCACTCCGCTCATCTCCCAAAGAAGGAATTCACTCTTAGGGCCCCTCGGGTCCGAGGAACGGCAATCCCACTCCAATCGAACGACTTGGACCTCTCTCCTCGTCACGATGGTCCTTAGAGTCAGCCACGGTCGACACGCCGGCGACGGAGCTCTGGGCATCAACCGGCCGGACACGCTCCAGCTGCAGCAGCGCCGAAGGAACCCCCTCCGCTCGCCGGTCTCCTGAGGATACCATCCTCATCCCAGACACACCGAGCATCGTCTTGTAGCGATGTATCTCCATTTCTTTCTCCACTATGACGTCGCGAAGAAGCCTCTTGGACGAGGGCCTCTGCACCGACGCACTTGACATGGTGAACCCAAGGCCGGCACTTCCGAGGTCCCGATCTACCATGGCCCTCTTCAGACGGTTCGCCTCGGCACTCAAAGCCTCAGACTTCTCTCGATAATAATTGAAGGCAGCATCCTGGTTGCGAGCCCCCTTGCGATAACGGACCAACGTGGCCTCCAGGACCTTGATTTTACTCCGGAGCCACGCCACATCGGAGCGACGGGGGTCCACCTCGGGAAGGAGATCCGTTACCTAAAAGAGAACCAATCACGACTCAAAACACACCCACAAAAGGGGTCCGGAAAAATCTGAGTACAAAAGACTTGGCCAATCAAAAAATCCCTTTTTATAAATCAAATCCTTCATACAAAAATGCGGTGGCCAGTCCGCGATCGGCAAATACATTTGAAAGAAAGAAAAAGACGAACAAGAGACAAACAGCCTATGTTATCACCTCAGCATCAGCCGGGTTCACCGGTGGATCGACAGCCGAACCCACGACGGGGGGGTCAACATCAGGGGTCTTCGGTTGACCCTCGATCTCCATGTCATAGTTGAGGCCGGTCAGGTCGATGTCCGGGTAGAAGTGCCTTACATGGCTGAGGGCCTTCGCATAGACCGCGTCCTGGGCCGCGATCACCAAATCCTGCCCCGTCGTCGTTAGTTCCTCCTTCTCCTTTGCGAACTTCTTCTTTAGGGCGGAGACCTTCTTCGCCCACTCAGAATCCCTGGCATCGAGCTCAACCTTCAGCTGCTGCTCCCTCTTGTGCGAGCCATCGAGCTCGATCTTCATCTCCTTCATCTCTTGCGAGGCCTTGTCTGCCCGGACTCGCTCCCGTTCCAAGGCCGCCTCATAAAGACCTTTCACGTGGGCCCCCTGCACACAGGCCTGCAGTAACCAAGCACTACTAAGGAAACCTCCTTTATGACATATTCACAAGGCAAGTGAAGTCGGTGGACTTACCAGCACATTGCCCTGCGCGAGGCGTGTGTACGCCTGCTCCAAGGTCTCGGTGTTCATCTCCGCGCGGTCCCGGGGAGTCGCCAGCTTCTCCGCCACCTCGACGGCATGGGCCCCACGGGTTAGACAATCCCCCACCCGGATCGACCAGTCCGGCACCCACGTCCGTCGCAGCTCCTCCGTAATCTTGTCCTCTCCCTCGCCTTCGACCAGGGGACCCTTTCCCTTGCTGCGCTCGGAAACCTTGGCCTGACCCGAGCTCCCTTGAGCAGCCACCTCCTTGCTCGTCTCCGAGCGAGTTCTCTTGCCCCTCGGCTGAAGCGTTGCCTCGGATGCGACCTGAGTCGGCCCCCTCGCCCTCTTCGCGTCTCCCCCCTCCTCGACCTTCTTCTGCTTCAAGGCGAGCCTCCGAGCCTTGATTGAATCTGGATCCATACCTGCAAAAAGACCCATTTAAGGACAATGAGCTCAAAAGAACAATAAGACCAAAAGAAAGAAACAACTACATACAAAGCACAACCGGGCTCAGTCCAACGCTCGCCAGGTGACCCTCCGTCACCTTCGGCCAGCTGATGTTGTGCGATAGGCGGAGGCGCTCAACGAATTTCCACTCCTCGGCCGTCAGGTCCTTCGGCCTCGGCACTTTGAAACCTGGCTTGTAGTGATTCCAACGAGTGGGGATGTCCCAAGGCTCCTCGCTCCGGATCACAAAATACTTCCGTTTCCACTCCTTGATGGAGTCAGGATGCCCATGAACCACCTTCCCCTTACTCCGAGGCGAAACATAATATATCCCCTCCGACTCCCCTGACGAGCTGATCCCCAGCATCGCCTGAAACACGCCCAACCTAAGGGGCACCTTCTGCTCCTCACACAGTAGCACGAAGCAGATAATCTGCTTCCAGAAATTCGGCCCGTACTGCATCGGAGCCAGGGACGCCCAATTCAGCACCTCCCGAACAAACGGATGAACCGGCAGCCTCAGTCCGGAGCCGAAGGCGTCCACAAGAAAGACGCAGTACCAAGCAGGCAGGGGGTCGGTAGGGCGTAGGCTAGGGGTCAGCAACATGAGTTCGTAACCGAATCCGATGTGGTACGCCGACTGTGCAACCACCAAGTCGCCAGCTTCCAAGATAGTCGGAAGCACGTCCATCTTCACCATCTTCCGGCTCGGCGAAGACGGCTGAACCCCATATAGCGCCTTATCAGAGAGGTCGTCGGGGTACCGTCAGAACGGTTTCGGTTGTACAGGCGACCCTGTCACCACGTTCCGAAGGATGGGCCCCTGGCTCGGCCCACCGGCCTTCGACCCCTTCTTCCTCGGCACCCTCTTCTTCTTGGCCCTCTCCGGCGAGGGAGTGGATAAGCGCCCCAGACCTACCGGCACGGAGGACGAACCCACACCTATCCGAGCCTCAGCTGCTTCACCCTCGCCTTGGCCGTCCTCATCTTCAGAAACTGATTCCAGAATCTGGACCTCGTCCGAACTATCACTCCCCTCCTCCGAATCACTACTCTCCACCACATACATCTTCCGAGAGCGCAGGGGCTTCACGTCATACACCGTCTCCTCCTCCCACGATGTCGAGTCTGAGAGCCCGGTGGCAGGGGGCCCTTTCCCTCTAGACGTCGACGCCGAAGAACCAGACTGAGCCCGGGACATGCCTAACTAAAAAAACTTACCAACTAACCTTTGGTCGCTTCGGACGGACGAGCCTGGTGCCGCAGACAGTAGTGACGAGCGCCGAAGTGTTTGGAAATTTTTGGAGAAAAGAGCGAGAGAGAAGTGAGCAGTATGAAGGAGGGGTGGGGGTATTTATAGAGGAAGAAAGGACTCCTCGTTTTTCGCGTACTGTTCCTTGATTGACGTATAACTGCCACCTATGAAATTGTACCACGTCACCTTGGAACGTGCGCCGCTGATGTCACCCAACGTCTGATTGGGATCCGGACACAGGGGTCGGCCCGGATGAAGTACTTCGGACCCGGACACCCCGCATCAGTCCCAGGAAACAAGAGAAATGGTTTGGATTAAAAGTTTTAAGGCACCCTCCCTCGGCGAGTGCCCCGGGCCCCAGGACTCGGTCGGCTCCCCTCTCACCCGCGAGCAACTCGGGGCTTACGACCTCGGCAGCTGAAACCCGAAATTGTTCGAGGGTGGGAGAAGAGCCACCATCACCTGGAACCCTGTCAGAAATCGAAGAAGACCCATCCCTCCGAGGCTCCTCAGCCCCCGGGTCTGGGATTCGGTTGATACCCCTCCCGTCCCGACCTCTCTCGGGCAAACGACCGTGTCAGGACTGTCAGACCCGAGAGAAGATCCGGACGGCAAAGTCACCACCAATCCGACGCTCCCAGGGTTAAAACCTTTCAGTACCTTGCCCCCCGAGCCCGGACTGCGATCGTCATCCCTTCTGCCCTGATCTCCCCTGACTCTGACATCCACATCGGGGCCGTCAGAATCAGGAGAAGGCGGAAGGGTGACCACCCATCCGACGCTCTCAGGGTTCGAATTTTGCAAGTAACAGGCATCCGCCCAAGGCAGACACCTCTGATGGTCGAGGGACCACCCTTGCTGTGGCCAAAACCGCTATGGGGGAGAGGGGTATTTATAACCTCCCCCAAAGACCAGCCATTATGGCACTTGGAAACCCGCGACGGAAGGTGAAGCGCCATGCATTTATTAGGCGACACCATTAATGCCCCTAGGAAGTTGGAACATCGCACAGATCCCGGAGTGCCCTCAATGCTCCATGGAGACAGCAGGCAGCCCAGCTCAACCTTCTAAGGCGCAACGGTTCGCCATCGCCCTTGCCGACCCGTAAAACCCTCGCCAGCTCGGGGTAGGTTCTCGCACCAGGGTAGCCTTCTCACAAAGGCCCAACGGTTCGCCATTGCCCTTGCCGACCCGTAAAACCCTCGCTAGCTCGGGGTAGGGTCTCGCATCAGGGTAGCCTTCTCCCGAAGGCCCAACGATTCGCCATCGCCCTTGCCGACCCATAAACCCTCGCCAGCCCGAGGTTCGGTCTCGCACCAGGGTAGCCTTCTCACAAAGGCCCAACGGTTCGCCATTGCCCTTGCCAACCCGTAAAACCCTCGCCAGCTCGGGGTAGGGTCTCGCATCAGGGTAGCCTTCTTCCGAAGGCCCAAAGGTTCGCCATCGCCCTTGCCGACCCATAAACCCTCGCCAGCCCGAGGTTCGGTCTCGCACCAGGGTAGCCTTCTCACAAAGGCCCAACGGTTCGCCATCGCCCTTGCCGACCCGTAAAACCCTCGCCAGCTCGGGGTAGGGTCTCGCACTAGGGTAGCCTTCTCACGAGGGCCCACCGGTTTGCCATCGCACTTGCCGACCCGTAAAATCCTCGCCAGCTCGGAGTAGGTTCTCGCACCAGGGCAGCCTTCTCACAAAGGCCCAACGGTTCGCCATTGCCCTTGTCGACCCGTAAAACCCTCGCCAGCTCGGGGTAGGGTCTCGCATCAGGGTAGCCTTCTCCCGAAGGTCCAATGGTTCGCCATCGCCCTTGCCGACCCGTAAAACCCTCGCCAGCTCGGGGTAGGGTCTTGCACCAGGGTAGCCTTCTCACGAAGGCCCAACACGACCCAAAACTACTCCTCCGTGGCCAACTCTCGCATCCCCGTAGGAGTGGGGGGCTTATGAGGTAGGATAAAAATGGCCTGGGGCCCAGGATGGCTCTTGCTCCAAATCAAGCAGGCTCGGTCCCGGACAACCACGGGGTCGGTGCCGAGCCATAAGTTCACCACCACCAAACTGCCCCCCCGTTCCGACGGCCCGTCACGACCCTCGGTCTCCGACCCTCGGCGGTCCCACGGGCCTTCCACTCAGCCGAGTGAGGAAGGGGGATGACCTGGCGCAACCTAGTCCCTCTGATCCTCCCAGAAGCACAGGGCCCCTACGATCTGCCATGTCAGCTCCAAAACCATTTGGGGCTCTTGCCATGTCAGCCCTAAACCGCTCTGGGAACTGCCACGTGTGCCCTAAAACCACCTGGGCCTCTTGCCACGTTAGGCCCATGGGCTTTCGGGTCCAAACCCGGCCCCCAAGTGGATCCAAACCCGGTTGGGTTATCTATAAATACCAAACCCTCACCCACCTTCAAAGGTAATGAATCTTTCTTCCACAAAACCCTAGTTACTGCTACTCTCTCACAGAGACTAACTAGATCGTCGGAGGGTCTGCCACCGGGATAAACCCCGGTGTTTCTAGACCGTCTGCAGGTGCGCGAGGCGAGGCAATCCGAGCCGCTCCTTCAGTGCCGAGGCGAGCCTACAGCTTACCGTCTGCTACCGGATCCTTCCCCTCTTACAAATTGAGTCCGAACTCACACCTGGTGCATCCACACTCTATCCAAAAACAAACCGCATCACACGTCTTAATAAATATAGTTTTGTCAAACTAAAAAATTCAGACGTAGTCTAGATTTGATCTAAAACCTCATTTACAATAGTTATCCACGTGCGTTGCACAGGTTGGTAGATGGACAAATTACACTAAGGCCTTCTCCCATTATAGTAGTAGAGATCAGTTCAGATTCAAATAGATATTCTAGCAGCAAGTTTGAACAACCATATACATACGCCCTTCAAAATATAAGACATTCTAAATTTCTACATAATTATTTTTTTAAAAAATAGGATTGCCAAAAATTACTAACTTTTTTAATTTTTGAAGCTCATGAATAAGATATTAATTGTAAAATATTTAATTTGTCATCCTCTGTAATTTCAATATTACTCATTTTATAAAAAAAATGATAAAGATAAAATTTAAAATCTCATTAAAAAAATTACTTGATAGATATCTAAAAAAGACAAGACATTTGTTTTGAAAACATAAAATAATTTATATTTTTAGAATGACTTATATTTTGAAATCGGAGGGAGTATCATTCAAGATGCTAGCTAAGGGTTTGTGGGTGCCGGTGTCGGTGTCGGTGGCTGCACTTATACAGTGGAATTTTCATTATTTGATATAAATATGGAATTTAGTTTCGAACAACACAAACATTACAGCGTCTGGGTGGTGTAGTCGGTTATCACGCTAGTCTCACACACTAGTGGTCCCCGGTTCGAACCCGGGCTCAGACAATTCCTTTATTTTTATATTCTTCAATTTTTTTCATTTTGTTATAAAATAATATAAACAATAAATAAAGGGAATAGAGACAAGAGGGAAGAAGATTATTCTCATTCATAATATTTCCATTTCTCTTACAAATAATTCACCCAATGGCCTATTTATAGGCTTACAAAGAATATAAAGAGACAATTACATAATTATTACATAGATCTAAATATGAATGAATACAATGTGGTGGTGGAGAATGTGGAAAGAGTGGGGGGAAGTTCAATAGACAATTCACACTTAATATATTTATAACACTCCCCCTTGAATGTCTATTGAATGTAAATAAGAATATGCCTCGTTAAAACCTTACTAGGTAAAACCCAAATGGGAAAAACCCTAGTGAAGGAAAAAGAGTACATAATCTTTGACAATGATATGCAATGAAGATGCTACCTCGTTAAAAACCTTACCAAGAAAACCCAGTGGGACAAAACTTGGTGAAGGGAAAAAGAGTGCAGCGCATATCATCTCTCCCCCTGACGAGATCATCCGATTAGGACTTTCAAAAGTCATATCTCGAATCTCGATCAATTCTACCATTCTTTTCAAAAATTGAGGTGATAGAGTCATAGCGATCAAACAAACACATCTATGCCTTGCCTCGCATGGAGCCAATATCTCTTGATTGATATCTGGCTTTATAATGATATGATAAATACTCAGTCCAATGACTTCGAGTTGGTGAGGACTTCATCTTACTAGTAAACCAACTTTCAAATGTTTAATTTGAAAAACCTGAAAAAACAAAAATGATGACAAAACAAGAAATTTGCTTATCCAAGGTCTTTTCGTCTTAAGATATTTCTTTAAACATTGCACGGCTTGTACAACTCTTCAGGAGTTCCAACAGACTTCGACCTTGAATATTTAATAAATATATGTGAGCTTATATGACCATTATTATGGTCCCCTTTATCGAAAACTCACTAAGATGGTTATATCACATTTGTTCCGATTGTTTTAATCCATACAAAGCTTTGTTTAACTTAACTGAGTAAATTTTCCCGGGAATTATCATTATGTGCTTCTGGCACTTTTAAATCCTTCAGGGATTTTCATATATCAATGAGGCGCATTTCAAGTCTTTCATGCACTGCCAGACATATCAAATATCGAAATGTTATTGCATCCACCACAGGAGAATATGTCTTTTCATAATCAACACCAGGCATCTGGGTAAAACTTTGTGCGACAAGTCGTGCTTTATATCTAGTAATCTTATTTCTTTTTCGTACAAAATACCCATTTATAGCTTACTGGTTTGATCTCTTTTGGTGTTCGAACTACAGGTCCAAAGACTCCTCATTTTTCAAACGAGTCTAATTTAGACTTAATTGCCTCTTTCCATTTTGGCCAATCATTTCTATTTCTACGCTCTTCCACAGAGGTAGGTTCATGATCCTCGTTTTCATTTATGATATCGCGCGCTATATTATATACAAAAATATTGTCGACAATTATATTATTCCGGTCCCATCTTATTCCCATAATGACATAGTTAATCGAGATCTCTTCATTTTTATTAATTTCAGGTACCTGATTCTCTTCATTATTAACTATGTCAATGGTCTCTTCTGGAAAGACATCCTCGATTTGACAATCATGGTTATTTGCTCCTTTTCTTTTTCGAGGATGTTTATCTTTAGAACCAAGTGGTCTACCACGCTTCAGGCGTGCCTTAGACTCACTAGCAATTATAGATTATCCTTCAGGGACATCAATTTTGACAGGAGCATTTACAACTGGAATATGAGATTTTGTTACTCTTTTGTGGTCAGTAAATGCGTCTGGCAGTTGATTTGCAATGCCTTGCAAATGAATTATCCTTTGAATTTCTAATTCACTTTCTTTTGTTCGAGGATCTAAACTTTTCAATGATAATTCATTCCATGAAATCTCTTTTTCCAACTGTTTATTATCTCCCCCTAATGTTGGGAATAGTGATTCATCAAAGTGACAATCTGCAAACCTGGCAGTAAACAAATCTCCAGTCGTCGCTTCAATATACTTGATTATAGATGGAGATTCATACCCAACATATATTTTCGTCCCCCTTTGAGGTCCCATTTTTGTGCGTTGTGGTGGATTAATTGGGACATATACCGCACATCCGAAAATTCGTAAATGGGAAATATTTGGTTCCTGACCATGAACCAATTGTAAGGGAGAATTATCATTATAACTGGTTGGCCGGATGCGTATAAGTTGTGCTGTATGTAAAACAGCATGTCCCCAGGCCCAAAAGGAGAGATTAGATTTCATAATCATAGCTCTCTCAATTCAATGTATTCGTATTTGAAAAATCTTCTGGTTTTTCAATGGACTGCCACATGAATTCTCAATTATTTTTATTCCATTATTAACCAAATTTCATTCCTCATTAAAAATGTTAGATGGTTTCCAAAATGAAAACAACGTTAGAAGATTTTATAAACCAGTAAGGGCCGTTCAAAAAAAAAAAAAAAGTGTTTAGAACCCAAGTCAGAGACTCCCAGAAAAAAAATGTTTAGAAACCAAGTCAGAGGCTCCCAGAAAGATTTGAACCCACAGTCAGCAAGAAGAAAGTCCAGCCACCAAACCGATAGGCCAAGTGCGCCCACGTGACAAAAGTACACATGGGCTTTTAAATACCCAGAAGAAAATCACAGATTACTCATGCTTATCAATCTGTTACGTATCAAAAACTGACCATTTGCCTTTCCTACCAAAAATCTTTCAAAAAAAAAAAAGAAAAAAAGAAAATTAGAAGGGACAGTGGCACTTGATGCCACTTGTGCACCAATAGGTCATTTTCTCATTATCTCCACTTTTCTTCTACCTATCCTTTCCAATCAAGCCAGAAAATTTCACGAAACATTACAATCAGAAGAGTTATTAGGCTGACAAAGTGGTTGAACATTTCACACCTAACAACCAAAGTAATCATATGGACCAAATTCATCTAGTGCTCTTACCATTGTTATTTCAAATCAAGAGTCTTCACCGTAAAACCCTGGCATTGTACATAGGTAAGAAGGTTTCTCCATCTATAGTTCAATGAAAACCACAGAGCATCCTTTGGAATAGTGGTGAGTATTAGAATTTCCCTACCAATTCTTCCGATATTTTCCAATACTACCAATAAATGAGAAAATGATAACTAATCCTAATACTGAAATTTTTATAGAGGTATGGTACTCTAATATATAAAAGCTAATAACTTCACGTAGTTTCTCAAAACAAACTAAAAGATACTAAACTTGCGAGAACAAATTAGTATATGAAAATTTATGGTGTTCATGTACAAATGTAAAATGCACATTGTTCAATTCATGGCTTATCTCCATGGGCATTGATGGTCTTTATATACTACATGCTTTCTGCTGAGTATCATGTAGCTACTAGCCATTGCTTCATATTTGGGGATTCCTTTTACTAATCAAATAGGTAGTATTCCTTTTACAGAATCCCCACAGGAAAAAAAAATTGAATAACGAAGATGAGCATTATAAAACTTACCCTGGTCAAAAATTAGTTTAAGTTAAAGTATAAAAGGTGCATACATAAAAGCATGAATTATCATATCAAATTTATAATACTCATAAAGCATGTCCATTTATACAAGTCGCTGAAAAAAAAATAAAAATTGATTCTTGATAAAGATCAACAAAATGTATTATCGTACTACAGGTACGCGACCGATGGTCTTGCATCATATGCCAATGATGGATTGTTTATACATTTTATTTTATTTTCATTATCCAAGTCCACATCTATGGCCATGATGATGGGTACCCTCATGGCTAAAATCACTAGAATAATTATATAGCATCACATTCACTTCGGGGAATAGAGCATGTCCAATATATAAGACGAAATCGTCATTATTCCATACATTTATAGTTAGTCACAGTTATGCATATTTAGATCTACAGGATCGTCATCAATTTATACTCATTGTATTGTTATTATACAAACAATATTTTCTTCATTTCGAGAGATCTTCGGGATCTTTTAATTTTGATATATCAAATTCTCACATAATTCTTTTTGCTAGATGAACAATATTTTATTTAAATTTCAAGAGATCTTCAGGATCATTGATTTTGATACAATCATCTTTCACTCCTTCAGGGAGATTGTGACAAAAGAAAATTATAGCTTTCGCATGATCTCATTTCGATGCTTCTTTGAATCCATCAATTTTCTCTTTGAGACTTTCGGTATTCAAATGAATTTCAACATCCAAAACTCATGACAAGTAATTCTTGTCGGTTATTATCAAGAGCTTTGAAAAATAAGAACATAATAAAATCATATGCATAATTAGAAATAAAAAGACGAGATCAAAATATAACATTTCTGATACACAAGATCCATAACAAAATGGCGAGTATAGAGCATACTAAGTTATATTGATCTTAAGGAAATGATCAAAAGTAAAAAAATAATAAGATGAACTCGAGATTAACATACTTACATATATAAGGCCAAACATTTTTCCTTTTCGTCAGATGAACTTGAGAGTCGAAAGGTAGAGACTCGTGCTGATAACGTGTTATAAAATAATATAAACAATAAACAAAGGGAATAGAGACAAGAGGGAAGAAGATTATTCTCATTCATAATATTTCCATCTCTCTTACAAATGATTCACCCAATGGCCTATTTATAGGCTTACAAAGAATATAAAGAGACAATTACATAATTATTACATAGATCTAGATATGAATGAATGCAATGTGGTGGTGGAGAATGTGGAAAGAGTGGGGGGAAGTTCAATAGACAATTCACACTTAATATATTTATAACACATTTTGAATAATTCTTCAATTTTCCTTTATCTCCTTGTTAATCATTGTATATCCAAACTTAGTTATCTTCTTCGCGTACTTCAATCATCAGTCTTAGTTTAACTGTATATATGATACGAAAAATTTAGACACTTTTACAATATGAATATGTATTTTGTAAAAGTTAATTTACTCGAGGGACTGATATCAAATTTGAAAAACCTCAAATTGGAGACCGAGTCAACAAGATTAAGTGAGATTCAACTACCCGATCTCTTGCTGACTGCTTAAATGACACTGGCTTCTTACAGGCATATTATGTCTAATATTATAATGGGAGAAGGCCTTAGTGTCATTTGTCATTTTGTTATTCAACCAACATGTACAACGCACGTACATAATTAATATAAATAAGATTTTCAGTTCAAATTCTTCCTACATCAGAGTTTTTTTAAAAAAAATTATTAAAACATGCATCGCACGTGTAAATTACCAGTTTTTATAATAATTGCTTGTGAGCTGTGCCAATCTGGCAGAGTCTCACCCCAACCAGCCCCTCTCAGCCCCAAGTTTTCGGGTATGGATTACTACATTTCAAAGCCCGAATCCATATAGATTTGAAATTTTAACTTCAAAAAATTTAGGTCAAGTATGGATATTTCCTCATACCTGCTCCAAATCAGCCTAAATGAACCCGACCTATATACACATACATCTATATATTTTTCACATATACATACACATGTACATTTGTCTCTTATGTTTATTATACACATAATAATCATTTACAGAAAAGATTCATACTCTATTATAATGTAACGTTAAGTCATATCTATATAATAAAACACAAAGAAAGCTATCAAGTGGCTCTCATTCATTGGAAAGAAAATCAACAGTCTAGATTTTTGCTCCCAAAAGACATTTTTCCTCTCAAATATTTTCTCCCCAAAATTCAAATTTTTCCTCTCAAAACAAACCAACCCCTTTATTTATTACACCTCTCGCTTTCTTCCCCCTCTTTTCTTCTTTTTCATAATTCTCTCTTTTTCTCTTTTTTTTTTACCCAGGTATGTCAACAAAAAATATATATATATTTAATGTTTTTTTTTGGTTATGCAATTTCGGATTATGCTTCTTTTTATTATTTCAAATTTTCAATTATGTTTTTTTTCTTCGGATTATGCTTTCATAACTCAATAACATTCACTTCCATTTAATTGCTTTTGAATTACCATATTTGATCTGATTGTATTATACTTCACTGAGTAATTATTTTAGATTAGAATGCTTCATTGAGTTAATTTTGATTAGAATGATTTTTTTTATTATGCAATTTCGGATTATGCTTTTTTTAAGTATTTGGGCATTTGCTGTTTGGAAAGATCGTTGCAAATTCTTTAATTGACTCGCTTGATCGTACTTTTATGGACAAATCCATGCTTAATCCCTGTATTCGGGTTTTTGTAGCTGCAAAATTATATCTTGATCCGCTTTGCTCCAATTTCACTTCACGTATACATCACAACAAATTTTATCTTTTAAATTCATAAATGGTTAACTACATAAAAAATTAACACAGGGAACTAACTCATACAGTTTGATGCGTTAACCGTAACTCATGCAGTTAGAAAATGAATTGCTACTTATATTAGACTCCAAATCAAAAAAGAAATCTCTTATGCTCAAGTCAC
The DNA here is from genome assembly GCA_017893485.1 of Hemerocallis citrina. NCBI lineage: Eukaryota > Viridiplantae > Streptophyta > Magnoliopsida > Asparagales > Asphodelaceae > Hemerocallis > Hemerocallis citrina. The sequence goes on along the minus strand of JACEHZ010000471.1, from coordinate 1,881,289 downwards.
ATATAGCAAGGAATTTCCGATTCACTACTGTTGTAGATTCACAATAGTATTTTTGAATCCCGAGCTGCTGACATATAATCATGCAATATACAAACCAATAAACATCAAGGTCACTTCATAATCCTATTTCAAAGTACATCAATACATCAACATCTACTAGTAAATAAACATCTATATAAATCATCCCTTATTGTTTACATGATTTTTCATATGTTGTATCGTTCCGAATACGTGTCATAGGCACGTGCCCACGGGCATACCTAGTTTCTCTGTAATGATATTTAAAGTATAGCGACATTTATTAATAAATTGTATCTTTCCATTTTGAATATTCTTTACATTTCCCTTTATCTTGTTTTTAATAAGTATATATCCAAACGTAATTCTCTTCTTCTCATACTTCAGATCATCAGTCCTTTATAAATGATAAGAAAATTGCAAGATCTTACAATGTGAATATGTATTATGTAAAAGTTATTTTAAATGACACCTGCTTATTACAGACATATTATTTAACAATAACAATATTTAAGGTATAGCGACAGTTATTCATGAATTGTATCCGCTAAAGAAACTAGGACTGGCAACGGGCTAGGTTTAGGCTGGACACATATAGGCCCGGGACCGAGCTTGAAGTTCAAAACGGAGGTCTGAACTCGACTTTTCTTCGGGCTCAAAAAATTAGGCCCGAGCCCGGGCCGGAATTAGGCTCGAAAATATCTTTAGGCCTAGACCCAAACTACTTTTGCATGTTCTAATATATAACTTTTTCATAAAATAAAACTATATCAAGAATAATATACGACAAAAAAATAACAATAATAGAATACTACAAACTTTTGAGTAATTCACATCTAATTTGTCTATTTTTATTTTATTTTATATATAAGGTATAATTTTTCTATCTATCAACTTTAACACTCATTACAACTTACTTACATTAATATTTTCTTTTTAAAAAAAGCAAACATAAATATGCATAATGTATACATAAACATGCACATGTACATATAAAAATTTAATTCGGATCCATCGGGCCTAAGCACTTGGATCCGAGTCCGGCTCGAATTTTTCTCGGGCCTAAAAATTTAGCCGAGCCTAACCCTAATTATGAATTATTAGTCCAAGTCTCGAATCGAATTCGGGTCAATTGCCACTCTTAAAAAAACATATGGTTTTATATTAAATTGCGATAGGGGTTTTATTGAAAATTAACCATAAGTTACCCATTCCTCTCTCATGTGAATGCTAATGAGTTAGATTTTTGTGACAGATTGTGAGCTTGTTATTAGTGATGTTAATTCATAATCATATAGGTGTTAGGTTCAAATTAAGAGGAAGTTTGGGTGGTGACAATGAAACCGACCAAATCTAAGACGCAAAACCGGCAGGATGCATGTGTTAGAAAAAGCAAATCCTCAACTAACTTTGACGAATGTATTGGTCGACCCGACCAAACCTGCAGAAAGTAATGAGTTGTTTTTTTTTAGCTAATCCAAATCAGTTCAGATTCAAATAGACATTCTGGCAGTAGGTTTGAACAACCATACACAAAAACAAACCACCAACCTCAAAATATAACATTCTAAATTTCTACAACGTTTATTAATAAAAAAAATTAGGATTAACAAAAAATACTAACATTTTTAGTTTTTGAAACTCATAAGAGCATCTGTAGTCGTTTGGTATACATGCATAATATGCATATTTTGTAAAAAAAGAGCGCTGCAGTCGTTGTGTAAATATGCATAATTTGCATAAATCGCTACAGTAAAATGCCATATATGAGAACTGAAATAAGAATTATGCATATATAAACGACGGAGCTCGAAGTGTCGTCGCACAAAAAAAAATTTAATGGTCGGACGGCACTTGAAGTGCCGTCCCTCCAAAAAAAAAATTCGTAATTAAAAAAATAAAAAGAACCCACGCCCCCCTTTTGTCGGATGGCACTTCGAGTGCCACGAAGTGTCGTCCGTTGTTTTTTTTTCTTTTTAAAATTAAATGATACGTCGTCACTTGAAGGGCACTTAAATTTAAATGGTATTTTTTTTCCCTCCGAGGGCACTTGAAGTGCAGTCGCACCATTTTAATTTTATTTTTCCTCTCCGACGCAAGATATGCCGTCCCACCTTTTTAAATGTTTTTTTTTATTTTTTCCCCTCTCCGACGCAATATCATTTCTATGCTTGTATTATTTTCTGTTATTATCAGCTATTGTGTTGTCATCATCAAAAAGGGGGAGAATGTTGATTCTTGATTTTGATGATCACAACACACTGCACATGTATCTATGCTATACTTTATAATTGCAGGTGCTATACACAAAGGACTCACTACTATACAGCTGAACAAATGAACAAGCACAAAAGCTCCAGATAAAGACAATGGTTAAAGCTTCATTCAAGACTCAAGACTCAAGCCAAGACTCAAGCTTAAAAGTGTCAATTATAGTCATGTCTTGTAAACAATGTAATCTTACTTTTGTTGAGTCTTAGTATGATGTAAAGTCTTGTCACACACACATACACTCACTATTTTACAATGTGTGTTTTTCAAACATCCAAAAAGGTCAAAATAGTTTGAAATGGTTTAACTGTTGAGTACCAGTCGACCGATGCTTCTATCAGTCGACTGTCAGTACAAAACTGTTTAAATTTATTCAAACTCTGACCAGTCGACTCATTATGACAACCCAGTCGACTGTTCGAGTGCTTTTGACCGTTTTCTATTTTTAAAATCGATTTTCAAATTCAAAAGCTACTTAGATCCGTTGGTTGACAGTTGGAATAACTGCCTCCCAACGTCCAGGAATTCTAACTCTATAAATAGAGTTCAGAATTCACTGAAAAAGATCGAACATTATTCTAACATTTTTTATCTAACATTTCCGAGCACTCTTTGAGAATTTTTAAGTGTTCAAGAGACAAAGCTTTCAAGTTCTAAGTTTTTGGTTCTCTACATTCAGTCCAGTATAACATCAGAATTCATTCTGGACTGGATATAGAAGTCGACATCTTTTTAGCCACGTTCTACATCACATAACACAAACAAGGCTATAGGTTGACTGCAAACTTTTTATTGTTTTCTTTTTGCTCTCGGTTGGAGAGTTAGACTCTAGGGTGTAGAGTCGGTCGTTTCACTCTTGGTGGTAGAGTGGGTTTGCTTTCTCTGGTTGAGAGAAAGGACTACGGGTTAGACAAGGTTGTTGTCTGAACGCCGTAGGGTATTCTTGTAATTTTTTAAGAATAGTGGAAATCTCAAGTGGGTTGCTTAAGGACTGGATGTAGGTCGGAAGGACCGAACCAGGATACATCGTGTGTACTCTGTGGTTGTATCTCTTGATCTTGCATTTACATTTTTCTGTTTGTTTTAAGTTCCGTGAATCTTGTCTGGACAGTCGACTCAGTACATTATCAGTCGACTGGTCAGTCTCGTATACTTCGAAAATTAACTGTGTCATCAGTCGCCTGTTCCTACTTTAAGTCGACTTCACAGAGTTGTTTTAATTATCTTTTATTTGGTTAGCTCAGTCGACTGGTTCACTCCTAAGTCGACTGCACCGAAGAAAAATTCTTTATTCCGCAGTTTTATTTTAATTAACATTATTCACCCCCCTCTAGTGTTTGTTGTCTCGCCTACAGGATCCAACACTTGGTATCAGAGCGAGGTTAAAGGCTATGGCAACTACTTCGAAGGCAAATCAGTACCATGAAGGCCAATCTATACAAAGGCCACCTCTCTTCGATGGAACAAACTACAACTATTGGAAGTGCAGAATGAAGATCTACCTCCAATCAATCAACTATGAAATATGGAACATGATGGAGACAGAATACACTGCCCCTACTATTCCATATGCACAATGGAATGATGATATGAAGAACCAAACTATGAATAATGCAAAAGCAATGAATGCATTATTTTGTGCTCTCACAAAGGAGGAGTTCAACCGTGTATCCAATGCTACAACCGCACATCAAATCTGGCATACACTCGAGGTAACTCATGAAGGAACAAACAAAGTGAAAGAATCTAAAATATATGTTCTTGTTCACAGGTTTGAGATGTTCCGCATGAAGAAAAATAAAAATGTGTCCGAGATTATCACCAGATTTACTGACATTACAAACTCACTTGTGGCACTTGGAAAGACATACACTCAAGCAGAGATGGTTAGAAAAGTTCTTCGTGCACTCACTCCTGAATGGGAAAAGAAGACCACTGCAATAGAAGAAGCAAATGATTTGTCACAACTTTCTATTGAGAATCTTGTGGGAAATCTAATGGCGTACGAGGTTCAAATTGAAGAGCGAAAGAAGGATGCAGAACCACAACAGGCAGAGGATAAATCATTGGCTTTTAAAGCCATGACAGACTCAGAAGATGAGGAAGAAGATGAAGATGAGATAGCCATGTTCACTAGAAGATTCAAAAAATTTCTAAAGAAAGGTAAGTTCAATTCCAAATTTAGAGATTCTAATGATCCTCCTACTTGTTTCAGGTGCAATAAAACAGGTCACATGAAGAAGGATTGTCCCCTAGAAAATACAAAGAATAAGGGAAAGACATCCAACTTCAAGAAGGACAAGTACACAAAGAATAAGTTTGCCAAGAACAAGAAGACTTATCAAGCAACTTGGGATGACAGTGATTCTTCTTCAGAAGAAGAAACTGATGAAAACAATGAAGTTGCAAACATGTGCTTTATGGCTTCACAAGATCATGTAAGTAATGATTTTGATTCAGAAGATTTACTTGATGCTTTTAATGAAATCTTTCAAGAGTTGAAAAAGGAAAAGATTAGAGTTAAGAATCTAGAGAAAGTTAATCAAACACTTTCTCAAGAAAATCTTAACCTTGATAAGGAAGTGAAATCTTTAAATTCTCGCATCGCAAGTTTAGATACTGATCTTGAATCTCTAAAAAAGAATTATGTAGAGATATCCAAGAACGTGTCTAAGTTTAACAAAGCCAAAGAGAATTTAAATGATGTCCTTCATAATCAAGTGAAATCTAGTCAAAAATATGGTCTTGGTTTCAAAAATTCTTCTATAAAAGAATCTTCTTCTAAAAACATGAGTAGAAATAAATCTGAATCTATTTCTAGTGTTACACATAAACTATATGAATTCTTTGAAAAGCCTAAGGTAGTAAATTTTAGTGATAAAAGCAAGTCTGACGTTCGGTTAAGTCGACTGAGTCCATCCATCAGTCGTCTGTCTAGAGGAATTGAATCTTATTCAACAAGATCAAAACCTCATATAAGTTGACCTATCATATCATCCAGTCGACTGACTCACAGTAGAAGTCGACTGAAGGATACTGTAAAGTCGACTGGACAGAACAAATTTGTATGGGTTCCAGTTAACTTAAATCAGAATGATAGAATTGCGTATATCAATTCTTATATGTTAAATGTGTGTAATTCTGTTAATTTTATTTCTGCTTATGGAGGAAAATCAAACTCATTATGGATTTGGTTTCCCCCAAACTAATATGTTTTGGACTGAATGAAAAGGGTACCATATTTACATTGAATATTTTATAGGTACCTAAGAAAGATCGCTGGATACTTGACAGCGGATGTTCAAAACATATGATTGGTCATGCCAATCTCTTATCCACCATTCAAAGCATTGATGGAGGAACAGTTACCTTTGGTGATAACAACAAAGGAAAAGTATAGGAATCGGCATGGTTGGTAAAAATTCTAACCCCACTATAGAAAATGTGTTGTTAGTTAGTGAATTAAAACATAATTTATTAAGTATTAGTCAATTGTGTGATAAAGGATATAAAATTGTATTTGAAAAAGATGCATGTTTGATTTATGACTCTACTATGCAAAATATCATTTTTCAAGGTTTTCGCAAAAACAATATTTATGAATTGTGTTTGAATACGATTGAGTTTTCAAATGATTTTTGTTTAATAGCTTCTAATAACGATTCTTGGCTTTGGCATAGAAGATTTGGCCATGTGAATATGAAGAATCTCTCAAAAATATCTAAGTATAACCTAGTTAAAGGACTGTCAAAACTATCCTTTAAAAAGGATAAGTTATGTGATGCATGTCAACTAGGAAAACAAATCAAATCCACTTTTAAAACAAAAGAAGTAATTTCTACTAGTAGACCGCTCGAATTAATTCATATAGATTTATTTGGCCCTACTAGAGTTGCTTCTTTAAATAAAAGTAGATATGTATTTGTTTTAGTAGATGATTTTTCAAGATTCACTTGGACATTCTTTTTAAAACATAAGAATGATGCTTTTGATGAATTTGCAAATTTTTGTAAACGTATTCAAAATCAAAGATCTCTAACCATAGTCACTGTTAGAAGTGATCATGGTGGAGAATTTGAGAATGAAACATTTACAGAATATTGCAACAAGAATGGTATAACACATTCATTTGCATTTCCTAGAGCTTCACCACAAAATGGAGTGGTTGAAAGGAAAAATAGGACATTGCAAGAATGCGCACGTACCATGCTTGTTGAAAGCAATTTACCTAAGTATTTTTGGGCTAAAGCCGTTGCTACAATTTGTTATGTTTTAAATAGGATTCTAATAAGACCTAAGCTAAAGAAGACTTGTTATGAGTTATTTTTTAACAAAATTCCTAAAGTCTCATATTTTAAGACATTTGGTTGTAAGTGTTTTATTCTGAACACTAAAGATAATTTAGATAAATTTGATCCTAGATCTAATGAGGGTATCTTTTTAGAATACTCAAATAGGAGTAAAGCATATAGAATTTTCAATAAGTCTACAATGACTATTGAAGAGTCAATGCATGTTACATTCGATGAATCTCTGCCTTCATCAAATTTAATTAAAGATGATGAAACTGACTCATCACCTTTAAATAATGTGATTAAATCTTTAGAACAAACTAGTCTTGCTGATAAGTCGACCGATAAGGACTCCCAGTCGACTGAAGTAAAGCAGTCGACTGATGAACGTGTCAAGTCGACTGATCCTATTGTGATATCTTCAACTTTACCAAAACCTTTTGTTGAAGTTAAAGATCATCCTCATGACTTAATAATTGGTGACATCTCCCATGGTATTCAGACACGATCACATATTAATATGATTTCTCATACAACATTCTTGTCGGATTTTGAACCGAATCATATACAAGAAGCTTGTGAGAATGAATTTTGGATGAATGCCATGCAAGATGAATTAAACCAATTTATAAGGAATGATGTATGGGATTTAGTTCCACGACCTCCTGATCATACTATTATTGGTACCAAATGGGTATTTAAAAATAAGTTAGATGAATCAGGACAAGTTGTAAGGAATAAAGCTAGACTAGTTGCTCAAGGGTATAATCAAGAAGAAGGTATAGATTTTGATGAAACATATGCTCCTGTTGCTAGACTAGAATCAATTCATATTTTATTATCTTTTACTTGTTTCATGAATTTTGTACTTTACCAAATGGATGTTAAAAGTGCTTTCCTTAATGGGTTTATTAAAGAAAATATTTATGTTAAACAACCACCAGGTTTTGAACATGAACAATTTCCAAACCATGTTTATAAATTGAAAAAGGCTTTGTACGGTCTTAAACAAGCACCACGTGCTTGGTATGATCGTCTGAAAACTTTTCTTTTAGAAACAGGATTTGAGATAGGTAAAGTAGACACTACCTTGTTTATTAAGAGAATTAAGAATGATATCTTAATCATACAAATATATGTTGATGATATAATCTTTGGTTCTACTAATAATAATCTATGTCAAGAGTTTGCTAACACCATGAAAAACGAGTTTGAGATGAGTCACATGGGTGAACTCAATTATTTCCTTGGACTTCAAATTAAACAGTCTTCAAATAGCATATTTATTAATCAAGGAAAATATGCAAAGGAATTACTCAAACGGTTTAACATGGATAGTACAAGTAGTAAATCCACACCTATGGCTACTACTACTACCATTGACAAAGATATATTAGGTAAGAGTGTTGATCAAAAACTCTATCGAGGTATGATTGGTTCACTCTTATATATTACCGCAAGTAGACCAGATATTATGTTCAGCGTATGTTTATGTGCTAGATATCAGTTTAGTCCTAAAGAGTCTCATTTAAAAGCTGTGAAACGAATTTTAAGATACATTAAAGGCACATATGATTATGGTTTATTTTATCCACGCACCGATAATTTTCAACTTTTGTCATATAGCGATGCTGATTTTGCTGGTAGTAAAACTGATGGCAAGAGCAGTAGTGGAACATGTCACTTTTTGGGACATTCACTAGTTTCTTGGTACAGTAAAAAGCAAAATTCAGTATCCCTATCAACTACAGAAGCTGAATATATTGCTGCAAGTTTGGCATGTGCACAAATCTTGTGGATGAAACAAACTTTATTAGATTATGGTATTTCATTTGAAAAACCTTCAATTATGTGTGATAATACCAGTGCAATTAATCTATCTAAAAATCCCGTTCAACATTCACGTACGAAACATATTGATATTCGATATCATTTTCTACGTGATCATGTTTTAAAAGGAGATATATCTTTAGACTTTATCTCTACTGATAAACAAGTAGCAGATATCTTTACCAAACCCCTTAAAGAAGATACTTTTATTAACTTAAGAAGAGAACTAGGAATATGTAATTTTATTGATATTTGTTGAAAATTTCATCTGTTAAGTCGACTGTGTTTTTATTAAGTCGACTGTACTGAATTTTTTATATACTTAATTTATTTTCTGAACAGTCGACTGAACCTTCCCCAAGTCGACTGATCAGTAGATATAAAACTTAATTTTCTTCTCGACTAAGCGACTGTTCTATACTATAAGTCGACTGTTGCGAGTTAATCAGTCTTCAGTGACGATTTATCAAACAGTTTTTGAGATAAATTTCTATCTTCTTTTCACCCGTGACTTCTCTATCCACCGTTGACCTCTTTCCCCTTGAATCACAGCCGTCTATCTTCAGTTAAAACCCTTCTCCAGAGCCTCCATCTTCACTTTCACTTTTACCCCCAAATCAGAAACCCTAAGGCAGGAGAAGAAGCTCTATCCAAAGAGTCGACTGCCGTGCTGCTGATTCTCAACTGCTGTTTGTTCTCTCTCTTCCCTCTTGGTAAAATCCTTCTTAAACTCCCTTTTAATGGCACCTAAACGTTCTAAAAGATCTCATGATGGTAGTTCATCATCTCAGGATTATTCACAATACCTTTTGAGTCCTGATCTATTAGAACGATGGTATCTCATGTATACCATTGTCATTTTTACAGGAAGGTTTGTCAATTTTAATGACTTAGATAGGTTCAACCTAGTTCCAATTTTCCAAAATTGCAGTCTTTATGTGTATCTATCTTTAGTCAATCAACCCAATTACTATCCCCAACTTATCTAACTTTTTTTATACAAATATGAGAGTTGTTCAAAAGAAAGATGAAGAAGTTGTTATCCGTTCCTCGGTCCAAAATACTAAGATGACACTCACACCCGAGAGAATAAATCTCATAATGGGTATTGATGACGAGGGACTCGATCTAGGTGATATTATCCTTGATGATTTATTTGTTTTGTCCAAAATATTTTTGCCCAATCATGGACCCCCAATGACTAGTAGAAATATCACACCTGTTGCAAAATTGGTTGCAAGAATACTTGCTTATAACATTCTTCCCAAAAGAGGAAGTTATGATCAGTATTCTATGGAACTGCAACAAGCTGTTTATGCCATTTTTGGTAAGATTGCTATAAATTGGGGTCATGTCATTTTTTCAAAACTTGAACAAAATCATACTCATTTCTTACCTTTTGGAGGTCTCCTTACCAGTGTTTTTCAGGCTTATGATATTGATCTCGACTCCGAGACCAATGTCGTTAAGCATTATGAATGCTTCGATCGTGCTAGTTTAGTCCGTATGAAGCTTCTTGACCCTCCTCCTAGAACTTCCCCTAGGTCTCCTCCTCCCTCACAAGTTCCTCTAGCATCTTCTGCTAGACCATCAGCATCTTCTAGTTCATCTCGTCCTCATGCTAATTATGATGATCCATCTACTCTTTATCAATGCATCAACTATCTAATGGATCATCAAGATACTGTTGATTCTCGTCTTGACTCTCTTGATTCCAAAATCACCAACCTAACTAACCTCTTTACTTCTCAATTTCCCCCACCGTCTCAAGCTGTTGATGAAGACACCGAAGACGACGATTGATGACCTTCTTCTCTTATTATGTATTTTTCCTTATTTCTGTTTTTATTTTCATATGTATTGATGACTCTGTTATTTATGTATGAGACAGTTATTTCTCTTATTATTACTGGTTATCTTTTGTTTTTGTTGATGACAAAGGGAGAGAAATACCTCTTATTTTTTACTGTGTTTGTTTATTGTGTTCTGTTCTGTGTGTTTATTTTTTCACTGGTAAGTCGACTGCTAACATGATAAGTCAACTGATACTGTATTTGTGTTTACATTGTGTGTACTGTGTTTATTATTTTTCTGTTAAGTCGACTTCTTCCATTATAAGTCGACTGATACAGTCTGTTTTATGATACATCTTTATGTATGCATGTTGTGTTTTTAATAGGGGGAGCATATCATTTCTATGCTTGTATTATTTTCTGTTATTATCAGCTATTGTGTTGTCATCATCAAAAAGAGGGAGAATGTTGATTCTTGATTTTGATGATCACAACACACTGCACATGTATCTATGCTATACTTTATAATTGCAGGTGCTATACACAAAGGACTCACTACTATACAGCTGAACAAATGAACAAGCATAAAAGCTCCAGATAAAGACAATGGTTAAAGCTTCATTCAAGACTCAAGACTCAAGCCAAGACTCAAGCTTAAAAGTGTCAATTATAGTCATGTCTTGTAAACAATGTAATCTTACTTTTGTTGAGTCTTAGTATAATGTAAAGTCTTGTCACACACACATACACTCACTATTTTACAATGTGTGTTTTTCAAACATCAAAAAAGGTCAAAACAGTTTGAAATGGTTTAACTGTTGAGTACCAATCGACCGATGCTTCTATCAGTCGATTGTCAGTACAAAACTGTTTAAATTTATTCAAACTCTGACCAGTCGACTCATTATGGCAACTCAGTCGACTGTTCGAGTGCTTTTGACCGTTTTCTGTTTTTAAAATCGATTTTCAAATTCAAAAGCTACTTAGATCCGTTGGTTGACAGTTGGAATAACTGCCTCCCAACGTCCAGGAATTCTAACTCTATAAATAGAGTTCAGAATTCACTGAAAAAGATCGAACATTATTCTAACATTTTTGATCTAACATTTCCGAGCACTCTTTGAGAATTCTTTGAGAATTTTTAAGTGTTCAAGAGACAAAGCTTTCAAGTTCTAAGTTTTTGGTTCTCTACATTCAGTCCAGTATAACATCAGAATTCGTTCTGGACTGGATATAGAAGTCGACCTCTTTTTAGCCACGTTCTACATCACATAACACAAATAAGGCTATAGGTTGATTGCAAACTTTTTATTGTTTTCTTTTTGCTCTCGGTTGGAGAGTTAGACTCTAGGGTGTAGAGTCGGTCGTTTCACTCTTGGTGGTAGAGTGGGTTTGCTTTCTCTGGTTGAGAGAAAGGACTACGGGTTAGACAAGGTTGTTGTCTGAACGCCGTAGGGTATTCTTGTAATTTTTCAAGAATAGTGGAAATCTCAAGTGGGTTGCTTGGGGACTGGATGTAGGTCGGAAGGACTGAACCAGGATACATCGTGTGTACTCTGTGGTTGTATCTCTTGATCTTGCATTTACATTTTTCTGTTTGTTTTAAGTTCTGTGAATCTTGTCTGGACAGTCGACTGGTCAGTCTCGTATACTTCGAAAATTAACTGTGTCATCAGTCGCCTGTTCCTACTTTAAGTCGACTTCACAGAGTTGTTTTAATTATCTTTTATTTGGTTAGCTCAGTCGACTAGTTCACTCCTAAGTCGACTGCACCGAAGAAAAATTCTTTATTCCGCAGTTTTATTTTAATTAACACTATTCACCCCCCTCTAGTGTTTGTTGCCTCGCCTACAGGATCCAACAAAATTTAGAAAAAGAAACTTGACAGTCGACCGAACAATATTTGTAAGTCGACTTAGCAGAAAGAAAAAATTCAAAAAACATCATGAAAACTACAAATCACTAGTTCTCTTCTTAAGGTTATAAAGGTGTCTTCTTTAAGGGGTTTGGTAAAAATGTCAACTACTTATTTACGAGTAGAAATAAAGTCTAAGGAAATGTCTTTCTTTAAAACATGATCACGTAAAAAATGATGTCGAATATCAATATGTTTCGTACGTGAGTGTTGAACCGGATTTTTAGATAAGTTAATGGCACTAGTATTATCACACATTATTGAAGGTTTTTTAAATGAAATACCATAATCTAATAGGGTTTGTTTCATCCACAAAATTTGGATACAAGCCAAACTTGCAACGATATCTTCAGCTTCTGTAGTAGATAGGGATACCGAATTTTACTTTTTACTGCACCACGAGACTAGTGAATGTCCCAAATAGTGACATGTTCCACTTGTGCTCTTGCGGTCAGTTTTACTACCAGCAAAATCCGCATCACTATATGACAAAAGTCGAAAATTGTCGGGGCGTGGATAAAATAGACCATAATCAGAGGTGCCTTTAATATATCTTAAAATGCGCTTTACAGCTTTTAAGTGAGACTCTTTTGGACTTGACTGATATCTAGCACACAAACATATACTAAACATAATGTCCGGTCTACTGGCAGTTATATATAAGAGTGAGCCAATCATACCTCGATAGAGTTTCTGATCGACACTCTTACCTAATTCATCTTTGTCAAGGGTAGTGGTAGTAGCCATAGGTGTGGTCTTACTACTCGTGCTATCCATGTTAAACCGTTTGAGTAATTCCTTGGCATATTTTCCTTGATTAATGAATATGCCATTATGTGACTACTTAATTTGTGGTCCAAGGAAATAATTGAGTTCACCCATGTGACTCATCTCAAACTTATTTTTCATGGTGTTAGCAAACTCTTGACATAGATTACTATCAGTAGAACCGAAAATTATGTCATCAACATATATTTGTATGAAAATATCATTCTTGATTCTTCTAATAAACAAAGTAGTATGTACTTTACCTATTTCAAAACCTGTTTCTAAAAAAAAGTCTTCAATCGATCATACCAAGCACGAGGTGCTTGTTTAAGACCGTATAAAGCCTTTTTCAATTTAAAAACGTGGTTTGGGAATTGTTCATGTTCAAAACCTGGTGGTTGTTTAACATAAACATCTTCCTTTATAAACCCATTTAAGGAATGCACTTTTAACATCCATTTGAAAAAGTGTAAAATTCATAAAACAAGCAAAAGATAATAAGATACGAATTGATTCTAATCTAGCAACAGGAGCATATGTTTCATCAAAATCTATGTCTTCTTCTTGATTATACTCTTGGGCAACTAGTCTAGCTTTGTTCCTAACAACTTATCCTGATTTATCTAACTTATTCTTGAATACCCATTTAGTACCAATTATAGTATGATCAGGAAGTCGTGGAACTAAATCCGATACATCATTCCTTATGAATTGGTTTAACTCATCTTGCATGGCATTCATCCAAAATTCATTCTCACACGCTTCTTGCATATTCTTCGGATCAAAATCCGACAAGAAAGCTGTGTGAGATATCATGTTAACATGTGATCTTGTCTGAATACCATGTGAAATGTCACCAATTATTAAGTCATGAGGATGATCTCTAACTTCAACAAAAGACTTTGGTAAAGTTGGAGACAACACAACAGGATCAGTCGACTTGACAAGTCCCTCAGTCGACTGATTTACAGCAGTCGACTTGACTTCCTTATCGGTCGACTTATCCGCAAGACTAGTTTGTTCTAAAGATATAATTACTTTATTTAAGGGTGATGAATTAGTTTCATCATCTTCAATTAAAGTCGATGAAGACGGAGATTCATCAAATGCAACATGCATGGGTTCTTCAATAGTCATTGTTGGCTTGTTGAAGATTCTATATGCTTTACTCATATTTGAGTATCCTAGAAAGATACCCTCATAGATCTAGGATCAAATTTATCTAAATTATCCTTAGTGTTCAGAATAAAATACTTACATCCAAATATTTTAAAGTAAGAGACCTTAGAAATTCTATTACAAAATAGCTCATAACAAGTTTTTTTTAGCTTAGGCCTAATCAAAATTCTATTTAAAATATAACAAGCTGTAGTAACAGCTTCAGCCCAAAAATACTTAGGTAAATTACTTTCAACAAGTATAGTACGTGCATATTCTTGTAAAGTCCTATTCTTCCTTTCAACCACTCCATTTTGTGGTGAAGCTCTAGGAAATGCAAATGAATAAGCTATACCATTCTTGTTGCAAAATTCTGCAAACGTTTCATTTTCAAATTCTCCACCATGATCACTTCTAATAGTGACTATGGTTAGGGACTTTTGATTTTGAATTTGTTTACAAAAATTAGCAAATTCTTCAAAAGCATCATTCTTATGTTTTAAAAAGAAAGTACAAGTGAATCGTGAAAAATCGTCTACTAAAACAAAAACATACCTACTTTTATTTAAAGAAGCAATTCTAGTAGGGCCAAATAAATCCATGTGAATTAATTCGAGTGGCCTACTAGTAGAAATTACTTCTTTTGTTTTAAAAGTAGATTTAATTTGTTTACCTAGTTGACATGCATCACATAACTTATCCTTTTTAAAGGATAATTTGGTAGCCCTTTAACTAGGTTGTACTTAGACAATTTAGAGAGTTTTTCATATTCACATGGCCAAAACGTCTATGCCAAAGCCAAGAATCGTTATTAGAAGCTACTAAATAAAAATTATTTGAAAACTCATATGCTTTCAAACACAATTCATAAATGTTATTTTTCCTAAACCCTTGAAAAATTATATTTTGCATGGTAGAATCATAAATTAAACATGCGTCTTTTTCAAACATGATTTTATAACCCTTATCACAAAGTTGACTAATACTTAACAGGTTATGCTTAAGTCCACTAACTAATAAGACATCTTCTATAGAGGGGTTAGTGTGCTTACCGACCATACCAATTCCTATGACCTTTCCTTTATTGTTGTCACCAAATGTAATTGTTCCTCTATCAATGTTTTGTATGGAAGATAGGAGGTTGGCATGACCAGTCATGTGCTTCGAGCACCCGCTGTCGAGTATCTAACGATCTCTCTTAGGAACCTATAAAATATTCAATGTGAATATGGTACCCTTTTCATTGGGTCCAAAATAGATTAGTTTGTGGAAAACCAAACCAATGATGAGTTTGATTTTCCACCATAAGTAGAAATGAAATTAGCAAAATTACATACATTAAGCATATATGAATTAATATAAGCAATTCTATCTTTCGAACTCAAGTTGACTGGAACCCATACATATTTGCTCTGTCTAGTCGACTTTACAGCACCTTTCAGTTGACTTTTACTATTAATCAGTCGACTGGGAGGTAGTATAGGTCGACTTATCTGAGGTATTTGTCTTATTGAATGAGACTCAGTACCTCTAGACAGGCGACTGGTGGATGACTTGGCTGAATTTTAGATTTGCCTTTATCATGAAAACTTACAGTTTTAGGCTTTTCAAAGAACTCATAAAGTTTATGCTTAACACTGGAAATAGGTACATGTTTATTTACGCTAGTGTTCTTAGAAGAATGAGATTTTTCATGGGACTTTTTAAAACCAAGTCCAAACTTTTGACTAGATTTCACTTGATTTTGAAGAACATTATTTAAATTCTCTTTTCCTTTATTAAATTTAGATATGTTCTTGGATATCTCTTCATAATTTTTCTTTAGAGACTCAAGATCCGTATCTAAACTAGAAATACGAGAATTTAAGTATTTTACTTTTTTATCAAGTTTAAGATTCTCTTGAGAAAGTGTTTGATTAACTTTCTCTAAGTTCTTAACTCTGATCTTTTCTTTTTTAAGTTTTTGAAAATTTTCATTGAAAGCATCAAGTAAGTCATTAGAATCATACTCGCTACTTACTTGATTTTGTGATGCCATAAAATACACATTTGCAACCTCGTTTGTCTCATCAATTTCTTCTTCCGGCGAAGAATCGCCATCATCCTAAGTTGCTTGGTATGTCTTTTTGTTCTTCACGAACTTGTTCTTTGTGTACTTATCCTTCTTGAAGTTGGATGTCTTTCCCTTAGATTTTGCGTTCTCTAGTGGGAAATCCTTCTTCATATGGCCTGTCTTGTTATAACTGAAACAAGTTGGAGATTCATTAGATTCCTTAGATTTTGAATTAAACTTACCTTTTCTTAGGAACTTTTTGAACTTTCTCGTGAATATGGCAATCTCTTCCTCATCTTCTTCTTCATCCTCGGAGTCCGACATGGCTTTGAATGCTAATGTCTTCTTCTTTGATTATTGTGGTTCGGCATCCTTCTTGCGCTCTTCAAGTTGTACCTCATAAGCCATAAGATTTTCCACAAGATTCTCAAGAGAAAGTTGTGTTAAATCATTGGCTTCTTCTATGGCGGTGGTCTTCTTCTCCCATTCTGGGGTTAGTGCACGAAGTACCTTTCTCACCATCTCGGCTTGAGTGTATGTCTTTCCAAGTGCCACAAGTGAATTTTTTATGTCTGTGAACCTTGTAATCATTTCGGATACATTCTTATTCTCCTTTATGCGGAACATTTCAAACCTGTGAACAAGAACAGATATTTTAGATTCTTTTGCTTTGTTTGTTCCTTCATGAGTTACCTCGAGTGTATGCCAAATTTGATGTGCGGTTGTTGCATTGGACACACTGTTGAACTCCTCCTTTGTAAGGGCACAAAATAGCGCGTTCATAGCCTTTGCATTGTTCATTGTTTGGTTCTTCATGTCATCGTTCCATTGTGCATATGGAATGGTAGGAGCGGTATACTCGGTCTCCGTCATGTTCCATATTTCATAGTTGATGGACTGAAGGTAGATCTTCATTCTACACTTCCAATAGTTGTAATTGGTTCCATCGAAGAGGGGTGGCCTTTGTGTAGATTGGCCTTCATGGTATTGATTTGCATTAGAAGTAGTTGCCATTGCACTCAAACAGGCTTTGATACCAAGTGTTGGATCCTGTAGGCAAGGCAAGAAATACTAGAGGGGGGTGAATAGTGTTTTATAAAAAATAATTGCAGAATTAAACTTTTCTTCTGACCAGTCGACTTGAAAAGATAAACCAGTCGACTGGGACGACAGTTAAGAAGAGTATTTGAAGGCGAGTCTGATCAGTCGACTTATATAAGAGCCAGTCGACTTACCAAACAAATTTTCAGAAAGAAAGTAGTACAAGTCTGACCAGTCGACTTACAAATTGACACAGTCGACTGTCCAAACAAGTTTCACAGAGAACTTAAAATGCAAGAAAATGAAATGCAAGTTCAAAAAGATACAACCACAGAGTACACACGATGTATCCTGGTTCTGTCCTCCCGACCTACATCCAGTCCCCAAGCAACCCACTTGAGATTTTCCACTATTCTTGAAAAAATTACAAGAATACCCTACGGCGTTAGACAACAACCTTATCCAACCCGTAGTCCTTTCTCACAACTAGAGAAAACAACCCACTCTTTCCACCAAGAGTGAAGACCAGAACCTACACCCTAGAGCCCTACTCTCCAACCGAGAGGAACCACTCTCACAACCCGAGAGTGAAGAATAACGACAAAAAGTTTACAATCAACCTATAGCCTTGTTGTGGATGTGATTTTATGCATGGCTATTAGATCAACTTCCGAAATCAGTATAAAACAAAATCACTGTGTCACGCCCCGCTTCCCAAAAATATGGAATATGAGCACGTGACGAAGCCCAGCGGATGATTTTAACATCATCCATAAGCTGTAGGATCGACTCAGCATCACAACAAGAATATAACAACATATATATACAACCAAGCATGCATGAATAATTCATTAAGCAACAGAAAACAATTGAAAACAAATAATAATGTCCACATAGTTTTCAAGTCTGGATCAAGAGTAAACTCGGAAACAAGTCTTATACAGCAGAAGAAATAAATACCTTAAGGAAAGCAATTATTTAAACAAGTCCTTGCTCCAAGCAAAACCTGAAATGTCTGCTCGCCAATTCCAGCAGGTAGCTTGTCCCAAAGTCTGCTTAATAAATATAAAAAGGGAAAATAGGGAAAAACAAGAGAAGATGCCCTTAGTGTAACACCCCGAATTTCAAATAAGGATAAATTCGAGATTTCACAGGATCTTTACTTCACTTCGTACAATTTTACAAGGAATTTAAAACTTTTCATTCACAATACATCAGAGTTCAATTACAACTTGGTTTTACACAGCGGAAGACTGAAATTTACAATAAAACATTTACAACATCTTTAAAATAAAACAGCATCAGCATATCCACTTTATAGCTCCATGAATGGTCCTTTACCTGCATGTTAATCTGTGGGCTCGTCAGTTACTTACAACTGACGAAATGTTATACACGGCTATCCTCTCTATGCCGGAAATAGTATAACGATCTCATACTTTAAGAAATCGCAAAAGATTGAATGAACAAGTAAAGTGTCAAAAGTGATTATTCTAAACATAAGTGTATGTCATGTCTTAATGCCTAATGCATACCATTCTACACTAGGATGACACTAATGCACACTTGTTCGGATTCTATGCATCCCATACTACATAGGTCCGAGGGCAAGCGCCTACGTTCTTCACAATACAGGGCTCGATCCCTCGTCATGAAAACTACCCAGTAGCAAAACAAAGTTCAGACTATTCCACGAATGTAAATTCCAGCCTTGGAGTCCACCGCCGGCTGTTATAACAGATTCCACATCGTGCGAACCGTCCCGTATGTGACCCTCTAGCCCAGTATATATATATATACATTGGAGACGGTAAACACAAAAACTCATCCGTCCGACTACTCAAGATCTTGGAGTCCACCGCCGACCCGTCCTCATAGTCCAGGATTAAAATATAATAATCCGTCTCCCACAGGGCAATCTCAGTCCACCAACTGGGTCTATAGTCTTGGAGTCCACCGCCGACTATATAGAGCACCCCACTTACGTTTCCCTAAGTTTACTACATCTTCACTTATGTGCCTAAATTTTCTTAAATTCAAGACATGAATAATTTCCATTCAAAGAATTAGTCTTACCTCCCACCGGACTTAATCAACAAATACGAGATAGCTCCACGGCCATATCTCCAAATCATTTCTTAAATCCTTTCTTTCAATAATGCCGGTACCGAGGTCGTACTAACTCTAAATCATAAACTTTCATGTACAAGAAACATGGGTATTCACACCATTTCTTAATCATGTCTTAAACTTATATAATTTTCATCTTCTACTTATTCACAATGATTAATGTCTTGTATTAGCACTTATCCATAAAGCAATCATTTCTTAGTCTTTACACTATTCATAATCTAGTTATTCACTCATAGTCTTTATAAGCAAAAAAGGATTCCCTTTTTAAGAACACAATTTCATCACATGAAATTTTGTAACCAATTCAAACTATCACAATATCTCAATTCCCTTTAAAATATTTCTTAAACAAAAATCAAAGTATAATTCTCTTAAAAAAATCACTTCACAAAAATAATACTTTGTTTTTGTTCACTACAAAGTTTCATACTCACAATTTCATCTCTCTTTATATCTCAAAATATACAAGAAAACAATCTTAATATTTCCCATTTTATTATCCTCAAAATATGCAATAAGGTTATGATTAACTTTAATATTTATTACTTCATTTTATATGAAGAAAGTATGAGTTTTAATCAAAAGCCCCCTTTTTAAAGTCTCATTTTTACTTTCTTAAAATAGACAATAAAATTTCCATAACAATCTCTAATAGCTTCCATTTTATCTTATAACCATAATAGGAATTTATTCATACTAAAAAAAACATCTTATTCTATTAAAACCAAATCAAAAAAATAAAAGATGGCTATCAAGATTTGAACCCAAGATCTCTTATAAAAGGTGCTCATTGACTAACCAGTAAGTCCTAGTGTGCTTTTTATTTAGAAGTTGTATTCATATACTTTTGTTCACAATTTTCTGAAATTGTTTCTTTTTAATAAAACTTGTTTACCCAATAATCCAATCCTTTAGGATATTGGAATAAACTTCTCTTTGGACTAAAAGGAAATCTTAAATAGTAATCAACAAGTCCAAACTTATTTTTAGCATATATCTCATTTTAAAAAAAAGATTTTCCTTTCTTTACAAAATTTACACTTCTTTTCAAACTCGAAAATTAAAATCATGATTTTTCTAAGAAACTAGTTTATGCCCAACATCTTACAAATAAAAATTTGTGTTAAGAATCAAACATATTTTTTAATCGATTATGGGTGTCTCAGAGAAATTCCTTTCATACAAAAATTGTATTTTTGACATATGTCAACATACTTCATAAAAAAGAATTTATTTCCTTCTCTTTTCTTTTTCATCATATCTCTAATCATATGTCGAAATATAGCATTCTTTAACAATTCTCCTACATATCACACATTTGACAAATCACAAATTTGCAAACACTCTAATATGGTTCATAAAATTAATCCTTTAGTTGCACTCTTCTTTTCAACTAGCATGGCAACAATCAAAACAAGTTTATGGTATTCAATTAACTTTACAAAAAAATATTTTTGCAAAAGAATGTATTCCCAACATTTTTCATACAATCAATTATATCTTCATTCATGCATACTAATTCATGACAAAACAAATCAACATTTCTTTCTCATTACTAATTAACATAAGTTGGGTTTGTTTACTCAATAAAGCAATATTTCATTACATCCAATGCATAAGTTAGTCCTATTTTATCAAATCAAATTCTATATTACTCATTCATTTCTATTAACATGCACATTCAAAAAAAATATTAGAAAGTAGGAGACACCCACCTTATTGAAGCTTGAATGATTGAAAGAATGATCACCACTTCTAGCTCCAAGACTCCTAATTCTTCTTTTCCTTCTAGCAATGGCCTCCCCTCCTAGCAAGATTACTCCAAAGCATAAGAACACTATTTTTCTTACTCTCTTTTCTTTTATTCTTCTCTTTCTTTCTTTTTCTTACACTTATTTTGATATTGATTTTGGTGCAAGAGAAATGTAGGAAATGGGACTCTATTTATAGGGTTTTGGGAGGGTTTATTTTGCATATATTCACCCCTAATAACTCTCCTAATTAACTCTTACAACCCTTCCAATTCTAAACTCCTAAAACCTACAACTCTCCACCTCCCCACTCTTCCAAACCTTAACTCACATTCACTCTCTCTTCACCCCACTAATAAAAACTCTAACTCCCCACCTCCACAAGTCAAAACCGGCCTACACCTAGGTGTACAACCCGGCTAAACAAGTGTGCACACATGCACAAATGCACAAACAAAATTAATACAATTCTATGACTCTAAATGTGTACAAAAAAAATGTGACTTGTCTTGTATTAGTTTATGTTCAACCTAATTTAGGTTATAATTAGTGGGCTTGAATTATGGGCCTTGATTTTATTTAACTAATTTAATTATTCTAGTGGGCTCTCTTTTTAATTAGTCTATTGGGCTAGAATTTAACTTTAAGTCCATGGATCAAAAGAAAGGCTAAATAAAACTAATGCATGATAAAAATAGTAAAATGAAAGTAGCAAAATGAGAATAAAAATTTGCACGTGCACCATACGTGCAAAAATTGAAAAAATGCATTTTTAATCAAAATAAGGGGGAAAATGAATTTTCATTTTATAAAAAAAAATAGATTTGTAAACATAAAATAAATAATTGGAACCTAGAAATTATCACCCGTAGCGGCGGAAAATATGTAATTAATATGTGTATTGAAAACACGTACAAAGCACGTAGAATACAAATATCGAAATATTATATTTTTGTTGATTCAAAATAGGGAAAAATCAATATTGAAAATAAATAAATAGTCGATAATCAAAATACGGGATGAAAACACGTTACAAAATACACGTGCATAACACACGAGGGCAAAATTGTAATTTCCAATTTTGCGGGGTGTTACACTCTCCCCCCCTTAGAGTAGTTCCGTCCTCGGAACTCGCTAAGATAAAGATTGTATTTTGTACACGCCAAAGAAAATATTATTCTTGTATTTAGGAAACTGCAAATTTTAAAATATGCAACGAGGAAAACAAGACAACTCTATATAGGAAAATTATGAATATTCAAATGTTACAAGACAGAACAAGAAAGTTAGGAAAATGGCATAAGGACTGAAATGTGACAAAAGATAGAATAGTTTGAGAGAAATTTTCGTACAAAAATAATATTAGGTAA
This sequence comes from Hemerocallis citrina, assembly GCA_017893485.1. Lineage (NCBI taxonomy): Eukaryota > Viridiplantae > Streptophyta > Magnoliopsida > Asparagales > Asphodelaceae > Hemerocallis > Hemerocallis citrina. The sequence goes on along the minus strand of JACEHZ010000471.1, from coordinate 1,858,896 downwards.
GCTATTAGATAAAAGGGAAAAGTCAATTATGTCGTTAATTTCGAAATAGTTCGGACAACAATGTGGTGAAGAAAATATAGTCAATAGATAATTTAGAAAAATTTATCGATGTAATAAACAGTACAAAATTCGCAAACTGTAAAACGAAATCTAATTAGCAATTTAAAACAAGACCATTGAATAAGAGTTTGGAAAAATAAATGGGAATAAGACTTTGTTGAAAACATAAAATGACTTTGTATGTCAATTAATAAAATAGTTTGTAAGGGAACTATAATAATTATACACACAATTTGAAAAAATAGAAAGCATACGTTGAAATACTTTGTGAATATACAAAATTTTGTAGTGATGAAAATATTTTATAACATTAAGACAAAATAGTGTAAAGCACATACACGAGATGGAAACACAATTGAAAACAATAATTATATAGTATAGCAAATTAGGACAATAGGCATAAACAAGTATATGCAAAAATATTAATGTAGTAATTAGATGAGGGTAAAATGATATGTATAATAAGAATATTGAAATATATGACATATATAGAAATCATTGGAAAAATATATGCAATAACTAAGACAGTTAAAATTTGAGAAAAGATATTGTATAAATAGTGAGTATATACATTATATTAAAGATGTGTAAAACTATAAAAAGTAATGAGTAGCGATTAATAGTAAAAATAAATATATCAAAACAAGTATGCAATAATAATAGTACCTAGTGTGGACAATAAAACAAATGTTAGGTCATATTTATATAGGTAGAAAAATTTGAATCTTGTTAAGAACATATAGGATAAGATACTATAGTACCATAGAAATCAAAATCATATAAAATGAGTGCTCATAAGAAAATTTCATAAGATAAATCCAGAATAATAAATGAAGAAAATAATTGTTGAAATATTAATTTAATAAATGGCAATTTAAAACTTGACAAAAGTACGTAAAGTAATAGTAGACATAGAAGGGTAAACATGAAGTGACATAAATACATGAAAGACGAAATTTTAAGTTTGAAAAATAGATTTAAAAATATCAAGACTAAGGAAGATAGATAAATAATAAATATTCAAATCATTTAATAACATAAGAAAATATTTATTTGAAAAATACTGAATATGGAGAAAGGACCATGATAAAAATTTACAAAAATAATTTGAGAGGGAAGTGTGCAAGGCATCATGAATGAAGGTCCAAGCCAACCACGCTTCCACTGCGCCACTCTGATACCCAGGGGAAAATGTGCTCGCATACACTCTCAAATTAATGTATACGAGGAGAACATCATGAACGAAGTCAATAACTACTCCCTTCACGACTCCAGCCATCCAAAGAAAATGGAAAGAAAACATCAGTATATATAGAACAACACAAATGTAAATCATTTACATTTAAATCTCTATCAGCTGAAACTCACACTCTAGTGTCTGCAAGAATAATATTGTAACTACTCAATAAGGTGTCACGGGTTCTAGACTATAGTTAATGATCTTACTACTCTTCCTAAACAAATCTTTAGTCCATCAAGTTCTGATTTACTTGGGTTAGCCGTAAGAGTCGGTTCCCAGCTAGCGGTGGTCCGAAGACGCTTAAATACCGTGTCGCTTAGGGTTGTTTACACCCTGTTGACAGAAGGACTCTTTTGGCTTGTTCCCAAATTTATCGTCACTTTTTATCGTTCCTTATAAACTTGTACTAGTTGTCAACCTGGCTCTGATACCATCTGTAACACCCCGAATTTCAAATAAGGATAAATTTGAGATTTCACAGGATCTTTACTTCACTTCGTACAATTTTACAAGGAATTTAAAACTTTTCATTCACAATACATCAGAGTTCAATTACAACTTGGTTTTACACAGCGGAAGACTGAAATTTACAATAAAACATTTACAACATCTTTAAAATAAAACAGCATCAGCATATCCATTTTATAGCTCCATGAATGGTCCTTTACCTGCATGTTAATCTGTGGGCTCGTCAGTTACTTACAACTGACGAAATGTTATACACGGCTATCCTCTCTATGCCGGGAATAGTATAACGATCTCATACTTTAAGAAATCGCAAAAGATTGAATGACCAAGTAAAGTGTCAAAAGTGATTATTCTAAACATAAGTGTATGTCATGTCTTAATGCCTAATGCATACCATTCTACACTAGGATGACACTAATGCACACTTGTTCGGATTCTATGCATCCCATACTACATAGGTCCGAGGGCAAGCGCCTACGTTCTTCACAATACAGGGCTCGATCCCTCGTCATGAAAACTACCCAGTAGCAAAACAAAGTTCAGACTATTCCACGAATGTGAATTCCAGCCTTGGAGTCCACCGCCGGCTGTTATAACAGATTCCACATCGTGCGAACCGTCCCGTATGTGACCCTCTAGCCCAGTATATATATATATACATTGGAGACGGTAAACACAAAAACTCATCCGTCCGACTACTCAAGATCTTGGAGTCCACCGCCGACCCGTCCTCATAGTCCCGGATTAAAATATAATAATCCGTCTCCCACAGGGCAACCTCAGTCCACCAACTGGGTCTATAGTCTTGGAGTCCACCGCCGACTATATAGAGCACCCCACTTACGTTTCCCTAAGTTTACTACATCTTCACTTATGTGCCTAAATTTTCTTAAATTCAAGACATGAATAATTTCCATTCAAAGAATTAGTCTTACCTCCCACCGGACTTAATCAACAAATACGAGATAGCTCCACGGCCATATCTCCAAATCATTTCTTAAATCCTTTCTTTCAATAATGCCGGTACCGAGGTCGTACTAACTCTAAATCATAAACTTTCATGTACAAGAAACATGGGTATTCACACCATTTCTTAATCATGTCTTAAACTTATATAATTTTCATCTTCTACTTATTCACAATGATTAATGTCTTGTATTAGCACTTATCCATAAAGCAATCATTTCTTAGTCTTTACACTATTCATAATCTAGTTATTCACTCATAGTCTTTATAAGCAAAAAAGGATTCCCTTTTTAAGAACACAATTTCATCACATGAAATTTTGTAACCAATTCAAACTATCACAATATCTCAATTCCCTTTAAAATATTTCTTAAACAAAAATCAAAGTATAATTCTCTTTAAAAAATCGCTTCACAAAAATAATACTTTGTTTTTGTTCACTACAAAGTTTCATACTCACAATTTCATCTCTCTTTATATCTCAAAATATACAAGAAAACAATCTTAATATTTCCCATTTTATTATCCTTAAAATATGCAATAAGGTTATGATTAACTTTAATATTTATTACTTCATTTTATATGAAGAAAGTATGAGTTTTAATCAAAAGCCCCCTTTTTAAAGTCTCATTTTTACTTTCTTAAAATAGACAATAAAATTTCCATAACAATCTCTAATAGCTTCCATTTTATCTTATAACCATAATAGGAATTTATTCATACTAAAAAAAACATCTTATTCTATTAAAACCAAATCAAAAAAATAAAAGATGGCTATCAAGATTTGAACCCAAGATCTCTTATAAGAGGTGCTCTTTGACTAACCAGTAAGTCCTAGTGTGCTTTTTGTTTAGAAGTTGTATTCATATACTTTTGTTCACAATTTTCTGAAATTGTTTCTTTTTAATAAAACTTGTTTACCCAATAATCCAATCCTTTAGGATATTGGAATAAACTTCTCTTTGGACTAAAAGGAAATCTTAAATAGTAATCAACAAGTCCAAACTTATTTTTAGCATATATCTCATTTTAAAAAAAAAGATTTTCCTTTCTTTACAAAATTTACACTTCTTTTCAAACTCGAAAATTAAAATCATGATTTTTCTAAGAAACTAGTTTATGCCCAACATCTTACAAATAAAAATTTGTGTTAAGAATCAAACATATTTTTTAATCGATTATGGGTGTCTCAGAGAAATTCCTTTCATACAAAAATTGTATTTTTGACATATGTCAACATACTTCATAAAAAAGAATTTATTTCCTTCTCTTTTCTTTTTTTTTTTTTTTGACTGGAAAAGGTAGGACAAGCCTACCTCAAGAAACTATATATATATATATATATATAAGCCAAAGTATCTAGTACAAAAAACTGTTGTAGGGAGATGCTCAGGAAATGAGAGGAGTTGAGTTCGAGATGGCATGGCAGTGGACCGTAGAGAGGGCAGCGGACGTCTGTCGTACACCTCAACTAGGGCCATCACCATGATCTCATCCCCCTTCCCCTCTCTTACAATCATCCGAGACATTCAACCCCTAGCAGTAAAACAGATTAGGAGATAGTGCTAAAAGAGTACAAGTCTACATACTGGATCAGTCCCAAAATACAGATCAGTCCCAAAATACATTCAAAACACAAAAACTGAAAGCAAGTGCAACCCGAACACTTTAAGTTTCATTTCCGCCGGATGTCCCCCCTTGAGCAGGCCGCATAAGGTCACTGTATCCTGTTCGTCCCAACTCCTCCATGATTCTGGTCTTTTTCTTTGAAGCATCACTCGAATCTAGCCATTGAGAAAACCAGAATTTAGTATTAGCAATCAACTTAATCACCGATGTTTGCTTGTTGGAAAAAATTCTATCATTTCTAGCATTCCAGATTGACCAACATATAGCAATAGTAATGAGGTGCCATGCATGAGAGAATTTGTGCTTCGTGTTGTCAAAACACCATGTGGAAAAACATTCCGTAATAGATGCCGGCAGTGTGTGTATGTCAAAGGCTCTGGAAAAGTGAAGCCATGTCTAAGTAGCCTTTGGGCACTCAAAGAAGATATGGTAGGTGGTCTCTGTGTGAAAATCACATTCGGTACAGGCTGTATCTCCATTCCAACCTTTGGAATGAAGTCTGTCTCTGGAGTTGAGCTTCTCCCCACTCAACATCCAGATAAATATCTTGCATTTGAGGGGCGCGCAGTTACTCCAGCATGCTCGATAAAAGGGAGAAAATAAGCCAGAGGTGATGTAGAAGCGGTAGGCTGACTTGACTGAGAAGCACCCAGAGAAGTCGTGGTTCCATATGGCTCTGTCAGGCTGAAGAGTAGATGGCTGGAGTGAAGAGATGTTTTGAAGCAACTGACGCTTTTTAGCTAGGATAATACTGTTGGAAGATATATGAAGACTTGGTCGCCAAGTCCATTGCCCCTGATGAAAGCATCCTTGTGATCTTAGGGAGGCTGCCTTGTTCCAAGCGGCATCATAAAGGTTAGGGTATAGAGTAGCAATGCAGCTTTTGTTGATCCACTTCGATGTCCAGAATTTGAGGAGAGCCCCGTCCCCGAGTTCCCATGAGACCCCTTGATCAAATTGCTCTTTGAGCTTGCATAAGTTTTTCCAAAAATCAGAAGAGTTGGCCGAACATATAAAACTGTTGCTGTCACTTTGAAAGTAAAGTGATTTTAAAGTTTGCGTGCAAAGGGAGTTATCAGTGTATATCTTCCACCACCATTTCATCAAGAGTGCATGGTTGAAGACCTGAAGGTCAAGCACCCCAAGTCCTCCTTGCTGTTTTGGTTGACAGATACGCTTCCAACTAGTACAAGAGATCCCCGATACTTGCCTGTCGCCACCAACCCAGAAGAAACGACTTCTCATTTGATCTATGCGATTAATTACCCATCACGGCAACATAAAAAAGGATGCAAAGTAAGTTGGAAGTGCGCTGAGTACTGAGTTAATCAAGATGAGTCTTCCTCCTCGTGAAAGCATTTTGCCTTTCCATGTTGAGAGTCTGCGCTCAATTTTGAGCAATAAGGGCTGCCAGTCCCTCTTCTTAAGCCTGCCTTTCGCAAGAGGCATTCCTAAGTATTTGGTTGGCAAAGTGTCTTGCTTACAGCCAAGGATGTGAGAAAAGGCGTGGAGCTTAGCTTGAGAGCGCCCAAAATAGGTGATGGCTGTTTTAGACAAATTGATATGAAGTCCCGAGACATTTGCAAACAGATGCAAAAGAATCTTCAGATGCAACACTTCCTGTTCATTTCCTTTGCAGAATAGCAAAGTATCATCTGCAAATTGTAATATAGAGAGGTCTGCAAGAGACCCTCTAAGGTCTAATCTGGAGAAGGTGTCATTGTTCCTGCCGACTCGCAGCATTTGCGCAAGGACATCCACAGCAAGGATAAAAAGCATCGGAGAGAGAGGGTCTCCTTGCTTAAGTCCCCTCTTGGAGCTTATAGTCTTCCCCCCAACTCCATTGACTAAGATGTTAGACTTGGTGGAGTGCAGCATTGCCTCTATCCACGAGCACCAACGTGGCCCGAACCCTCTAGCAATTAGCAGCTGATCCAAGAAGTCCCAATTTAGCATATCAAAGGCTTTGCGAAAATCAATCTTTAACATAATAGTGTCTGATTTCTTAGAGCAGCATAGATTGATGGCTTCATGTGCGACTAGAAAGCAGTCTAATGTAGATTTGCCCCTGAGAAAAGCACTTTGGGATGAGGAAACAAGAGAGTGAAGGAGTGGGCTCAGTCGATTGGCAAGGATCTTAGTAAAGATCTTCATCGAACAGTTTAGCAGACTGATTGGACGGAAATCTGACACAGTGGAGGCTCCATCACACTTGGGGATGAGCACAACGGTTGAATAGTTTAACCTGTCCAACGAGGCTTCACCACGCTGAATGGCTAAGAGCATGTTGCAAAGATCGTCCTGGATAGTATCCCAATGTTGCTGATAGAAGTACATAGGGAAGCCATCAGGGCCCGGTGCCTTATCCCCATTCATGTCAAAAATAGCTTCTTGATTTCCTCTCTGCTGAAGTCAGCATCTAGAGCAGAAAGGTCCACATTAGTGGAAGGATACAGCGTCGACCACTCAATTCTGAAGTCAGAGTTGGTTTTGGAACCACAAATTTCCTGAAAATGTGCGTCAAAGCAGGATTGGATGGCCGATTGATCTATGATCAGATCTCCATCTTGGAGCAGTGAGAAGATAAAGTTCCTCCGCCGTCGCCCATTAGCCATTGAGTGAAAGAACTTGGTATTGGCATCCCCCTCTTTGAGCCAAGTGATACGTGAACGCTGTCTCCAATATATAGTCTCAGCTTGAATGAGTTTGTGATATTCCGAACGAGCAGAGTTGAGCTCAACTTCTTGGGTAGTGTTGAGGGGTTGTGAATCAGCAATCACGTCCAGGTTATGGATAGTTTGTAGTAGGGAGTCGTTGCGCTTAGGAATATGGCCAAAGACCTCGTATCTCCACCGTTTTAATCTCCTCTTAAGGAGGTTAAGTTTATTTACAAGAATGTCTACTTTGGAACCTGTACAAACAAAGCTATTCCACCAGTGCATGATATTGTGGTTGAAATCATCATGAGATGCCCAGGCCTTTTCGAATTTAAAATAATGAACTTTGTGCTGCATCGCCTGAGAGTCTAAAATAAGAGGACAATGGTCCGAAGCGATACGGGGCAGGGAATGTTGGATGCAAGAGGGGAATACTTGATCAAACTGACTAGTGATGAGAAATCTGTCTAGTCTTGCACAAGAAGCATTTTGGCGAAGGTTGGACCATGTAAACTTCCTCCCTGCAAGTGGCAAATCAATAAGCTGCAGTTGTTGTATCCAACATCGGAAGTGCTTCATGTCTCTGCTAGAGCCAGAGCCTCGGTTACGTTCCTGGTTGGATAGGGTCACATTGAAATCTCTGCAAATAACCCATGTATCACTGAGAAGCTTACTCCGCTGTATTATTTCATGGAAGCATAGTTCCCTATCATCAAGCTCAAATGGAGCGTAAACTGAGGTAAGTGACCATTCAACTCCTGAAGCCTTGGTACGGAAGGAGACGGAGATAGAAAAGATGTCAACGGCACAGTAAGTGCAATCGAAAAGATTGTCATTCCAGCCAATAAGAATGCCCCCACGGCTATCAATCGCATCGAGGGATCTCCAGGAATTAATATAATTGCCTCCAATTGAGGACAGCTTTCTAAGGGTAGGAGCAGCGAGTTTGGTCTCTTGGAGGCATACCACATCTATCTTAGCATTTCGCAGGCCGTCTTTAACTAAGGCACACTTATAGGGGTTGCCTAAACCTCTAACATTCCAGCTTACTATCTTCACTGAAAGTGAAAATGCACAGCAAAAAGCACAATAAAATCATAAACATGCATCAGCCTCAAGCTCTAGTGGAGATGTTGCTGTTGATCATGGTGATCAACTGCAATCTCTGCAACTTGCTTGAGTTTGGTGAGCGAATGTGGCCCTGCAGCCGCCACTCCTACCGATTCCGCAACTTCAAGAAGATCATCATTCGAGAGCAAATCGAAAGGGTTTTGGCAGACTGAATTAAAAGAGTTCTTCGAAGAGGATGTACCTGACGCTTTGCGGAGGGACGCACTCTTAGCGGAGGCGCGCAAGTGCTGAATGAAAGGCCTGGTGGTTGGCAGCCTAGTAGCCGAGCAGATACGTTTACGATGCTTACTAGTGCCTTCATCAAAGCCAGGAGGAACAGATGCTGTGGAGGAGGTGGCGGCTTGGCGCCGCAGAATGAGCGACCTGGTACGGAAGGTAGAGGTTGCGGCACCAACTGCTTTGGAACTGAAGTGTACCGGCTGAGTACTCTTGGACTTGGAGTCATGCTTCCCTACCGCTGCATCAATGGCGTGCTCAATTGCTGGCTTGATTTGATCAAAGAGAGACTGGGGGATACTAACAGGTTTCCCTTCCCAGGTCAAATAGCAGAGCTGCTCATCCGCAGCGATATCATGAGAATTCGCAGAGCTGTGGGGTCGAATCTGGGAGGCTTCTGATGGTATATTCAAGCTGTCTTTGGGTGAATCTGAGTTGATTACGATGATAGGTGGCGGAATTGTTGGCAAAGTTGGGACCACAGGAATCACAGCATCCGGGACCACAGGAATCTCAGCATTTGGAATCTTAAGACTCGAATCAGCCATACCTGAGATATTTAAAAATTGCTTGGCAAATAAAGAAGGATTTGGTGGGGCCTGTAATTTCGCCGCCATATCCTGAACTGTATCAACTTCTTCCGTGATCTTAGCTTTCCCCTTGGGGTCTCCAATCACACCCTGATTAGGCAGCGAGATTTGCGGCTGTGAGATTTGGGGTTGCACGGGATTGTTCACCGGCAGATCAGGATTGCACACCGGCGGTGATTCTCTCCGGTGCCAGAAACTAGTGGAGGACCCCTGTTGTTCAGAAAAGAGCTTAGTCTTACCGCTAGCCACGTCTGCGGTAGGGATGGGACTGCCATAGATGAGGACTGGAACTTCATGTATCTGTAGTTCTTTGGTCCAAGGCACTTGGTAGTGGATTATCAAATTTTTGGGAATGTGGCCGACGTCCTCTACTTCGATTAAGACCAGTGCTTGGTCCCTCATGGTTGCTGCCTTCATATCCCCACTCAAAGTGATGAGCTTGCCAAAGGGGCGGATGAGTTGCTCAACTGAAGTATGGTTCCACATATGATACGACAAGAGAGGGACGTTGATCCAGATGAAGCAAGGCTGAGGCTTCATCTTTGCCCCAAAGTCCATTGACCATGGTGAAAATGTTGCATTGAACCCTGAGAAGCTGAACATCCCTTCCGAGATAGCACGCCTTGCTTCTTCTTCCGAAGGGAACTGCACATGGAACACCCCCTCAGAAACTTTCTTTACGACCCACCACCCCCCTTGTCTTCTCCAGGCAAAGTTCAGGGCATTCTCCACCGTTGCAGCATCAGGCTTAGATCTAGGGTTAATGAGATGGAGAAAGGCGCTTGCATGTAGCGCAGGGAGTGCGGCAGCGATCTCGGAGTTGTGGTGGAGTTCAACGGCCATGGAATCTCTCCGATTGAAGAGTGGGCAGTCTCTGACCCGGTGACCAACCTTTCTACAGTTGAAGCAATGTATGCTGATCTTCCGGCAATCCACTGCATGATGCCCCGTGTCGCCGCACCGCATGCATCTGACTTCCATCTTGTTCCGGCGAGGATTTTGGTGTATCTTCGAGGTAGGGGTGGAGCGGTAATGGTATGAGGAGTGACGGTTTGGGAATGGTTTGGGAGGGATTTTTGGTAGAGAAGGGGAAGGGGCAGGGTGTAAATGGTGTTGGCGTGGGATACGAGGGGGGTAATGATGGGGGGTAGCCGCCATGAGAACCTGAGCATAAGATCTGCTCTTGTTCCAAGGCGTCCATGCTCTCTCCTCTCTCCTCTCTCCTCTCTCCATATCTCTATTCTCTTTTCTTTTTCATCATATCTCTAATCATATGTCGAAATATAGCATTCTTTAACAATTCTCCTACATATCACACATTTGACAAATCACAAATTTGCAAACACTCTAATATGGTTCATAGAATTAATCCTTTAGTTGCACTCTTCTTTTCAACTAGCATGGCAACAATCAAAACAAGTTTATGGTATTCAATTAACTTTACAAAAAAATATTTTTGCAAAAGAATGTATTCCCAACATTTTTCATACAATCAATTATATCTTCATTCATGCATACTAATTCATGACAAAACAAATCAACATTTCTTTCTCATTACTAATTAACATAAGTTGGGTTTGTTTACTCAATAAAGCAATATTTCATTACATCCAATGCATAAGTTAGTCCTATTTTATCAAATCAAATTCTATATTACTCATTCATTTCTATTAACATGCACATTCAAAAAAAATATTAGAAAGTAGGAGACACCCACCTTATTGAAGCTTGAATGATTGAAAGAATGATCACCACTTCTAGCTCCAAGACTCCTAATTCTTCTTTTCCTTCTAGCAATGGCCTCCCCTCCTAGCAAGATTACTCCAAAGCATATGAACACTATTTTTCTTACTCTCTTTTCTTTTATTCTTCTCTTTCTTTCTTTTTCTTACACTTATTTTGATATTGATTTTGGTGCAAGAGAAATGTAGGAAATGGGACTCTATTTATAGGGTTTTGGGAGGGTTTATTTTGCATATATTCACCCCTAATAACTCTCCTAATTAACTCTTACAACCCTTCCAATTCTAAACTCCTAAAACCTACAACTCTCCACCTCCCCACTCTTCCAAACCTTAACTCACATTCACTCTCTCTTCACCCCACTAATACAAACTCTAACTCCCCACCTCCACAAGTCAAAACCGGCCTACACCTAGGTGTACAACCCGGCTAAACAAGTGTGCACACATGCACAAATGCACAAACAAAATTAATACAATTCTATGACTCTAAATGTGTACCAAAAAAATGTGACTTGTCTTGTATTAGTTTATGTTCAACCTAATTTAGGTTATAATTAGTGGGCTTGAATTATGGGCCTTCATTTTATTTAACTAATTTAATTATTCTAGTGGGCTCTCTTTTTAATTAGTCTATTGGGCTAGAATTTAACTTTAAGTCCATGGATCAAAAGAAAGGCTAAATAAAACTAATGCATGATAAAAATAATAAAATGAAAGTAGCAAAATGAGAATAAAAATTTGCACGTGCACCATACGTGCAAAAATTGAAAAAATGCATTTTTAATCAAAATAAGGGGAAAAATGAATTTTCGTTTTATAAAAAAAATAGATTTGTAAACATAAAATAAATAATTGGAACCTAGAAATTATCACCCGTAGCGGCGAAAAATATGTAATTAATATGTGTATTGAAAACACGTACAAAGCACGTAGAATACAAATATCGAAATATTATATTTTTGTTGATTCAAAATAGGGAAAAATCAATATTGAAAATAAATAAATAGTCGATAATCAAAATACGGGATGAAAACACATTACAAAATACACGTGCATAACACACGAGGGCAAAATTATAATTTCCAATTTTGCGGGGTGTTACACTTAGTGCAAGCTAGGGCCACAAATAATGAAAACAAGTACAAGTATGAGGAACAGGAATTGGAATAAAGAATGTAACAGAGTTATAACAAGTAGTGGAAAAACTAAGAACTAGCTGACAAGAGGGACATCCTAGTAATCAGGCTAGTTAACAACTGTTAATGGTAAAACATATGACAGGTGAACCTGTAGGGGTAACTAACATCAAGTATCATGTTTCATGTGTCAGGTTTCACGTATCAGGTTTCTTGTATCGTATCATCAAATATCAAGTAACAGGTGTCATATTCAAGATTCATGTATCAGATATCAGGTAACAGGATAATCAGGTAACAGGATAATCATGTATCAGGTATTAAGTTCAAGTCTTGTGTGATTACTATCTAGGTAGCACGACATGCATCCCAGTTTTTACTACATGGTTGCTACAGTCAAATCAGTTGCGTTTAGACCTAGTAATGGAGTCTATAGGGCGGTGTACTCAGGCATCAAACAAGCAGGTGATCAAACCATGGGCTCTAGAGGTGGCTCCTGTCACCATGACGTGGCACTTAGTTCCAGGTGATTTCAAACATATATCATGTAATCATATAATGGGCTCTAGAGGTGGCCCCCGTAAGCTCTAGATGTGGCCCCCGTCACCATGACGTGGCACTTAGTTCTACGTGGCACTTAGTTCCATTTAACATACAACTTTGGAAAACACGGGCTCCCTTCTGAGTACACTTACCTATATTGTCCACTCTATAGTCCTTCCCTCAAACCCGGCTTGTTATATTTGTTCAGGCAGAATTGTGTATTGGAGTTTATACATGTGAAACAGGGTTGAAATAATGAAAATTAATTCTAAGAAAAATTGGGTATGTCCTATAGGGTGTCCAGCAACTACATATAAAATTTGGAGTCAACTGCTTGCTGGTTATATAGCTAAATTAATGCGCAAAGTAATTGTGTGCAGCAGTTTTGCAAATCTGCGTCCACCGATACAGCTGCAGTAAAACTGCCACAACTCCTAGACCTTAACTCCGAATCCAGAACTTTTGGAAGTTATCGATATCTACACATCCAGATCTACAATTTATATTCAGGGCTCGGGCCCAGATTCAAATGATAAGGGGGTCGAAACAGCGAAAGGAAGTTCAGGACAGCAACTTGTAGAAATAATTTACTAGCATAGGTTACATAGGAAAATGTTATTTGGTGTCTAAGTCATTATGTGGCATCAATACATGATAATGGAGGTTAAACAGCAAATAATAAATGTTTTTCAAGTTATAGGGTTGCAAGTTCGTCAAAAATTGAATGTGACATGTATCTACAAATTTAGGGTTCCTTAATTCATATGTCTATGTGTTCATGTGTTCAAGGGTAAAAGAGTCCAATAATTATAAATTAAATACAAGGAAATTTTGTGACTCTTAGAATTGTCAATTTGGAGGTTCATTATTGATCTACAACGAATTTCAAGGAGGAGTCACAATCTAACTATTTGTAGTATTTCAAGGGTGCTTGTACTAGAACAATAAAATGTACAAGGATACTTGTCTTTAGGGGAGAAGACGATGAATCCGACGGATGACGGGAATGGATCCCGACGACACGGCAATGAGCAAACGATCACGATAATCACGATCGGGCACGGATCTCGATGATGATCAAGATCAAGATGAAGATCCAGCGAATCCAACGGTCGAGATCGGAAATAAAACATATAAGAATTAGAAGGGAACCAAAATATACCATGATTGATAATTGATGAGTGAGAACAAAAATGGATCAAATGTTTTACTTACCAAGTAGAAGGTGAACGAGACAGTCACGATCAAGGGTCGAGATCAGTGGGATCGATCGGACGGCTGAGATCGAAGATCAAGATCAAGATGGTGATCACGATCGCAAAGATCAAAAGAGATCCAACGGTCAAAATCAAGATCTTGATGATGATGGAGACGATGATCACGATCGCGATGATCGGCGATCAGACGACCTAAATCCAATGGCTTGGTGATGATCAAATGAAGGATCGGATGGCTGTGATCAAGAGCTTCTGTTGATGATCGATCTGATCTGAGCTCAATCACGATGAGATCAAGCAGATCAAACGATCAGGATCAAGAGATCAAGATCCGATCGAACGGACGGCCCACAATCACTCTGATCAAAACCCATATACACAACAACCTACAGTTCGAACCTGGCTTGGCTCCGACTACCAGGGAAACTGACGGTGGAGCTGGCGGCACGACGAATAGGGGGCGACCGTGTCTAGGCGGAGGAGGCAGGGGCGCGACTGGGGGAGAGCACCGCAGGGGGGGCCGGTCGACGGGAGCTGCCTGCTGCCGCAGGTGGCTGCAGTGGGCGCTAGTGGCGCCGCCACTGGGATGGCTGCGGCGCGTTGCCAACAGTGTCGCGAGGTGAACAGGAGGAGGTCAGCGACTGGCAAAGCACGGGGGGGGGGGGGGTCGAGGCGATGGTGGGCATCGCTGTTGGCGCTGGTGTTGTCGTCGCGGGCTGCTGCGGTGTGGGCTGGCGTCGACTGCGGCATCGTGGCGTTGCGACGCGCTGAGACGGACGGGAGAGGGAGAGAGAGGCTCGCATGGTGGCGAGGAGATGGTGGGATGGGTGCACACAGCGGGGAGAAGGGGTTTCGGGATGAGAATAGAAGAAGAAGAAGGAAGTGTTGGCGGCTGTAGGGTGTAACAGTAGGCTTGGGTTTGGGTAGGTTAGATTAATAGGGTATTTATATAATAGGGTATTGGGTTGTTAGGGTTATTGGGTAATGGATCCAACAAGAATATGGTGGGGTTTCAGGTATTGGGTATTGGATTATCCAATAGGAAAATGGGTGATGGATTTTGGGTTTTTAATGTGTATTGGGTTAATAAAATTCAATAAGAAAAATATACGACTAGAGAAAAATAAATAATTAAATAGATCAATAATAGTATAGTAACAAAATAAATAAATTTGCGTGCATCAAATTAATACTCAAACACTACTAACTACAATAAAAATAGGTTTTCCATTCGACAGTCAAATATAATAATAATATTGATAACAACAATAAAAATTTTGATATACATATCAAAATGGGATTTGTGATAAACAAGTTCATGGAAGCCCAAATAGTAATAAAATAAGTTACAAATAGCCGAAAACATTAAAGTTGGATTATACTATTATTCGAAGAAAATACAATTTCCGGTTTGAAAGGATATTAATATAAGGTACAATTCGAGTTTAAAATAATACGGAATTTATAATAAATCAAAATACGAAAAATTTTCACAAAATACGTATTTAGGGAAACAGGGATTACACACTGTTATGCTAGACTGATTTCAGAGAACCAAGACTTAGAAAGTGAATGCTTTTTCTTGTTAAAAACCAAAAGTTTGAGAGCTTGAGAAACAAAAAACTTAGAAAATAAGTTGTTAATCTTTTCCAAGTGATTTCTATACTCTATTTATAGAGTTAGAATCACTAGATGTTGAGAAGCAGTTGTACCAACTGTTAACCAACGGAAATAAAACTTTTGAATTCGAGAAATCAAGTTTTGAAATCAGTAAACTGTCGAAACGACTTGAACTGTCGACTGGGTTGCCGTTATGAGTCGACTGGTCAGAGTTTGAACAAGTTCAGTTAGTTTCGTACTAGAACAGTCGACTGGTGCCTTTTGGCGATCGACTGGTACTTAACAGCTGAGCTTTTTCAATCTTGTTTCGATCTTTTTAAGTTTGAAAAACACTCAATTATTTTAAAGATAATGTGTGTGTGTGTGTGACAAGACTTTTACAGAATTTCTAAGACTCAAAGAAAATAAAAAAAGTTACAATTGTTACACGACACTTAATACAATAAATTGAAGCATAGGTCTTGTCTTGAGTCTTGAGTCTTGAGATGGAGCTTTTAGCCTTCGTCTTTTTCTTGTAAGCTGGCAACCTTGTAGCTTTCTTGATCAATTAGCTATAGAGCTTTGTTTGTAGCTTTGCTTGATCAACTTGCATTAAGAACCTTGTAAGGCTTGTTAGAACATTTTGCCTTTGTATATCCTGTAATATTTAAGAAGTAGAACAACAACTTTGCATTGTGTTGTAATCATCAAAATCAAGAATCAACATATTTGTCTCTAGCCTTGGCTTACACAATTGCAACTCGAAATTGCAGCCTACATAAAGACAGAGGTGCAGTTCCCAACTGTGGCCTCTTTGTAACAAAGACGTAGTAAAAAATTGGAGCCACCCTTTATAATTTTTATTTTGTTGCCGCTATTGGTAACTGCGGAGTCATTAATGAACTAAATGAACTGTGGCCGCTGTTACCAATAGTGGCAACATAACAAAAAAATTAATCTACGGCTTCATCTACGCTACAGCCGTAATTTCTAATTGCTGTTCAGGTTGACGTGGCAAAGAAAAGACCAGACATGAAATTATTTTGGCAAAGAGCTTCCTATGAGTATTATTTTGAAAGGAGGCTTACTTAGGGGGAAAAATCACGTCATCCCAAGTGCCCTTCGATGCGAGCCCCCACATATCTCTCTCTGGCCTAAGTGAAGCCTTTGTGACGAGACACAGTCGTTATTGCCAACTGCGGCAAAAATTTTCACTTTTGCAACTGTTGGCAACTGCGACATCCTCAAAAAATAAATTAAAGAAGATGTAGTTAGGAACTGCAGCTTCAATAGCACTGTTGTCGCAGTTCCCAACTGTGGCTTAAGCTAACATGGTTAAAAGAAGCTCACCCAGGGAATAAGTCTGGCATGTGACTCAAGTTGAGATATAGTTTGGAAAATAGGCTTAGTTTGGGTGTAAAATTCCTATTATTATAACTCCATTAATTTTTGAGTGAAAAGTTCCAAATACCCATATTATTGCATAGTCTTCTCCAACCAAATTAGATCTGAAACTCGGTAACACTCAATCTTCTTCTCGAACCAAATCGAACATGAAACTCATCAAATCTCATCCTCCTTCAACCAAATCAAGTTCAAGACCTATTAACTTTTCACCTCCTTCTCAAGCAAAATCAAATTCAAAATTTGTTAGCTCTCTAATTTAATTCTTCAACTAAATCAAATCCATATCTCATTAACTCTGGTCGTTCTTTACCAACCAAATCAAATCTAAAATTCGTTTACTCTCCCTCCTCTTCTCCAACCAAATCAAATTCAAATCCAGTGACTCTTCTTCTTCTTCTTCAACCAAATCAAAACATAAATCCAAGACCTAATAAGATAATTAGAATTAATTAGAGACATTTTTGATTTAAAAAAATGATTTATCAATTACATGACATCACGTAATCAATTTAAGTGTGAGAAAGTGGTATATTGATTAACGGTACTAGTAATACACACGCACATATTAATTTTTTTAAAAATTTAAAATAAAAATTCAGATTTACACGTATGGTGCATGTCTTAATAGATAAGATTATATATTTTTAAAAGTAAATGTAAAGACTATAACGAGAGAGTTGGAGTTGCATGTGCATTGCACGTAAGTAGGTAGATTTACAACTCCAACTCTTCCATTATAATAGTTATTATATATTATATTATATTATATTATATATAGATAGATAGATAGATAGATAGATAATAATTTACACGTGTGATGCACATTTAATATATCAAAAGAAAATTAAAGTAAAAAAACTGACATGGTGAGGACTCGAACCTGAGACCTCTTTTATATTAATTATGCACGTGCAATGTACGCGTTGGTAGATTTACAAATGTCACTAAGGCATTTTTCCACTATAATATTAGAAATCAGAGATTAATAGTTATTTAGTCTATGATGACGAAAAAAGAATAAATGGATTTTGCATAAAGCCATCTAAATTATGGTGGTTAAGTGAAATTTATACTTAAAATATGGGGTTTTAGTTTATAAATATGTCAGCACTCTCACCATTCAATTTATGTCATCCATGTTACCTCATTGCATATCTCATCCTCTTCTTACTTGTTAGAGCATTTGTAGTCGTTATCTATATATCGATAATATCGATATATAGCTTAAAAAGTAGCTGCAGTCGTTTGCTATATATCGATATTATCGATAAATCGCTACAGTCGATTGCTATATATGAGAGACGAAATAGCTTTATCGATAAGTCAGCGACGGTGGTCGAAGAGCCATCCCAGGCGTGCAAAATACTGTTGTAGGCGTCGGACGGCACTCGATATGCCGTCCGTTTCAAAAATTCCGCAGAAGTCGCCACCTTTCCCGGACGGCACTCGATGTGCCGTCCGTTGGGATTATAGTGGGGGGTATAATAAGCAGCCACGGTAGGAAGGTGTAGTATTAGGAAGACAGGATTAAATATAAGGTAGGTGTAGTCTATATAAGGAGGGTAAATATAAGGTAGGTGCTGTTGGGAGTATGTGCTGGGATTTTTATTAGGAAGGTAAATATAAGGTAGGTGTAGTTTAGTTAAAAGGCAGGTTTGAAGCATGGAATCATGCATGGTGTCGGACGGCACTTCATGTGCCGTCCGACGAGTACGCATGCGTTTTTCCACTTTTTGGCCTCCGACGGCATACGGAATGCCGTTCCTTAATATTAAATAGTTGTTTGCTATAATATAGCTTACGACGAGTACAGCGAAATCGTAATATCTATTTCTATTTATCGATATATGGATAAATTTATAGAAAACGACTACAGATGCTCTTAGGGTACGACTTTGAACTTTGAAGTTTAGTACTTCGGAGTAGTTTACTCATTAATTTAACTCTGCATTCATCTACCATGAAATTATAGCTAAATTATTCTGAACAAAATGGTTTTATTTTTAAGGATAAAAACTGAGGTTAAGGCTTTAATATACTGCAAAACTGAGTGCATAATCCAGCTCAATTGTTCATGACTGCTTTGATAAATTCGATACAAATTTCAAAGCAATAATACAGACTGAAATATGTGTACGGTAATCTTACTTTTCTAAAAGTTGGGATTGAACTTACATACAGAATAGTTTTTTTAAGGCTAAATTCGAAAGAAATATATATATATATATATATATATAGTTGAACTATCTTCTTTATGCAGAAAACTTTACTCAACTTTTTTTAACGTAAAAAATCACACTCAAATATGGTTGCAAAAAATTCCTCTGGAGTATATTTTCAAAAAACCACATCTAATTTTTCTGCTTGTATTATATAACCTCATTTATCTTGGCAAATTGGTTTAGAAAACATCATGCATTTTTTTCATTATTGTTAAAAACCTCACTCAACTTTAGCAGAAAGCTCATATTGTCGGAGTGGATTTTTTATAACTATACTTGAGTGTGATTTTTTCCACACAAAAAAAGTTCGATGATTTTTTTCCTTTCAAATTTAGTCTTTTTTTAATCCAAATCGTTTGGGTCTAACTTTACCACGAACAAATTAGAACACATAGTTCAAAAGCATGTGCACCAATTGATTCATAACGGATGCTTTCACATATATATGTCAGCTGCACTGAACCCTACAGTAATTTAAAATTAAACCGTTTACTAGAAATAATCGAAGCAGATAAACTTTGCCACATATCCTGCACATTCAGATTAATTTATAACTCTCTCTATTTACAAAAAAATTGGGAATTAATGAAAATTGAATTTATTATCCCACTTGCTAAAAATCTACTAGAAATCAAGCCGATAACTTCTGAGGAAGGAACGCATCAAAATACGTCAGTCATGCACACCTGGCAAAGAAAGGTTTCTGGATTGTTTGTTCTTCTGTACTTCTATATTATCTGTTGTCGTTCAGTGAATTGTTTGTTTTCGGTCGCTAAAAAACAGCAACGACGGAACGTTCTCTCTCCTCTCATCCACGAGCTTCCTTTCAGTTCTCTCCATCTCTGACTATGGACAGGCTAGGGCCAAACGCTGCCAACAAACACCCCCTCACCCCCCTCGGTTTCCTCGAGCGCACCGCCACCGTCTACCCCGACCTCCCCTCCATCGTCTATTCCACCACCTTCACCTGGTCCCAAACCTACCGCCGCTGTCTCCGCCTCGCCTCCGCCCTCCACTCCTCCCTCCACATCTCCCCCGGCGATGTCGTAAGTCACAGCTGCTTCACTTTCTCCCCCCCTTTTTTTAATTAAAGATTATCCGGTCTGAGATTACAGGACAGGACTACTATTAATACAATTATGTATGTCAAATCCACACACCAGGTTTCTGTGCTGGCACCCAACACCCCGGCCATGTACGAGATGCACTTCGGAGTGCCCATGAGTGGCGCGGTCCTCAACACAATTAATATCCGCCTCGATGCGCGCACCGTCTCCGTACTTGTCGCTCATAGTGGTTCCAAAGTGCTCTTTGTGGACCCCGCGTGTCAGTCACTTGCAAAAGATGTCATTTCTTTACTCCCACCAAATCAAACTCCTCCCGAGTTGATCCCAATTGAAGACCCCTACGAACCCATTGGCAGTCCGTCGAACGCCTTGTTTACATACGAGAAGCTTATCGAATCGGGTGATCCCAACTTCGAATGGATCCGGCCAGAGAGCGAGTGGGCCCCGATGATTCTGAATTACACTTCCGGGACTACTTCATCGCCCAAAGGGGTGGTTCATTGCCACCGTGGCATCTACAACATCACCGTTGACTCGCTCATTGACTGGTCGGTGCCGAAAAACCCGACCTATTTGTGGACTCTGCCAATGTTCCATGCTAATGGGTGGAGCTTCCCGTGGGGAATTGCAGCGATGGGTGGCACCAATATTTGTCTGCGTAAGTTCGATGCCGCCACGGTTTTCGATGCGATTGTTCGGCATGGGGTCACGCACATATGCGGCGCCCCGGTGGTCCTCAACATGCTCGCGAATTCAGGGGAGAAGCTGCAGTTGAATCACAAGGTAATTTAATTTAATTATGACTCAAATTTTAGCACGTATAATGCTGCGTGTATTTTTTTTGCAGTTAATTACAGATGAGAAGATATATATGCTTGTGAAAGTGCACAGTACTTTCTTAGATTTGTAGTAGAACTATTTTGTGGTTTCGTTAATCTTTTATTAATGAAAAATGTGACATGGTCACTTTTATCTTCCAAAAAAAACATGTTTGCTTGGAAGAACACATATATAATAGTATTAATTTTTTGTGCTGAACTAATAATATATCTAGCGCTGTTCCTTGTTTGATTAATCTAAATAGGTGAAGATTCTGACGGCGGGGGCCCCACCGCCAGCGGTGGTGCTGAAGAGGGCGGAGGCATTGGG
The DNA here is from genome assembly GCA_017893485.1 of Hemerocallis citrina. Taxonomy (NCBI): domain Eukaryota; kingdom Viridiplantae; phylum Streptophyta; class Magnoliopsida; order Asparagales; family Asphodelaceae; genus Hemerocallis; species Hemerocallis citrina. The sequence goes on along the minus strand of JACEHZ010000471.1, from coordinate 1,837,854 downwards.
GTTTGAGGTGAGCCACGGATATGGATTGACAGAGACAGCGGGGTTGGTGATATCGTGTGCGTGGAAGGGGGAGTGGGATAGGTTACCGGCAGAGGAGAGGGCGAGGTTGAAGGCGAGACAGGGAGTAAGGACGCTGGGGATGGCGGTGGTGGATGTGGTTGATGGGGAGAGTGGGGAGAGTGTGAAGAGGGACGGGAATGCGATGGGGGAGGTAGTGTTGAGAGGGGGGTGTTTGATGCTAGGGTATCTTAAGGATGAGGAGGGGACTAACAAGGCTATCAAAAATGGATGGTAATAAGTCTTTCTATATTCTCTTCTACGGTTTCTTAACACAAGTCTTTCTATAGTCGTAGACAAATACATTGCAAACAGATCTAGATCTTCGCTGCTATCCCTTTTCAGTGGTGAGTTCAATGCGCATGGTCCAACCATTCGCCATTGCTTTGATGTTTGTGTCAAACAGATGACTCGATCTTACAATAGACTGTCCAGTACTGGGTGTAGGCTTTTTACATCTTCAATTCAAATGTGGTCATTTTTTTTTGTAGTATTGACAACCTCTATTGCACAAGATAATATATGGTAAGTGATGAATCAAACATTATCAATTCCCCGAAAACCAAAAAAACTATCAGCACTTATTATATGAAGACTAGAAATAATGGACATATACACATTTTTAAAGAACAATAATTGATGGTAGTCTTTTCAACTATAGAACAGGGACAAAGGAGAAGATTGGATGCTCTGATAAGATTTTCTAAACCATTTTCTCATGACTTTGTTATAAATGTTAAGATTTGGTCATTTTCTTGAATAGTTGAGTGGTGCACATAATTTGTATTTTAATTTTTTGTTTATCTTTATATCGTTTTCAAAATGTTTTTGGTAGAAATCTTGACTTTGTTGCTAACTATTCATGCTCTGCATTATTGGCTTTATCCTTCTAGAAGGCACACACACATTTCACATTTGCTTGTATAACCATGTGCTTTCTTGCATTGTCTGAATTTTTTCCCAAACTGTCCTACTTTTTGAAAGTTTTTTTCCAAACCGCTCTACTTTTTTTTTAATTTCCAAACCATCCCACTCGGTCTTTGAAAGACCGAGTGTAGTTATAATACGCGCGGTCTTTCAAAGACCGAGTCTTGCACTTCGAAAAATCGAAGAGTAAGACTCGGTCTTTGAAAGACCGCGCGTATTATAACTACACTCGGTCTTTCAAAGACCGAGTCTTAGACGGGGGTTTTATTTCAGATCTTTTCTTTCTTCTTCTCTCTCTCTTCTTTACTCTATTCTATCTTCTCTAACTCATCTCCCTTAATCTAGGGCGACCTCCTACCCACAAAATCTCATCTCAATCTAAATATTTTTACCAATTCTTTTCTAACCCTCTCACCTTCCACTATAAAAACCCTAAACCCATCTTTTGAAAAATCCATATTTTGGAATTTTGCTAAATTTGAAGAGGATAGCAATTTCAACTCTTTTACCCAAATATCTACGGTTCTATCCTTGAAGCTTGTGAAGGTATGATGAATATTGGCCTATAATTTTCTACCTTTTTCATAGATTTTATTTGTTGTTAGATAATAACTCGCATATTCGTATAAATATACGTAGGTATGAATCTCGAGATTCCTATTTGGTATACTTTGGTGGTGAAATAATTCGTGATCCAAAGATTAGTTGTTGCTATAGTGTGTTGGATCCGAAAATAGTTTGGGTACCTCGTACCATTACATTTGCAGAAGTAGTTGAGAAAATTTATGAAGTTACTAATTGGGATAGGAATCAATGGAATGTGAAAATTTTAGCTCGATACACAGCAGGTAGAGGAGATGGTCAATATTTTATGACAGTGCCCGTATCTACTGATAATGCCATGAAGTCAATGATTGCTAGAACATTTGATCCCAATTGTACTTGGTCTGTATTAGAGTTATATATTCAGCAAATTTAAATTTTTAATGCTCAGCCACATGATATTCCTAGTTCAAGCTTCATAAGGGTAGTACCTACACAGCAGATGAGGTCTAACCCCGCTCAATCTTCACAATCAAATCCACTGTCCTTACAAGAAAACACCTTCACAAATACAACAAACCCGGATTCTATAGATATTGAGTTGTCACGCCCACCTAGTCCGGTTCCTGACTATGTTCCAAATGACAGTGTATTTGAACTCTTTCAAAATGTAGTCATTAACAACAGCTTATTAGACGATGATGAAGAAGAGAAAGAAATAGACGATGAAGTTGATGAAAGTGTAGAAAATAATGATGGAGACGAAGATGATGATGTAGCAAATGTAAATCCTACAATCAACAGTTCTAATGAAGTGAGAGCTACTGATAACTATGCTAATGTTAACGCTCATGTTACCGAGGAGATGGCTCAAGGTGCTAGAGTACACCCAAATCCACAAGAGTCGTCTGGTTCATCCAATGTAGACGAATTGTACGTTGGACAGGAGTTTGTAAGTAAAGAGTCGATTCAACAAGCTGTCAAGGTGTATTCTATCAAGAAACACCGTGAATTTGTCACATTGAAATCTTCACCGTCACTGTACACTGTTAAATGCAAAATGGCACCTAGAAAACGTACAATTGAGGAGATCGTGCAAGGTCCCCCAGGAGTAAGTAATGGTGGATACCCTTGGAGATTACGAGCAATTGTTCCAAAAGGTGGGACAAATTTTGTGGTGAAGAAGATAGTTGGGCCTCATACTTGTACGAATCCCACGTTGAATCAAGACCACTGTAAAATTGATGCTAACCTTGTTTGTAATTTGATTGTGGGTGTGGTGAAGAAGGATATTGGTTTAACACCGCAGGCAATTATTGAGATTGTGAAAATAGAATATAATTATCAGATTTCATATAAGAAAGCTTAGATTGCGAAACAAAAAGCAATTGAGAGATTGTTCGGGACCTTCGAAGAAGCATACACGAAGTTGCCTTTTCTACTAACAGCAATTCAAGCAGCAAATCTAGGAACCATTGTCCACTGGGATAAATATGAGTCTAGTCCTAGCGAGAAAATATTCAAAGGAGTATTTTGGGCATTTGGTTCTTCGATTGAAGATTTCGAGTCTTGCAGACCTGTTATTAGTGTCGATGGAACTCACTTGTACGGTAAGTACAAGGGTTGTTTGCTAATTGCTGTTTCTCTGGATGTGAATGGTTGCTTATTTCTATTTGCATTTGCATTGGTTGATGGAGAGAGTATAAATACGTGGACATGGTTCATGAGTTGCATTCGGTATTATATCACCGATCGCACTGAGTTGTGTGTTATCTCGGATCGTCATGCTGGTATATTGTCTGCTATGGATTTACAAAATGGAGCTTGGAACGAACCAAATGCATATCATCGTTATTGTATGCGTCATTTTGCCACAAATTTTTTTAGTAAATTTGGTAGCAAGGCATTGCGGAAAAATGCCAAAATTATAGCTTGTCAAAACCAACCCAAGAAGTTCATGGCTAAACTCGCTGAACTTGAAACCGTCAATGTGGAGGCGGCTAATTAGTTGAAAGAGAAGCCCGTTGAGAAATGGGCACTTTATGCAGATGAAGGCCGAAGATACGGCATAATGACTACGAACCTGTCAGAAGTCTTCAATTCAGTATTGAAAGGAGTCCGTAGTTTATCAGTAACTGTGATTGTTGAGACGATCTTCTAACTTCACTACTCGTCGACAGGAAGCTAGTAAGCTTTTATCTGAAGGGATGATTTTTGCTAGAAGTGTACATGATTTGATCAATAGTCGCCGTAAGAGAGCAAACCGACATGAGGTTACAATGTTTCATCATCAGCCTGGAGTTTTTTCCGTGAGAACGAGTATACGCATGATAAATGGAGAAAGGAAGGGTGGGAACTTGCACACTGTGAACTTGGGTACAAAAATATGCACGTATGAAATTTCATCTATATCATATTCCATGTTCTCATGTATTGACAGCTTGTACATATTGTACAATCGATCACAAGCATTTTGTTGATAAATTTTACCTTGTCACGTCATTAGCACAAACTTGGGCTCCTGTGTTTAATCCTATTCTAGATCAAGCGTATTGGCCTACTATTGACGGTCCACGACTCGTACCGGATGCTAATTTGCGACGTTCACGGAAAGGCCGGCCTAAATCCACGAGAATACGCAACGACATGGATGTGAAAGATAGTTCTAGTAGGGGTTCGGGGATGAAATGTTCAAGTTGTGGTTTGGAAGGACACAACAAGCGTCGATGTACTAACAAAGCATCTCAAAACATTTAATTTGATTATGTGCTTTCTAGTGTGTTTGTAATATTTATATTGAACTAAGTACTCAGTTTGGATGTGTTCAATTGTGGAAAATCAATGAATGAATGAGGTTTAAAAAAAAATTATTCAAATAGTAGTCTAGGGAGTATTTTGGAATCAATAAGTTTCAATTATATTGGAATCAACCAGTCTTCAAGTTTTTTGGAAAAAAAATGTACAGGCATAAGACTTGGTCTTTCAAAGACCGTTCTCATTTTAACTAGACTCGGTCTTTGGAAGACCGAGTCTTGAAGCTGATTGAAAAATATAGCTTACAGACGCGAGTCTAGTTATAATGAAAACGGTCTTTGAAAGACTGAGTCTTGAGTTCACTCTTTTCTAGAAACCAAGATGTTCTCTGGAAATGAGTGAACACCACAGTCGGTTTTCGAAAGACCGTTCTCAATATAACTAGACTCGGTCTTTCTTCAATCCAATTGAAATAAATTTCACAGATTGAAGACTCGGTCTTTGAAAGACCGAGTCTTAGTTATATTAAGAACGGTCTTTCGAAAACCAACTGTGGATTTCACTCATTTCCAGAGAACATCTTGGTTTCTGGAATAGAGTGAACTCACGACTCGGTCTTCTAAAGACCGTTTTTATTATAAATAGACTCGGTCTTTGAAAAACCGAGTCTTGCGTCTGTAAGCTATATTTTTCAATCAGTTTCAAGACTTGAGTTTAATTGAAAAATAAACTTACAGGCACAAGACTCGGTCTTTGAAAGACCGTGTATGTTAATACTAAACTCAGTCTTTCAAAGACCGAGTCTAGGCTTAAATTTCACCATTACAATTTCTCTTTAAGCATTTCCCCTTTACATTTGCTGAGATGAATCTCACATACAGTTTCAACTATTTTTCAGTCACTTTCACATTCATTTCCACATTCAGTCACTTTCACATTCATTTGCACATACAGTTTCAAACAACTTCTCCACAACCACAACAACAATCTCATGAACATCTCGAGACATCTCCAACATCTCAACAACAATCTCATAAACATCTCGAGAAATCTCCAACATCTCATAAACCATCTCATAAACATATCCAACATCTCATAAACAATCTCATAAAAAGTTGAAAGATCAAGCAAATTCAAAATACTACAAAATCAAACTAACTTAAAATATTACAACATCAAGCAAATTTAAAATAGTACAAAATCATACTAACTTAAAATATTACAACATCAAGCAAATTCAAAAACCTACAAAATCAAACTAACTTAAAATATTACAAAATCAAGCTAATTCAAAATAGTACAAAATCAAACTAACTTATAATATTACAACATCAAACTAACATCAAGCTAAAATATAACTCAAACTAACATCAAAAGATAACATGCATTATGGACAAGATAGTGGGTCTCCTACATGGACACAAAAATCAAGGGTCAGGTGTAAAGAAGTTAGTGGGTCTTCGTTGTCTTCTACCACGTTGTGGAGTAGCCTGTGTTAGACCGGACAACGGGATATTCTCCTCTTCTTGAATCTCACCTCCAACTTGTTGTTGTATACCCGCCCCTTCAATCTCAACCCCTGCTTGTTCTTTGTGTTCTGATTCGCTTTGAGGTTGAGGTGGGGGCCTTCGAACAACTCTCTTTCGCCGGACACCAGAACGGCCGCTCGTTCGATGTGTGGGAGAGCTTAGTATTGCATCTAATGTTGCTCCCTCGCCCACAAGATCAGCTTGTGCACGGCAACAAGATAACATCTCCCGTATGGTTTCCTTCGTCTGATCGGCGACGTTGCTATTCAACAAATTTGCACATTTCTTTGCAATGGCCCAAGTCTGGCTCAACTGAAAATCATGAAAAGTTGAAAGATTATGGTACTTACATATACACATACATATATAAAGACAAATTTATATATAAACTTAAAAATTTTAAACGAAACTTTAAAACTTACAAATTTCCGAACCAGTGGATCCCTTTGGTTGGTACATCGGCAACTTCATGGAATGTTGATCTGCTGGTTCGGTCCCTGGTCTACGGATCGGGACTACCACTCCAGCAGAAGTCTACAACGTCGGAGAGATATACCGTCTAGTCACTCTCTCGTGCCAAGCCATGTACACCCCATGCACCGAGAGGTCAAACGGTGGAATGTCACCGATGATTTCATCGAAACGGTGTACATTCCATCTTTGAATATACACAGAGAAGCAAGCGGCCCAATTGTGTCCGAGGGTTCGATCCATTCCTGTAATATTGTGCATCTCCGCATTAAATAACTCGGCAACTGGAATCCCTTGGTGAAGACCAAACTGGCGTAGCACTCTATCGGGGTAGTAGAACTCGACAACCCCAAAGTTGATTAAAGGTGCTTTCGTGAGCCACAAATCCTACAACTTCAACAAATCCTACAACTTCAACAGAATTGTTATTAACTATACTTAACCTAGATTGCTACTCTACAAAATTGCTACTCTACATTGTCAACCCAACATTGCTACTCTACATTATCAACTTCAACAAAATTGCTACTCTACGTTGTCAACTTCAACATAATTGCTACTCTACATTGTCAACAATAACACAAATTCAACTAAGCACCTTCAAAATAACCCAAAATTAACACAAAATTTGCTTATCAAAAGCTTCATAAATATACCTTTCGAGTAGGAGATTTCAAAGCTTGATATTGACAATGTACAGTACTTCTAGATCCTTCAACCAAGATCTTCCCCCACCGAAGACGAAATTAAACGAGATCTAGGGATTTAGGGTTCTAGGGTTTAAAAACGAGTTCAAATTTGGGGGAAAGGATGGGGAAAATCGAGTAACAATGAGAGAAGACTAGGTTTGGGGGAGTGAATCGATCAATTAGAAGGGAAATCGACCAAATGAATAACTAGGGCGGCGGCGATGGGTTTCGTTGAGGGAAATTTCGAAGAAAACGAAAGTAGAGAGAAAGAACAAAGTAGAGAAGAAGAAGAAAGAAAAGATCTGAAATAAAACCCTCGTCAAGTCTTGCTCTTCGATTTTTCAAAGTGCAAGACTCGGTCTTTGAAAGACCGCGCATAATATAACTACACTCGGTCTTTCAAAGTCCGAGTGGGATGGTTTGGGAATTAAAAAAAAAAGTAGGGCGGTTTGGGAAAAACTTTCAAAAAGTGGGACAGTTTAGGGAAAAATTCGCATTGTCTTGGTTCTTCATCTCTTAGAGCATCCACAGTCGTTGAGGGTCAAAATATGCATAAATGGATAAATGAATATAGCAAAGTTACGTTTTGCTGCAGTCGTTGAATGCTATTTTTTACCTTTTTAAATTAAAATAATAACAGACGGTGCTTCATGTGCGGTCGGAGAGGGAAAAAAATTAAAACATTTTAAAACGGTGGGACGGCATATCATGTTCCGTCAGAGGAAAAAAAAATTATAAAAAAAGGTGCAATGGCGCTTCAAGTGCCGTCCGAGGGAAAAATTCGTCCTCGAAGTGCAAATAAAAAATTACAAAAAATATATAAAAAATTATAAAAAATTTCCAGAAATTACGAAAAATTTTCAAAAAAATTACAAAAAATTACAAAAAAAAAATTACAAAAAATTGCAAATAATTACCTACAGGGTGAAGTGCCGTCCGTCCGAGGGAGAGGCGGGTTTTTTTGGTTTTTTTATTAGGAAATTATTTTTTTTTTCTGGAGGGACCGTCCGACCATTAAAAAAATATTTTTTTTTGTGCAACGGCACTTGAAGTGCCGTTCGACCATTAAAGAAATATTTTTTTTTGGTGCGACGGCACTTCAAGCTCCGTCTCTCACTTATCCATATTTCTCATATCCATTCTCATTTATAGCAATCTCATGCAGTTTTTGACCAAATATGCTGCAAACGACTGCGGATGCTCTTATAGGATAAGAACAGTTGGCCTTAATTTTAAACCAAAAAACAATATGATTATTAGTGTTATTTTTCACTCTATAATCTAAAGCCTGATTCTTAAACATAATGATTATAATACTGCTTCAGTTTTCAGTAACAGCGTGATTCTCAAGGAGTTTTGTGGTTGAAAAGATCCTTCTGCTTTTGAGGATATGTATTTGCATCATACTGAAAATTACAGCTTGTTTAACTGTCTCTTTAATTTCTCCTTTTCCCAATTTGAGGTTAATATTTGGCCTAATCCTACTATCCTATCAAACATGAGCTAGTAAATTAGAAATGTAACTGTTATTATTTAAGCATCTTTCTCTTTTTCTCTTTAATCTCCTGTTAATTGTCTTACCCAAAATTAGAATCCAACTTTTATACAGGTTTTATATGATTTTGTTAGATTACTTGATTACATCATTATCAGTTAACTGCATAGATAGTCAATTCCCCGAATTTTCAGAACAAATTTCAGAATTTGAGAATTTGTGGTGCCTTGTGAAATTTCCAACTTTCAAATTCTACACTTGTATTCTATATTTCCTAATAAGAATTTAAAAAACCCTTATAAACTCTGACTGCCGAGAAATATCCAATGATACGTTAGTTTGTAGAAGTTAAAATTACATTTTAGCTTGCAATCAGTTTGGTAAACATGCATACTGTTTTACATGATTAGCTATATAGTTTAACAGTGCATGTCACTGATGTCAGTATTATTTTTGTAAGATATCGAGAAACTTATGATCATGCTTATATAAATTAGTAAAATTTTGTATCGAGCCTTGCTGTACATAAAACTTTTTGTCACCCTGACAGGTTTTACACGGGAGATGTCGCTGTGATGCACCCAGACGGCTACTTAGAAATCCGTGACAGGTCAAAAGACGTAATCATCAGTGGCGGGGAGAACATCAGCAGTGTTGAGGTCGAATCACTTCTTTACAACCATCCAGCAGTAAACGAGGCAGCAGTCGTGGCGAGGCCGGACGAATACTGGGGGGAGACTCCGTGTGCATTTGTAAGCCTCAAGGCAGGCAAGAAGGCAACTGAGAAGGAAATTATCGGATGGTGCAGGGCGACAATGCCACACTACATGATACCAAAAACAGTGATATTCAAAGACGAACTTCCCAAGACCTCAACTGGGAAGGTTCAGAAGTACATTCTACGGAACGCAGCAAAAACGTTAGGGCCGTTGGCTTCTGCTGCTCCTCGGATGAGTCGGATGTAGCTGAATATTGTACACTAGCTTAGTCTTCTGTTTGTGTACGAATCAGAGGAGGACTAGTTTGTGTTTGTAAAACTATTAAAGAGAGCATCCTTAATAAAAGTTGTATCGAGACTTCATGTAATGTTAAATGGATTTGATTGTTAAATGGATTTGATTGTAGCTGTTAAGGTTAACTTAGAGATTGTAAAATATTATTGGATTATTGAATTGATTATAACTGAGTGCAATGTCTCCTATATATAGGAGGGGAACCAAATACTAAACTGGTACATAACCCAATATGTATCTAACGCCCCCTCTCAAACTCATGGTGGGCCGAACAGTATGAGTTTGCCAACCAAATAACGAAATCTCTGAACAGTGTGAAATTTGGTGAAAAAATATGTTGTCTGCTGTGAAGAGGTAACAGAATGAAGTACAATGGTCTCTACTTCAAAGCTCTCACGAACATAGTGCCAATCTATCTCTATGTGCTTCGTTTGATCATGAAAGACTATTTGCTTGCAATGTGCAATACACTCCGGTTATCACAATCAAGATGAGTAACTCATGTAAAAGTTACACTCATATCTGATAACAGCCAACGAACATGAACAATCTCTCTAGTAGTAGCTGTCATTACTCGGTACTCATCTTCGGTGGAAGAACATGAAACAACTGCATATTTTTTACTTCGCCATTAGATCAGCGAATGACCAAGAAATAGACAGAAACTTATGGTAGACTGTCTCGTGGTAGGATCACTCGCCCAATTTGAATCAGAATATGCACTGAGCTCCAGTTTGGAGGTAGAAGGTATGAATAAGGAGCAAGTGATAGTGCCCCGAAGATATCTGAGGAGCCGAAGAAGAGCACCGTAGTGAACTGATGTGGGAGTGAAAACAAGCTGACTAACAATACTGACTGCATGAGCAATATCAGGTCTGGTCATGCATAAGTAGACAAGTTATTCAACAATCTATCTGTATCTAGTGGGGTCAGGAAGGAGCTCGCCATCTGTGGGACGAAGGTTCACATGAAGCACTAAGGGAGTATCAGCTGATAGACTGTCAAAGAGACATGCAGCGGATATAATATCTGATGTGTATTTCTGTTGAGAAATAAGTATCCCCCGAGATCCATGGGCAATCTCTAGACCAGAAAGTAGTGTAATCTACCAATATCTTTCAAATGGAACTGCTGGTAAAGGTATTTCTGGGTAGATGCAATGCCTGCAGAATCATTCCCAGTAATAATCATATCATCAACATATAATAATAGAATGACCCTCCCCTGCAGTGATGACTGCATAAACATAGAGTGGTCTTATGAACTTTGACTGAAACTAGACTGGGTGATGACACTGCGAAAACACTCAAACCGGGCTCGAGGGGCTTGTGTCAGAACATATACAGCTCGACGTAAACGGCAAATATGACGAGGAGGTGGTAAGTCCAGGAGGAGGATGCTTGTAAACAACCTCATATAAGGTACCATGAAGAAATGCATTCTTCACATCCATCTAGTATAACCGCCACTGACGAACGGTGGCAACGGCAAAGAGAGTGCGAACTGTAGTTATCTGTGCAACCGGAGCAAAAGTCTCATCATAATTAATGTCATGCTTCTAAGTAAATCTTCGGGCAACTAGACGAGCCTTGTGTCGCTTAATGGAGCCATCAGGTCGATCTTTGACCTTGAAGATCCACTTGCAGCTAACAGGCTGAATGCCCACAGGCAGTGAAACAGCATCCCAAGTGCCAGTATGATCAAATGCACTAAACTCTGCTGCAATAGCTTCCTGCCACTCAGAATATTGATGGCTCTGGGCTCACGTGTGGAGTGTATAGCAGTGAGATATGCATGAAACTATGGTGAGTATGAGACGAAGCTGGAAAAATCAAACTGGTTAGAAGGACCAGTGGCATCAGGTGTGTAACATGTCGATGGGCAAAATCAAACCTCCTCCTCGTCGACCCGATCCTCGCTGCCATCAAGCCCGTCGCCGACCTTAGTCGACCCCGATCCCTCCGCCCCCGTCGTCCTCTTTTGTCTCCGATCAACCCCAACACCACCTGCCGTCGTCGCCCCTACGTCATCCCTTCCTCCGGCTACCCCCCCCCCGGTGCCTCCCTAATTTTCGTCGAGCAGTCCCAGAACCCCCATATGTCGTTCTTCCCTCCCCGTCGATGCCACCGATTGAAGTTGTTGCTCGACCACTGCCTGGACGTCGATCCGCCGTCGATTCACGACCACCAGCCCTTGCTCCACAGTGCTGTTGCCACCATTGCTCTGCCTTGTTGCCTTTGGGGTTGCTTTTTTTGTTGTGTTAGAGATCTACTATGTGCTGCTTTGGATCTGAGTAATCACAGCTTTGCTGTTTGGTGTTGAGTATTGGAGTACTTGCTGTCGTTGCTCTCTACTGTTGCTGTTTGGGTGTTGGATTGTTGCTGTTTTTCTGTTATGAGAAGGAGGGAGTGATCTTGTGTTTGGTGTTTTTGATCCGTTGTGGAGTTGTTGTTTGGGTGTTGGATTGTTGCTGTTTTGCTGTTTGTTGAAGACTTGGAGCTGTTCTTGGCCAAGTTGTGTCGCTTGTTATTGGTTGCTGAAGATCAGATCCGTTTTTTTTTCGTGTGCCGCTACCATAGGACAAACTGATGGAGCTGAGAAGAGAATTGAACTTGCCTCTACATTAGTTACAGCTACACGTAATGATGGTAAACTATTTAATATTTCTGCCTCTGTTATGAATAATGCATGGATAATTGATTCGGGTGCTACCGACCATATGACTTTTGATTCTAGACAAGTTTAAAATTTTCAACCATCCACCAAATCAACTGTGTCCACTGTCAATGGTGACCCTGCCACTGTTACTGGTGAGGGTACCTTACCTCTAACAAACAACCTAACCTTAGATACTGCCATAGTTGTGCCATCCTTGAATTTTAACCTATTATCTGTTGCTCAAATAACTACCTCCTTACATTGTATTGTAGTTTTTTGGCCTTCACATTGTGTGTTTAAGGATATTCAGACTCGCAAGACGATTGGTTATGGGGTTAGACACAGGAAGCTCTATTACCTGGATTTAGAATCTGAAAGTTCAAGCAAGTTGACCCAAGCTCTAAGTGTGGAAAGATCCGAAGATGAGAAAAAGAAAGATATTTGGCTATGGCATCGACGTCTAGGGCATGCTTCTTTTGGTTATTTGAAGAAATTATTTCCAAGTTTTTTTTTGAAGTTGGATATTTCTGCCTTTCGGTGTGATGTGTGTGAACTCGCAAAAGGTCACCGAGTCTCTTTTCCTCCAAATCCAAGTAGAAGCTCTCTTCCATTTATGATTATTCATTCTGACGTTTGGGGTCCATCCAAAACCACTACATTTGGATGAGCCAAATGGTTTGTGACATTTATTGATGACTATACTCATATGACCTGGATTTGTTTGATGAAATCGAAAAGTGAAGTTAGTGGCTTGTTTCAGAAATTTCACAAGCATGTTATGATTCAGTATAAATCACATATTCAAGTTCTTAGGAGTGATAATGGCGGAGAGTACCTGAGTTCGAATCTGCAACAATATTTGGAAGAACACGACATTGTTCACCAAACTACATGCTCATATACACCTTAACGGAATGGGGTTGTAGAAAGGAAAAATAAACACTTGCTCAAGGTGGTCTGTGCTTCTCTTATCCATGGAAACATGCCACTTATTTATTGAGGGAAGCCCTTGCTTCTGCTGCATACTTAATCAACCGAGTTCCCTCTAGGATCCTAAACTTCCTCACACCATTTCAAACATTAACTGAAGCTGTGAATGCACCAAAAGTCGTCAACTTGCCACCTCGTGTGTTTGGGTGTATTGCATTTGTTCATCTTTATCAACATGAACGCAATAAGTTAACTCCTCGAGCTGTCCGCTGTGTTTTCGTGAGATATGCACAGAATAAGAAAGGGTATCAGTGCCATCACCCACCAACTCGAAGGATGTTTGTGACTATGGATGTTGTGTTCCATGAAGATGAGATGTATTTTTCTTCTTCTACGACTGAACTTCAGGGGGGGTACCGAAGTGAAGTTCAGACTCTTGGGTATGATGAAGGGGTTAGTGAAGTTCAGACTCTTGGGTATGATGAAGTAATTACCAGCCAGAATGAATAACTGGATACAAATAATGGCAAACACTTTGATATGGCTAAAAATGGGGATTAATCGGAACCGTCCAAATCGGGCACGAATCTTGAAGCCCAGGGGTAAAACGGTAATTTCACCTGCAAATTGGGTCTGAAATGGGCACTGGGTCTCTCCGTTAAAGACCCAATAACCAACAAACGGATCCGCTTCAATCGGGCGCAGGTCTCAACCAGCAATAAAGCCCGATCAGAGGGATAGAATCAAGGCTCCTGATTAGATCCTAATCAACGGTCCTGATTCATGCCTATCCCTCCACTGGGGATTAGGGATTACATTCCTAATCTGTTTACAAGGAGAATATTCCTTATCAGATCACGGGGATTACATTCCTAATCTATTCCCTAAGACGCCTATAAACACCCCCCATCCATCTCTGTTAAGAGGTAATCAATCTTTCTCCAGTTTTTGCGCTCTCTCATAATCTCTTTGATTACTGACTTGAGCGTTGGAGGGTGCGTCGCCGGGAACAACCCCGGTGTCTCGCACTTTTTGCAGGTTTACGGCGGGATCGACGATCAAAGCCCGACGGAACAGGTACACAGGTTTACTATTCAGTTTCCCTAAGAATCCACAAATACTATCTGTTTGCCCCAACACCAAATTTAGCGACAACAGATTGGCGCCGTCTGTGGAAAACTAACGAATAGAAACCTCTCCTCTTCCCGGTGAATAGATCTTCTCCAGCCATGCCTCCTAGGAAAGTCAGATCAAGAGGGTCCAATCGAGGACCCAACCCCGATCAGCAGCAAGAAGTCCCCATCCAGCCTTCCCAACAGCAGGGGCAACTTCCTCCTACAACGGAAGACCCGCTCCAACAGGACCTTCCCCCTCCTTCTAATCAGCCACCGCCCAAAGGTCCTAATCCTCAAAAACAACCTCTTCACCAGGACCGCGTCTCCATCCACAATGCCTCTTCGGACTCTATGGCCTCTCATCACCCCCGAGCCTCTGGTCGCCACAATACCGCCCTCAACCGCCAGAAAGATGATGACCTTCGCCGCCATCTGGATGAGAAGCGGGCCCGAGAGGGAACCTCCCGCCAACACCGTCCCCTCCCGCCAACACCGTCCGGACGAACGGTACCCTCGCCAACAGGAGTATAGAAGGTCCCCTAACCAAAGGGGTCGGAAAGAATCCCCCGAGCACTACCGAAGAAGGCCACACTCCCCTACAGGTCGGCAACAGCCCAGGAACAATGAGGCACCCATCACGCTTGCCGAGTTCCAGCAGTTCCAAGCGACCGTCCTACAAGCTCTCAATCTCCGTCCCAACGCCAATGCACCCAAGGTTCCATCTCCTCCTCCGGTCCGAAGCCCTCGCCGACGGTCCACATCCCCTCGTCCTGCTCCTAGTAACTCCCGGCACACCCCGAGTCCTCGTCGCTCCCGAAGTTACCATTGCCGTAGCCCTCGCTCTCCCTCATACGAAGACGAGTCTAGAGGCTCGGCTGATTATCGTCGGAGGGACGACACCATGTATCGCCGTCTTCATGAGGTAGAGAGGCGCCTGGGTCAGATAGACCGAGAAGAAGAGCTTAGGGGAAGGACCCTACGTCCTAGCCGACCCCCTTTCTTCCGCACCATAGTGGATGCACCTGTGCCGTTCGGTTTCAAACCTCCCCAATTTGAGACTTACACAAGGGAGACCGACCCCGTTGATCACATCGAAAGCTTTAAGACCTTGATGCTCCTCCATCAAGCTTCCGATGCCCTCCTTTGCAAAACCTTCCCCGCAACTCTCAAGGGCCCAGCTCGAGAATGGTACTCTCGCCTTGCCCCTCCTCAATATTCTCCTTCGAGCAGTTCGAGACCCTTTTCGTCACCCATTTCGTAAGCAGCCGTAGGGCTGAGAAGACCAGCATCTCCCTATTGCACCTCCACCAGAAGAAGGGGGAGAAATTGAGAGACTATGTGAAGAGGTTCACAGCCGAAGCCAGGTCCATAGCATCCCTCGACCAGTCGGTCGCTGCGGCAGCATTTCAATCTAATGTCCTCAATTCCAACCTCCGCTCCTCCCTCGCCAAGAAGCCTCCACAGAACTTTTCCGACCTCCTCCTTCGCAGTGAAAAGTACATCCGGGCCGAAGAGGCCGAGCAGCGACCCAACTGGGAGGGGTCTTCCTCCGGGTTCAAGAGAAAGGGAACAGAAGAGGAAGGAGCCAAGAAGCTCCAGAAGGATAATGCCGGCCAGCGCCGACCTCCCCCCAGATTCGAGAAGTTCACTCCCCTCACCACTAATGTCTCAACTATTCTCATGGAAGTCGAAAAAGAAGGGATAATACCTCCTGCTCTGAGGATGAACACCCCCGCCAAGAAAAGAGATAAAGAGAAATGGTGTCGCTATCACCGGGACCATGGGCATGACACCAACGATTGTCGCGCCTTAAAGAACGAGATCAAAGCCCTTATCCAGAAGGGGCAGCTGACCAGGTTTGTAAGAAAGGACCGAGCCGAACTTCCTCCCCCGCCTCGGGGGGCTAACAAGCATCCGGAACGAGAAGAGACGCCTGACTTCGAGGAAGAGCAAGTCCTCCACCTCATTTATGGGGGCCCAATGGGGGGCTCCTCAAACTCTTCTTCGGAAGGCATTTATAAGAGAAGTCAACTCGGTTCGAACCACCCCTCCTCCCAAAGGCCTCGGAGTGCCCGTCACATTCTTCGACGAAGATCTTGAAGGTGTCCGCACCCCTCATTGTGACGCACTCGTCATCAGTCTCCACATGGCAAACTTCAAAGTGGAGAGGATCTTAGTAGACAATGGCAGCTCCGTCAACACCCTCTTCCTTGCCACTTTTAGAGGCCTAAAGCTCTCCCGAGATAGACTCAAGCCCGCCGGCTACACTCTCCATGGGTTCACGGGAGTGCCGGTGACTATTGAAGGGGTGATCACCCTCGATGTAACCGTCGGCCAAACTCCTACCACCCGAACAGAGACAATGGACTTCATGGTGGTGGATGTCCCCGCCGCCTACAACGTCATATTGGGTCGACCCGGCCTTGCAGCTCTGGAAGCCGTCCCCTCAGCATACCATCTTAAGATGAAATTTCCCACCCGGTCCGGGGTTGGGGAAGTAAGGGGCAATCAGGAAATGGCCAGAAAGTGCTACATGACCTCTACCCTCGGTCCCATCCTCTCCTTAGAAACTCTGGAAATCCCTCAAGATACTGCTCGGCCGACCTCCGAGCCTGTGGACGAATTGGAAGAAGTGCTCTTCTCTGAGCAGGAGCCGGCCCGCAAGTTCTTTGTTAGCAAGACCCTCCCGTCCGCCCTATACTCAGACATCGTGCAATGCATCCGAAGGAACCAAGACCTCTTCGCTTGGTCAGCTACAGATATGCTCTGTATCTCCGAAGAGCTGTCAGTCCACCGCCTAAGCGTTGATCCGGGGTCCAAACCGGTTCAGCAGAAGAGGCGCAAGTTCGCCCCCGAGCATCAGCTCGCTATAAAAGAGGAGGTAGACAAGCTCTTGAAGGCCCGGTTCATACAGGAGGTGAACTATCCTGAGTGGCTATCGAATGTAGTAATGGTGAAGAAGTCCAATGGGACTTAGAGGATTTGTATTGATTTCACCGACCTCAACAAGGCTTGCCCCAAGGACCCCTTTTCCTCTTCTGAGTATTGACACTCTGATTGATGCGACCTCGGGACATGAGCTCCTCAGCTTCATGGACGCCTTTTCAGGCTACAATCAGATCCGGATGTTCCCTCCGGATATCCCGAAGACCTCGTTCGTGACCGACCAAGGCCTCTATTGCTACAGAGTCATGCCGTTCGGTCTAAAGAACGCAGGGGCAACGTACCAACGCCTCGTCAACAAGGTTTTCCAGGCTCAGATCGGCCGGAACATGGAAGTGTACGTTGACGACATGCTTGTGAAAAGTATTCGAGGCGTCGATCATGTGGCTGACCTCCAAGAGGCGTTTGACGTTCTGAGAAAGCACAATATGAGACTCAACCCGAACAAGTGTGCGTTCGGCTTCTCATCAGGGAAGTTCCTCGGCTTCATGGTTAGCCAACGAGGAATTGAAGCAAACCCGGGGAAGATCAAAGCCATATTAGACATGGCCCCTCCCCGAAATGTTAAAGAAGTTCAGAGATTAACGGGCCGCCTAGCCGCCATGGGGCGCTTTCTCTCAAAGTCCGGGGAGAAATGCCTCCCCTTCTTTAAGGCCCTCAGGGGGGCTAAAGGATTCGAATGGGGGCAGCAGCAAAAGGAGTCCTTCGACCAGCTCAAGGCTTACCTCGTCAATCCCCCTCTCCTCAGCAAACCGATCCCTGGCGAACCCCTCTACCCCTACCTGGCAGCCTCCGAGCAGACCCTCAGTGCAGTCCTAGTGAGGGAAGAAGAGCGGGCTCAGAAGCCCATCTACTATGTCAGCAAAGTGCTTCGGGATGCCGAGCTCCGGTACCCGAAGATAGAGAAAATGGCCTATGCCCTGGTGATGGACGCGAGAAAGCTTCGCCCGTACTTTCAGTCCCATTCGGTGGTCGTTCATACCGACCAACCGCTGAAACAGGTTCTTCACAAGCCCGAGACTTCGGGCCGCCTTATGAAGTGGTCAATCGAGCTGAGCCAACACGATATAACTTATCAGCCCTAGACCGCGATCAAGGCTCAGACGCTAGCCGAATTCATAGTTGAGACTACTATTCCCGAGTCCAGCCAAACAATAAAGGGACCACCCGTCTGGTCGGTTTATGTTGACGGATCCTCCTGCAACGAGGGAAGCGGGGCAGGGGTCATCCTGGCAGGCCCAGATGACTTCATCCTCCAATACTCCCTCCGTATAAACTTCAAAGCCTCGAACAACGAAGCTGAATACGAGGCGCTAATAGCCGGTCTTGGAATGGCCTGAAATGCAGGGGCACAATGCCTGCGGATCTTTAGCGACTCCCAACTAGTCGTCAATCAGGTCCTCGGCGAGTATGAAGCCCGCGATGACAGGATGGTTAAGTACTTAGCCAAAGTCAAGAGTCTCATGGCACTGTTTGAAGAGGTCCTCATCCAAAGAATCCCCCGAGAAGAAAATGCTCAGGCCGACGCCCTATCCAAGTTAGCCTCCTCTTCTCTTCAAGGTCTCGAGCAGACCGTACTGATAGAAGTCCTTCTGAAGCCGAGCATAGAGGACGAAACTCCCGACTCTATAGAGACATTTCCTGTCCTCCTCGAAGACAATTGGATGAAACCCCTCATCGAGTTTTTAAGGAACGGACTCCTTCCCGAGGATCCCAAGGAAGCACAAAGAGTTAGAACCCGAGCTGAGCGTTACACCCTGATCGGAGACATCCTATATAAACGCTCCTTCACCCAGGTGGACGGTCGGCCCTAGCTGAGGTGCCTCTCCCCCGGGCAAGCAAACTACGCCCTGCAAGAGCTTCATGAGGGCGTCGGCGGGGCCCATTCAGGTTCCAGAGCCCTAGCACGCAAAGTATTGAACTACGGGTATTTTTGGCCCACTCTCCTACGGGACGCTGAACGGCACGTTCGGCAATGCAGCTCCTGTCAGAAATATTCCGACATCCGACGCCTTCCTCAAGCACCACTCACCTCCCTATCAAGTCCGATCCCATTCGTAATGTGGGGGATGGATTTACTAGGGCCGTTTCCGCCAGCCCCCGAACAGCTCAAGTTCCTAGTCGTTGCAATCGACTATTTCTCGAAATGGATAGAGGCCGAGCCCTTGGCCACGATCACTGAAAATAAGGTCGTTCAATTCTTCTGGAAGAGCGTGATCTGCCGATTTGGCGTCCCCAGGGTCCTAATTACAGATAACGGAACGCAGTTCACTGGAGCTGCCTTCCGAGCTTTATGTGAAGACCTCGCCATACAACACCGATTCTCCTCCGTCTCTCATCCTCAGTCAAATGGCCAGGCCAAAAATGCCAACCGACAGATCCTATCCGGCATTAAGAAAAGGTTAGACAAGTGTTCCAAAGGCTTGTGGGTCGATCAGCTTCCCAACGTGCTCTGGAACTACCGCACCACAAAGCGGACCCCAACGGGAGAGAGCCCATTCAATCTCACCTATGGGTCCGAGGCCGTCATCCCCCTAGAAGTCGGGATACCCTCTCCTCGTTTGATAGCTTTTGAAGAAGAACAGAATGCTAAGGAGATCAGAGCAAGTCTAGATCTGATAGCATATGCCAGCAAACTTATCGACGAAGGATCGAGCTAGCATACAACAAAAGAGTCCGCCCAACGGACCTCAAAGAAAGGGACCTAGTCCTCCGAAAGTTGGCCATCTCGTTCCCTAATCAGAAAAGCAAATTGGCCCCGAACTGGGAGGGACCTTACAAGATTTCTAAAGAAATCCGCCCCGGCACATACCGACTAGAAGATCTCGAGGGCAGGGAGATTCCCAGGACTTGGAATGCCGACCATCTCTTAAAATACCAAGAGAGAGCAACAACGCCTCTCTAAGTAATTCGAGCTGTCGAAACATTCTTTTCCTGTTACTTGTAGTAATTTTCTTTCATAGTGATTGTCTTTCATTTTTCCTTGTAATAACGGCTAGCAACTTTAGAAGCAGCCGATCATTGGGTATTAATAAATAAATTTTTTCCATATTTTTGCTACTGTTTACATCTCTCTGCTTTCAACTCTTCAATCTACCGATGGTTCGGAGTCCAACACTTGGCTCGATTCTACTTCGCAGGTTCGCTTCTAAGCGAACTAGAGGTAGTTCGCCATTCGAAATTGCTCCCACAGCCGTTGAACTATTTTACCGATGGTTTGGAGTCCAACACTTGGCTCGATTCTACTTCGCAAGTTCGCTTCTAAGCGAGGTAGTTCGTCATTCGGAATTGCTCCCACAGCTGTTGAACTATTTTACCGATGGTTCGGAGTCCAACACTTAGCTCGATTCTACTTCGCAAGTTCGCTTCTAAGCGAACTAGAGGTAGTTCGCCATTCGGAATTGCTCCCACAGCCGTTGAACTATTTTACCGATGGTTCGGAGTCCAACACTTGGTTCGATTCTACTTCGCAAGTTCGCTTCTAAGCGAACTAGAGCTAGTTCGCCATTCGGAATTGCTCCTACAGCCGTTGAACTATTTTATCGATAGTTCGGAGTCCAACACTTGGTTCGATTCTACTTCGCAAGTTTGCTTCTAAACGAACTAGAGATAGTTCGCCATTCGGAATTGCTCCTACAACCGTCGAGTCACCATAGCAAAAATTCGAGGTCAAACACTTGAGCTTGAGGGCGTTCTGCGAGTTCGCCAAACTGCGAGAGTGGGCGTCGGAAAGAATGCTCGGCTCCACTAGCCGAACACTCATCTCCCCGACCTGCAAATAAACAAATTAGCCGACTGAAACGCCTCGACGCTCTGAACCGCAGTCACTCCGGCCACCAAGCTACATGAGCGCAGTCGATCCGTGCCGAACAAGCGTCCAGCCGAGCCTCGAAAGAGTTTGGGTTAAGGTTTTAGAGAACCCTCTCCTCGGTTTCGGACTTGGGTCATCACCTCTTCTACCACGATCTTCCCCGACCCTGACACCCACATCGGGGCAGTCAGAATCGGGAGAAGACCACGGTGGAAGAACGACAACTCGTCCTCCCGAAGCAAACTCCTTCCTCGGATCCGGACCTGGGTCATCACCTCTTCTACCATGATCTTCCCCGACCCTGACATCCACATCGGAGCAGTCAGAATCGGGAGAAGAACATGGTGGAAGAACGACCACCCGTCCTTCCGAAGAGCAACCACAAAAAGCGGATGCCTCCGAGGGCTAAAACTCAATATTGTTGCGATTGAAATGACAAAGGGAATGAGGTACTTATAGCCTTCCCTCATGAGACTGTCATTATGAACCTCGAGAGTCCGACAGTCACACCTAGGGAGCTGAAGCGCCGCGTATTTATTAAAGGGCACTACTCTCAACGTCCTCGGAAAGGTGGAATGCCCCCACAGATCCCGGAGCACCATTAATGCTGCTAGGGAACTGGTCCCATCTTTTCCAAACAACGGTCACAAAAACAAAGAACACACAAGTTCGGCAACAACATTTTATTGATGGATCGGATGCGGTACAAAGACGGACACAACAGGATTACAAATCGTTAAAAAGAAAGTTACAATGCCGACTTATTACACTTGGCTAAGAAGAAAAATATACAAAAGTTCGCAGAGGCGACGTCTTCAGCACTTTTTCGGAGCCGGAGCATTCCGCTTCAGAGACACTCGAGAGTGACGACGCTTGTCTTCGGAGCGCGACCCCAAGCTGGCAAATTGAGACGTGTCCTCGGCGCCGCTTCGAGTAGCTACTCCGACGGATGCTCCGCTTGACGAAATTGCTACCGAGCTTTGTGCGTCCCCCAGACTAGGATGACCGATGCGCTGACGAGTTGCCATTTCGTAGAAGGTAATGCCCCACTCACTCTCCGCGCGAGTGCACGAGGTGCTTCGGACATTGATTGGTCCCGAATGCGGTTTGAGACGAACCACTTCCGCCTCCAACTCCGAGATCCGATCACGCAACGAGTCGTCTTTGACGTTAACTTAGAAATGAGGGGGTATCGCGGAGTTCGGTATCCCTGATCGACTGGCTATAAGGCGCCGAAGATGAGTGACTTCGATACTTTTATCCACTGTCGCTCTCTTCAGCGCTTCGACCTCGGCTGTCAACTGGACCCGTTCGGTCGTCAACTTGGCCACTTCGGCCGTTAGCCCCTCGCCTTCCGTCCGAAGCTTCGTCTCTACGGACTGCAGACGCCGGATCTTGAAAAGAATGTCGTCTCTCTCCGCTGTTATTTTGGACAGGTTATGACGAATGCATTGAATCCGAAGCTCATTACTGAAAGCAGTTGGCGAATATTCACCTTCTCCTGTGGGAGTCAGGTCGGCGATTCTGCTTTCCAAACGACGAATCTCGATAACTCGCCGACCGAGGACGAGCTGGAGATGGTTCCGCTCACTCTCTGCTCGGCGCAATCCAAGCTCGACTTCGTAGAGCCGTTCTCGGCATCTCGCCAGACACAACCTCGTCGCCCCTAAACCAGCCTCGGCTCGAGCTTCCTCATCCGAACGAGCAGGCTCGACATCTTGAGCGACCACCATGAGCTGAAAAGAGATCGAGACAAACAGCAAAAGTTCAAACACTGCCGGAGCATCACACTTGAAAAATTTTCAAAACAAGAAACTTTCGAAACAAAAGGAGAATATTTGACGAAAAGGGGGCGAAAGACGAAGATCCGAACACCAACACTTCAAAAAAATTTCTTTTCATTCATTTCAAAAAGGCAACGGTGGCCAGTCCGCTATTAGGCGTTACAATGATTGAAAAGAAAAGCAAAAAACAAAACAAGAAAACAAGGAGCAAAGTCAAGGCGCGACCTCTTTCCCTGGGCGACGAGTTCGGGTGGGCGTCGGCTTCTCCGAAGGGGACTCCACCGCTAGCGGAGTGACCACGGTACCGGGGACCTCATCGGTGACCTCGACTTCGGCATCACCTTCGTCATCCCCTTCTTCCTCCTCCCCCTCGGACTCAGGGTCGAAGCCTTCGACGTGGCCGGGGAAGAGCCTCCACCCCGAGACGTTCACCTCGGGGAACTCCTTCGACACCCGGTCGATGGCTGCGGCGAAGGCCTTCGCCATGTTCTGGGCGAGGAACCCCTGTGCCTTCTCCAGGGTCGCATCCTCCGCCGCCTTCGCTGCCTCAGCTTCGGCCAGCTGCTTGGCTGACCCCTCCTTCTGGCGAAGGAGCTCGCCCTCCAACCTCGTCACCTTGGCCTCGAGGTGCACCATCCTCGCCGACCTGCCCTCGTGCTCAACGCGAAGCTTATCGAGCTCGTTCGACAGCCGAGCTTTCTCGTTCCGAGCCTGGTCGGATTCTTGCTTGAGCTCCTTCTCCAGAGCTGTCAACCTCTCGGTGAGGTGACCAAAGTGGATGATGATCTGTAGCAAAGAAGAACCAAAGGAGTTAGGAAAAATTGTTGGTTAAAGGAGTACAACGAAAGAAAGAGGCTCGAGGCTTACCGACACCGCCGAACGAGCGATCTCGATCACGTCGTCGCCCTCTCGCCCGGCCTCCATGGCGGCTCGGTCCTTCGGGGTGGCGAGGTGCTTGACGGCCTACATGCTCGCCAGCGAGTTGCCGAGGAACCCGTCGTGCTTCCGGACTTGCCAGTCCGGAACGTGAATTCTTTTGTGCTCCTCCGTCAGGAGCTCCTCGGCAACTTCCGTCAAGGGCGGCGTCGCCATTCCCAGAGCTGCGGCGATAGGGAACTCGCCGGTAGCGGCCGAAGCCGAAGTCCCCACCACGGCGGTAACGGGGCTGTCGAGGATCTCCACTTCCTCGACCGGGGCTGCGATCCTCGGAGCCTTCGAGGTCGACGGCAGCTTGGTCACAACCCTCTTGCGCTTCTTGGGGGCCTTGCTCGCGAGTCCGGCCCTGAGCGCCAGCACGGCGTCGTAGTCCATGGTTTCTGCATCCAAAGTAAAAACTAATTAGCACACCAAGAATGACAACGAAGAGAGTTCGGAAAGCAAAAAACATAATGAGAGCCGCGTACTGGGATCTATGCGGCAGAGCCCTCCCTTGAAGAGGATATTCTCTGTCAGCTCCCTCCAATCGTACTTTGGCCGATCAAGGAGAGTCCGGACCACTTCTTCTTCTTCTACACTGAGCTTCGGAAGCGCCCTCGCCCTCTTTGGCACCCCTTCTACCCAGTTGGAGGGGATCGGCCACGCCTCCCGACTCCGCACAATCAAAAACTTCTCTCGCCAGTGCTTAATGGAGTCGGGGCATATGACAAGCCTGCCACCGTGCCTCGGAGTCAAGTAATACCGGTACTCTGATTTATTCCCTTGGTGGAGCCGGTATAACGTCCGAAGCACGTTCAGCTGCGGCTGGATCCCTGCAGCCTGGCAGTGGAGAACGAAACCATTTATCACTCTCCACGCGTTCGGCATAAGCTGGATGGGGCTGACCCCGAACCAACTCACCACGGTAATGGCGAACGCGTGGAGAGGTAGCCGAGCCCCGGCAATAAAGGCATCGACCGGCCAGCAACACATCGTCACTGGCAGCGGCGAATTGGCCCTAGCCCCGGGGCCCGGCAACATGAGTTCGTACTCCTCCGGGATGTGGAACGAATCCCGGATCACTACCAAGTCCTCCTCGCGCAGGATCGACACCGCCTCGTCCGCCTCCGTCGTCTCCCTCGCAGCATTCTCCTCAAA
The DNA here is from genome assembly GCA_017893485.1 of Hemerocallis citrina. Lineage (NCBI taxonomy): Eukaryota > Viridiplantae > Streptophyta > Magnoliopsida > Asparagales > Asphodelaceae > Hemerocallis > Hemerocallis citrina. The sequence continues at coordinate 1,813,062 of JACEHZ010000471.1, read as the reverse complement.
GGACCTCCCCCTCCCATGGACGATCCGCTCGGCTTGATCCTCCGGGAGCTGCCTAACTCTATGGAGCCCGGTCAGCGGCCCCGGCAGTTGTCCGAACTCTCCCATCCGCTTCGGATCTTGAACGATCGAATCCTTGCCGAACACCTTCTGGCCCTTAGTCGGAGTCGAACCTTCGGCAGCTTCAAGGGAGGGCTCGGACCAAGAGGTTTCTTCGGAGACAGAAGCTACAGACATAATTGATAAATTACCTTAAAAGAAGATAGCTGCCAGAAAACTTCGCCAGAATCAAACGTCGACCACCGGAAGCACTCGCCTAAGCACAAGAGACCGCCTGAGCAAAAGAGAAGGAAAATGAGAAATGAGAGGGGGGTGAGGATTTATAGAGAGGCGCACGCCAAACGAGGATAATGGGCTTGTACGACTGGCCCATCTACACAAAACGACAGAGCGACCACAATCGTCGCCTTGCTTACCACGCCAAATCATGCACTGCATTTAATGAGCATCCCTTCTGATGGTAGCCCAGAGGTCACTGCATTTAATAAACGTCCCATCTGTCAGAAGCTGTCAGAAGTTGTCAGAAGTTCAGAAGGCGCACAGTCGCTACAAACTTCTATGACGAAAAACGACAAGTCACGGACCTCGGCACCAGCTGCCGAGCGTTCTCGGAACCGACCCGGTTACGGGGGGAAAAAATCGAGTTCGGCACCAGCTGCCGAGCGTTCTCGGAACCGACCCGGTTACGGGGGAAAAATTCAAGTTCGGCACCAGCTGCCGAGCGTTCTCGGAACCGACCCCGTTACGGGGGAAAAATTCGAGTTCGGCACCAGCTGCCGAGCGTTCTCGGAACCGACCACGTTACGGGGGAAAATTCAAGTTCGGCACCAGCTGCAGAGCATTCTCGGAACCGACCCCGTTACGGGGGAAAAATTCGAGTTCGGCACCAGCTGCCGAGCGTTCTCGGAACCGACTCCGTTACGGGGGAAAAATTCGAGTTCGGCACCAGCTGCCGAGCGTTATCGGAACCGACCCCTTTACGGGGGAAAAATTCGAGTTCGGCACCACCTGTCGAGCGTTCTCGAAACCGACCTCGTTACGGGAAAAATTCGAGTTCGGCACCATCTGCCGAGCGTTCTCGGAACCGACCTCGTTACGGGGGAAAAATCGAGTTCGGCACCAGCTGCCGAGCGTTCTCGGAACCGACCCCGTTACGGGGGGAAAATTCGAGTTCGGCACCAGCTGCCGAGCGTTCTCGGAACCGACCTCGTTACGGGAAAAATTCGAGTTCGGCACCATCTGCCGAGCGTTCTCGGAACCGACCTCGTTACGGGGGGAAAATCGAGTTCGGCACCAGCTGCCGAGCGTTCTCGGAACCGACCCTGTTACAGGAGAAAAATCGAGTTCGGCACCAGCTGCCGAGCGTTCTCGGAACCGACCCCGTTACGGGAGAAAATTCGAGTTCGGCACCAGCTGCCGAGCGTTCTCGGAACCGACCTCGTTACGGGGGAAAAATCGAGTTCGGCACCAGCTGCCGAGCATTCTCGGAACCGACCCTGTTACAGGGGAAAAATCGAGTTCGGCACCAGCTGCCGAGCGTTCTCGAAACCGACCCCGTTACGGGGGGAAATTCGAGTTCGGCACCAGCTGCCGAGCGTTCTCGGAACCGACCCGGTTACGGGGGAAAAAATTGAGTTCGGCACCGGCTGCCGAGCGTTCTCGGAACCGACCCCATTACGGGGGAAAATTCGAGTTCGGCACCAGCTGCCGAGCTTTCTCGGAACCGACCCCGTTACGGGGGAAAAATTCGAGTTCGGCACCAGCTGCTGAGCGTTCTCGGAACCGACCCCGTTACGGGGGAAAAATTCGAGTTCGGCACTAGCTGCCGAGCGTTCTCGGAACCGACCTCGTTACGGGAAAAATCCGAGTTCGGCACCATCCGCCGAGCGTTCTCGGAACCGACCTCGTTACGGGGGGGAAATCGAGTTCGGCACCAGCTGCCGAGCGTTCTCGGAACCGACCTCGTTACGGGGGAAAAATTGGACCTCGAGTCATGCCGAACTCCCTCTCAGCACTTATAACCATGCCGAACTCTCCCCCCTCTTCGGAAAGATGGGCCGAACCGCATACAGACCCCGGTCCCCTAGTAAGCGAGCTCTAGAAGGGGTCGGAAGCATGATACGAGCACAGGTGCCCCTCAACGAAGGAAAAAGGTCGAACCATCCGCCAAGAGATCACAAAAAAATAATTAAAAATTTGGGAAATCAAGGAAGAGCTCCTGGAAAGCAATTGTAAAAATGGGGAGCACCTTCTCGTCCCCAAACATGCAATTAGTGCCAAAAACCATCTTCTAAGACCCCCGAACGTCGAATTGACATTGCGCAAAGTTAAAAGGATATCCCTGTAAGAGCACCACATGACCATGAAAGCTCAGGGGCGACTCAGAGCTCAATCCACTTGAAGAATCGCCAAACTACCTCCTTCAAGATTCAAAACCTTCCATTTGGGCTCCGATACAACCCCGCCAGCCATTAAAACAGTTAAACTACTCCTCAAAGGCCGATCAAGCTCAGCCTTTAGGAATGGGGGGCTCGTGATATGGCTAAAAATGGGGATTAATCGGAACCGTCCAAATCGGGCACGAATCTTGAAGCCCAGGGGTAAAATGGTAATTTCACCTGCAAATAGGGTCTGAGATGGGCACTGGGTCTCTCCGTTAAAAACCCAATAACCCACAAACGGATTAGCTTCAATCGGGCGCAGGTCTCAACCAGCAATAAAGCCCGATCAGAGGGATAGAATCACGGCTCCTGATTAGATCCTAATCAATGGCCCTGATTCATGCCTATCCCTCCACTGGAGATTAGGGATTACATTCCTAATCTGTTTACAAGGAGAATATTCCTTATCAGATCACGGGAATTACATTCCTAATCTGTTCCCTAAGATGCCTATAAATACCCCCCATCCATCTCCGTTAAGAGGTAATCAATCTTTCTCCAGTTTTTGCGCTCTCTCATAATCTCTCTGATTACTGACTTGAACGTCGGAGGGTGCGTCGCCGGGAACAACCCCGGTGACTCGCACTTTTTGCAGGTTTACGGCGGGATCGAAGATCAAAGCCCGACGGAACAGGTACACAGGTTTACTATTCAGTTTCCCTAAGAATCCACAAATACTATCTGTTTGCCCCCACACCAAATTTAGCGGCAACACACTTGAATGAAGACCTAGCACGGAAGGAAGACCCTCATGAAGAAGTGCAACCAAGGGAAGATGACCCTCTTGAAGAAGACCCTCTTGAAGAATTGCAACCAGTACCGAATTTCAGTGAGAGTGAACCGTCAGAACCCCAAAACCAATTGTCATCGTTGTCCGAAGCTCTAGAAGATAACTCCCGCACCGTACTAATAGAGGTATTCCAAAACCCACTTATGAACCCGATCCCACTAGTAACGTTAAATATCCCATGAGTAATTATGTATCCACTCACTGCTTGTCGGAATCAAATAAGTCGTTTGTAAATCAATTATCTACTGTATCTATTCCTAACAGTGTGCAGAAAGCCCTTACTGACCCAAGGTGGAAAGCAACTATGGATGAGGAGATGAAGTCCTTGAAAAAGAATGAGACTTGGGAGATAGTCGAGCTACCAGCAGGGAAGAAGCCAGTAGGATGTAGATGGATTTATACGGTGAAATATAAGTCTGATGGTTCAATAGAGCGATACAAAGCAAGGCTGGTTGCCAAAGAATACACTCAAACGTATGGAATTGATTATGAAGATACATTCGCACCTGTGGCAAAATTCAATACTGTTCAAGTCTGTCACGCCCTGCTTCCCAAAATATGGGAATACGAGTCCATGACTGAGGCTCAGCGAATGATGCAATACAATATTCATAAACTGTACAGGTAACTCAACAACAAAATAACAACAAAACTACATAGGCATGTGAAATCACAATAGGATAACAAAAGTACATGACATAGTCCATAACATAACAAACAGCTAAAAAATACAAAGTAGTTACGGGTCAAACATGCCTGGAATACAATAAAGAGTAGTATAAATAAAACATGAACTAAAGATAATATGATAATTAACAAGACTAAAACACTTGATCAGCAACACCTTCGGGTAATTCTCCATCCGGGCCTGCAAGTACATTATTACAAAAAGAAGAAACAAGAAGATACTCGTTAATGCAAGTCACGGGCCGCAAGTGGTACAAGCTTAGGGGATAAGTATAAAAACGAAACAAGAAGCAAGAAAAAGATCATGGAGTCAAGAATTATGTAATAGGAGAAATACAATATGTAAACAGGATCGTGAATAAGACATCATGAAACAAGTAGCATGTAAACAAGGAATCAAGTAAACAAGTCAACAAGAACATGTAACATGTAATTGGATTATGCAAGTGTACGTGTTCATCTCAAGTCTAATGTTTAATTTTACGTAAGTAGCACTTCATGCATCCATATTTTTACTACATGGTTGCTACATACAATCAGTTATATTTAGGCCTAGTGGTGGATTTTATTGGTCACGTACTCGAGAAAACATGTAAACTTGTAACTTGTATCGAGATACGTGCAAACTTATAACGTGAAACATGTAGAGTGTAAACTTGTAGCGTGAAACATGTAAACTTGTAATTCGCAAACTTGCAGCTTGTAAACTTGCAGCTTGCATCGGGAAACTACGAGCTCCTGTCCGAGTACGCTCTTCTATATTGCCCACTACTAGATCTTTCCCTTATACCCCGACCCTGACTTGTTACTTTTATTAATTTTAATCAATAATAACAAGATATCATATTTAAACTACTATCATGGGCAAAACAATCATACACATAATCATATATAATCCTCATAGTACGTATGTGTGTATTAATCGTGTTCATATAATACATGTGGCAACAAGGTATTCGCGATCATGTACGAATACGAGATCAACGGATTATGTATAGCAACAGATTTCAATTCGACCGAAGAATACGAATTAGAGTCAAAGAATATACTTGCGGTATTTTTCAGAGGAAGCTTTACGAGAACAAACGAGTTATACAAGATGATACTTGCCTGATTAGACGATTCAGATGTGTACGAGAGAATAACGGGATCGGAATCCCGGATAATGAAGCACGAACATGGGGAAATGCAAGCATGTGCACTCTACGTGCAATACAACAGCAACAATAACCCACTTCACAAAACAGCAACACATTGGATCTAATCCCAAACTCCAAACAACAAAACACATAAACAAACACCCACTTCATACGTGCATAACTAATATGAAGGAGGTCTCAGGTTCGAGTTCTCATTATGTCACCAAACAAAGATGTGAACTCCAAATCTATTTTTAACACGTGCATTGCACGTACACATCAAGGCTTTTCCTTTTTAATTTTTAAAAAATACGTGTATCGTCCGTTCAACTCCATTTTTAAAAAATTAAGGCATTCATTGCACGTGCTATTTACTGTTGACTTACATGTATCGCACGTTTAAATTCAACTTTTTATCAAAACGTGTATCGCACGTGAAAAATACTAGTCGTTTAAACTTCTTTTTAAGTTAGCTGTTATAAATAATAATTATACAATTGTTAATTTCTTATGAAGATCTTCAAAATAATATTAATATTCGATATCTTCCGATTTTATTTTAATTTTAAAATAATAATATAGATCAATTAATTATATTAAAGAGAAACTGAAATGCATAAATATTTGTATGCATTGATGGATTATTTGTATATTCAACTATTGGTAGCCCTTCGGTTAAGAACTAATTTTGTTGAGAACTCTGTGAAAACTCACGGAGTAGACCCCCCATGAAAAATCCGAACCTGCCATCTTGTTCTATACACCTTAGATAGCATAACATAAAGAAATCAAGTAATTTGAAGTTCATTTGCCCATCCATCAAATGGAGTAGAATTTTCAGCCATACAATTTTGCGATGATGTAAATCATGGGCAAATAAACTTCAAATTACTTGATTTCTTTATGTTATTCTATCTAAGGTGTGTAGAGCGAGATGGCCGGTTCGAATTTTTCATTGGGGGTCTACTCCGTGAGTTCTCACCAAATTAGTTCTCAACCAAAGGGCTCCCTTTAACTATTTGTATTATCTTTTTGCATTAAAAATATTGTTGTGAGAAAAAAAAAATTTAAATAAAAATTTGGAACCCCATAATAAGGATCGGTTGGAGTACACTTAGCAAATGAATTTCAAATGACTTGATTTTACATATTTAGGCTAATTTAGACATATAGAACAATGTGAACGGTTCGGATTGTCGATACGAAGGCCCGAAGGCCGAGTGCACATAGAGGCTAGTGCACAACGGAAGGTTTATATATATTATCCTATACATATACCTCGCACTATAAGATCTTTCACTCAATTCAGTATTATATATGTACTGTTAAATAATAGTGCGACAATAAAGCCTTTATTCCTAATCTGGCCATTATATGAATAATTTTCCTACATTAAACTTTGACTCTAGTAAGGATCTTCTCCTCTGTCTAATGGCACATACAATATCCTTTGCCTTTCCGGATACAAAACTATTCTAGATTTTGCTTCATTAACAACAATCACATCACTTTTTCCTAACCTAAGACCTAAATGGGTCTCCATTGCACTGTTATACGAATTTTACAATAGTGAAATTAAATAATAAGAGAAATGGCAACTGGCAAATAAAATGGAATATGACTACATTGTCTCACCTCTAGAGATGATAAACAAATAAGATGAGATTAATGATGAACCAACATATACCCCTGCTCGAAATCAAAGTGGAGGAAAGGGGAGATGGAGAGTCGTCAGCAGAGGTAGGTAGCCGATGGTATAGGAGGTGGAGGAACATATCGATGGTGGGGGGGGGGTGTTCGATTGAGAATGGAAGAATATATGATAATGTTGGAAAAGTAGAAGATAAAATATGAGAATGAGTAGTAAGGTGAGATATGGATTGAGGATTTATGGGAAAAATGACAAAAATACCCCCGTTGAAGCCTTCTTATGTTTAGCCCGTTTGATTGGCATCATGATGGTGAGAAATCTAATGGTTAATAAGTGTTTTTCTCACCTATATATATTGTAACTCCCTGTTCCAGTTTTACGTATTTTATTACGTGAATTTTTGTACTTCAATTTTCAGATCAATTTTATTTTGCTTCTCTTTGGACTCTTTATCTAGGGCCATAATATTTTTCTGATCAATTCTATAATTTTGTGATTTTTTCGATCAGAATTTAAATACAAATTCTAACCCTGATTAATCTTAATCCTAACCCTAACCCACTCCCGCTAATCACTCACTCACAGCCAAATCCTGCCTAATTCTACGCCTAACTTTCTCATTTTTCTCCTACTCTACTCTACCACCACCACCCTACTACTCCTAACCCCCCCCCCCCCCCCCCCCGTCAACCTGCCCTTATGTTTTCTTTTACATTTTTCTACACCCCCATTTCTTTCTCCCCTTATTTTATACACACACCATGCATGCATGCACACTCATTATATATTATATATAATGTACACATTCATACACACTTGCACACACCATGCACATTCTGTCTCTTTCCTTTCTTTATATTTATATACACACATACACATACAACACACTCCTATCCCTATCTTTCTATATATACACACACACACATATCACACCTCACCCTCTTCTCTACGTCTCATTCTTCACTTCTCCTTCTCTTCCTCTGCCTTCTTCACACCCGAGAGCCCAAGCCAACACCTGAGCTCCACTTTATCCTCCACCTTCGAGCCGAGGACTCCATTTCTACGGTCTCGTGAACCCCGAAAAACAACCCGAACTCACTCCATTTCTGCACGCCGCACCACCTCCTCGTTGTTGTTGTCGCTCATCGTCGTTGTAACGCCCCGATTCCAAATAAGACTGAATTCGAGATTTCACAGGATCTTTACTTCACTTCGTACAATTTTACAAGTAATTTAAAACTTTTTCAATAGCATCAGAGTTCAATTACATTTCATTTACACATCGGAAGAATAAAAATTTACAACATTGATAACAATATAAAACTTGTACAATTTTGTCAAATAAGTCATCGATTGCATCATAATATCTTCATAGCATAGTCCATTACCTGCATATCAACCTATGGGCACGTCAGTCACTTGTAACTGACGAAAGTGTTATACTCGGCTATCCGCTCTATGCCGTACATATAATGATCTCATTACTTTAACAAAATCACAACAGATTTGAATGAATAGACAAAGTGTTAAATTGTGACTACGCTAAACATGTAAGTGTATGTTGATATGGCTAAAAATGGGGTTAAATCGGAACCGTCCAGATTGGGCGCGAATCTTGAAGCTCGGGGGTAAAACGGTAATTTCACATATAAATGGATCCAGAGCGGGTATTGGGGCTCCTTCTCACGGATCCAACAGCCCACAAACAGATCCACTCCGACTGGGTACAGGTCCCGACCCGAGGCAAACTCAGACCTACAAAGAGACAAATCAGGGTCACTGATTTGACCAAGTCAACAGGCCTGATTTACTCTCACCGGGAATCAGGGGTTAGTTTCCTAAACAGACTGTGAGGATTTTTCTCTTAGCAGTTACACAGGGAATCAAGCCTCTAATCACTCTCCTGGCGACTATAAATACCTTCCCTCTGCCACTGTGACGAGGTAATCACTCTTTTTCCACCTTAAGCTCTTTCTTTAATCACCACTGGTTACTGACAAGAGCGTCAGAGGGTGCGTCGCCGGAATCAACCCCGGTGTCTCGCACTTCCTTGTAGGTTGCGGCAGGAATCAGAAGGCTTGGATTTGCTGTTCAGGTTTTCCCGAACTCATAAATCTCATCTGTTTACCCCCACACCGAAATCAGCGGTAACAGATTGGCGCCGTCTGTGGGAAACACCACACGAACAGCCTCCGCCTCTTCCTCGTCGCCTAGCCCTGCTCCAACCATGCCTCCAAAGAAGGTCAGATCCAGAGGATCCAACCGCGGGGCCATTCCCGCCGATCAGACAGAGGAAGCCCCTGTCAATCCAGTCCAGCAGCCTGAACTTCCTCCCCCAGTCCAGCAAGGCCAACCTCCTCTTCCCAAACAGCAACCCCCCAATGGCCCTTCTGGCCATAACGGGCGGAGGCAGAAGCAGCCCCTCGACCCAGACCATGTCTCGGTTCATAATGAATCCTCGGATTCAATGGCTTCTCATCACCCCGACCTCCGCAACATAATCCTGAACCGCCAAAAAGATGAGGACCTCCGCACCCACCTTGATGAGAGGCGGGCCCGAGAGGGAGCCTCTCGCCAGCATCAGGGTGAGCGGTCCCCTCACCGCCGAGACGGTAGAAGGTCTCCGGACTGCAGGGGTCGAGCGACATCTCCCGAGCGCCGAAGGAGGAGGCCGCATTCCCCTGCGGATCGGCATCATCGGAGGAACAATGAGGCACCTATCACTCGTGCCGAGTTCCTACAATTTCAGGACACCGTGCTACAGGCCCTCAACCTTCGGCAGAACAACCAAAATGCCCAGAGGGTTCCGACACCCCCGCGGGTTCCCAGTCCTCACCGCCAATCCCGAAGTCCTCTCCCGGCTCCCAGTCGCCCGCAGCAGCACTACAGTCCCCGCCGATCCCAGGACTACCGGCACCGCAGTCCCCGCTCCCCTTCCTATGAAGAAGAGTTCGGGGGATCGTATGATTACCAGCGGAGGAACGATGCCCTCAACCGCCGTCTCCACGAGGTGGAGAGGCGCATTAGTCGCATGGACAGAGAGGAGGAGTCCAGAGCAGGGACCGTTCGGCCCAGCAGACCCCCTTTCTCTCAGACGATCATGGAGGCCCCCATACCGAGGGGTTTCAAAACTCCGCAGTTTGAAACGTACTCAGGGGAGTCCGACCACGTTGATCACGTCGAAAGCTTCAAGACATTAATGCTGATCCATCAAGCTTCCGATGCCATGCTCTGCAAGACCTTCCCTGCCACCCTCCGGGGGTCGGCTCAGGAGTGGTACTCCAGGCTCGCCCCCTTTTCCATCTTCTCGTTCGAGCAGTTCGAGACGCTGTTCATTACTCACTTCGTGAGTAGCAGGCGAGCCGAGAAGACGAGCCTCTCCCTGCTCAACCTGCGGCAAGAAAAGGGAGAGAAACTGAGGGACTACGTGAAGAGATTCACCGCAGAAGTCAGGTCTATCGCCTCCCTAGACCAGTCAGTGGCGACTGTTGCGTTCCAATCGAACGTCCTCAACTTCAACCTCCGGTCGTCCCTCGCCAAGAAGCCCCCGCACAACTTTGCCGACCTTCTCCTAAGGTGCGAGAAGTACATCCGGGCGAAAGAGGCCGAGTGCCTCCCGAACTTTGGAGGATCGGCTTCCGGATCGAAGAGGAAGGCGACCGAGGGGGAGGGATCGAAGAAGATGCAGAAGGACAACAGCGGTCAGCGCCGTCCTCCCCCTAGGTTCAAGAAGTTCACTCCCCTCACCACCAATGTCTCCACTATCCTGATGGAAGTGGAGAAGGAAGGCCTGCTACCACCCGCTCCGAGGATAAACACCCCGGCCAAGAGGAGAAACAAAGAGAAATGGTGCCGTTATCACCGGGACCACGGCCACGAGACCAACGACTGCCGAGCGTTGAAAAATGAGATGAGGCCCTCATCCAGAGGGGGCAGCTGGCCAAATTTGTGAAAGCAACTGACCGGGCGGACCGCACTACCCCTCCACCTCGGGGGGCTAACAAGCGCTCCGAGCGGCGCGATGAAACCCCCGAGTTTGAGGAAGAGCGGGTCCTGCACCTCATCCACGGAGGCCCCATGGGGGGCTCCTCCAATTCCTCCCGGAAGGCCTTCGTCCGAGAGGTCAATTCAGTCCACAGTGCTCCTCCCCCCAAAGGCCTCGGCATCCCGGTGACCTTCTATAATGAAGACCTCGAAGGGGTCCGGACCCCCCACTGCGACGCACTGGTTATCGACCTCCGCATGGCCAACTTCAAAGTGCAGAGGATCTTAGTAGACAATGGGAGTTCGGTCAACATCCTCTTCCTCCCGGCCTTCCGAGGGCTGCAGCTATCGCGGGACCGTCTCAAGCCAACCGGTTACACGCTCCACGGGTTCACGGGGGTACTAGTAACCATCGAGGGAGTCATAACCCTAGACGTGACCGCTGGGAAGGCCCCTACTACCCGTACCGAGCCGATGGACTTCATGGTCGTCGACGTCCCGACCGCATACAATGTCATCCTAGGCCGACCCGGCCTAGCTGCCCTGGAAGCTGTCCCCTCAGCATACCATCTTAAAATGAAGTTTCCCACTCGGTCAGGAGTAGGAGAAGTCAGGGACAGCCAAGAGACAGCTCGGAAGTGCTACATGACTTCCACGGGGGGTCCGGTGCTCTCCCTAGAGACCCTGGAGATCCCCGAGCCGAACGTCCGACCTACGTCCGAGCCTGCGGACGAGTTGGAAGAAGTACTCTTCTCAGATGAGGACCCGAGTCGAAAGTTCCTCATCAGCAAGTCTTTGCCGACTGCACTTTGTTCCGAATTAGTGCAGTGCATCCGGGATAACCGCGGCCTATTTGCTTGGTCAGCCGCGGATATGCCCGGAATTTCAGAGGACCTGCTAGTCCACCGCCTAAGTGTCGAACCGGGGTGCAAACCGGTTCAGCAAAAGAGGCGGAAATTCGCTCCCGAGCGACAGCAGGCCATCAAGGAGGAGGTGGATAAACTTTTGAAGGCTAAGTTCATACAGGAGGTAAACTACCCCGAATGGCTCTCCAATGTTGTAATGGTCAAAAAGTCCAATGGCTCGTGTCCGAAGGACCCATTCCCTCTCCCGAACATCGACACCCTCATTGATGCCACCTCGGGCCATGAGCTCCTCAGCTTCATGGATGCCTTCTCCGGCTATAATCAAATCTGAATGTTCCCCCCGGACATTCCGAAGACCTCCTTCATCACCGATCAGGGCCTCTACTGCTACCGGGTCATGCCGTTCGGGTTGAAGAACGCGGGCGCCACCTACCAGCGCCTCGTCAACAAGGTCTTCCAGAGCCAGATAGGCCGGAATATGGAGGTGTACGTGGACGACATGCTCGTAAAGAGCATCCGAGGCACTGACCACGTGGCCGACCTCCTGGAGGCCTTTGGCGTGTTGAGGAGGCACAGCATGCGGCTGAACCCGAACAAGTGTGCGTTCGGGGTCTCTTCGGGAAAGTTCCTCGGCTTCATGGTGAGCCAGCGAGGGATCGAAGCCAATCCCGAGAAGATCAAGGCCATACTGGACATGGTCCCGCCCCGAAACGTCAAGGAGGTGCAGAAGCTAACTGGTCAGCTCGCTGCTATCGGCCGGTTCCTCTCGAAGTCTGGGAAAAAGTGCCTCCCCTTCTTTAAAGCACTCAGGGGGGCTAAGGGTTTTGATGGGGCCAACCACAATAGGAATCGTTCGACCAACTGAAGGCCTACTTGGTGAACCCCCCTCTGCTCAGCAAACCTGTCCCGGGGGAAACTCTCTTCATCTACTTGGCTGCTTCCGAGTAGACCCTAAGTGTTGTCTTGGTGAGAGAGGAGGACCGGGCCCAAAGGCCCATCTACTACATGAGCAAGGTGCTTCGGGACACCGAGCTTCGCTATCCGAAGATAGAGAAGATGGCCTACGCCCTGGTCATGGCGGCGAGGAAGCTCCGGCCGTACTTTCAGTCCTACTCGGTCGTTGTCCTCACTGACCAACCTCTAAAGCAGATCCTCCACAAGCCCGAGACCTCGGGCCGGCTAATGAAGTGGTCCATAGAGCTGAGCCAACATGACATCTCCTACCAACCTCGGACGGCAATTAAAGCACAGGCCCTCGCCGACTTCATCGTAGAGTCCACCATCCCTGAAGTCAGCCACGTCCCGAATGGACCCCCCATTTGGACGGTCTTCGTGGACGGCTCCTCCTGTAGCGAAGGAAGCGGCGCCGGTATCATCCTGAACGGTCCTGACGACTTCGTCCTCCAGTATGCGATCCGTATGAACTTCAAGGCCTCCAACAATGAGG